>CM060320.1:59323410-59333916 GCA_030674155.1 Stramonita haemastoma | reverse complement strand
AAAATCACGATCCTCAGGGCACAACTAGAGACCGGCAGATAATTATAATAATAATAATAATAATAAAATTATGGTAATAAAAACAATAATAAAAAAAGTAAAAGGGACCATAAAGCTTTTTTTTTTTTAAAGTAAGGAAATGACTCTTCAAAAGCTAGTTTAGCTTATTCGAAGGACTATAGGGAGAACATAGACCCAGAATTAACTCCAGGTGTAAAAAAAAAATCCCCTCAAAATACAGCCCAGCACTGAAATGAGCCCATGCCTTACATTTCTTTCAGTCCATGTTGTTTACAGCCCCACAGACTGTGACGGCTATGTCAGGGCTGTCACCTTACATCTATTTTTGCAACTCCAATACCATTCCCCTCACATTCAAAATCAACACTGTCTAATCCCTTCAGATTTCACAATGTCAATCTGTGAGATTAAAAAAATAAATAAATAAATAAATAAAAACCATGCCCATGCCTTCAGATTACTCCAGATCATAACTTTCGTGAACCAACCACCCCTGCTGTAAAACTAAATAAGCCACAAAAAAAAGTCTTACCAACGAGGCATGATGCACATTTATTTATAAAAAATTGTAAAAAAATTATAATAAAAACAGATTAAAATACACAAGAGTATGAATTGGTCATAACAAAATTTTGTTTTCCCTTTCTCTCTCATTCTTTACAATAATTGAAATTATTCCTCCTCTGGATTTTCTACTTGACTGTAGCAGGTATGCACAACAGTTTCAATCTATGATTTGAATGAAAGATTCACTTGGCTCACTACACACTTAAAAGACATCTCATGTCCATTATTATTTTGGAAGAGTAGGTCCTTGTATGCCCACACTGTGGGAGGGATGACAAAATTTACAAAACTGCATACACACGGGGACTGGATGTAAAAAAGCACATGAGTGCTTATTTCTTTATCCTTGAAATAAAAGAATAAAATAAATAAAATTAAAATAAATGAATAAATACAATAAAATTTTGGTGAATGATTATAAATACCATTTTCATTAAAAACGAGTTTGATACAGTTTTGTTTTTTTAACAAAAAAGGTAATGATTTTTTTAATTAAAAAAAAATTCTTTAGCAGCTTCAAAGCCTAGTCACAGCTAAAACAAATATTTCTTTCCAGATATTTTTACAATCTTTAAAGATTTACAGTTACCTTGTTTTTTATCCACACGACCCAATTTTGTTCAGCTGCAGCCCATTTTTGCATACAGATAGATGCTAGAGTACTCATATAAGCTTTGCTTGTTGTACTCATTTTGTCTATTGGGTGTTGCCCTGTTCTGAATGGATAAAATTTTGTTTAAACAAAGACAAATATCTGAATCTGATTACTTTGATAGTAATGTTCAGATTTAATGCCATAATTTTATTTAAAACCCTGCCATAATTTTTTGCTAAAAACCTAACCAAAAATTTGGTTTACAAACAGTAAAAATGACCTACAGAAATCTCTAGGTATTTTTGTTGTGTTTTGACTTAACGTAAAAACAGTAAAGAGAAATAGTTTGGAAGCTTCGCAAATATTATGAAGCTTTCAAATAAAACGGGAGTTAGCGTGCAATATTCTCTAAAAAAAAATTACAGATACAACGACGTCTGTACTTAAAATTCCTCTACAAACACACCTTATTGCACAGTCTCTGTGGTAACCTTTTAAAACTTGAAATATAAGTGTATCTGTTTGTCTGTACATAGTATATACCATATGTCTGGCTATGAACATCTTGCGCACGTTAAATCCTGTTCTGCTATTCGTAAGAGTAGGCCATTGTGTGCCTGTGGGAACGGATGACAAGATTGACAAAACTGCACACACACACGGGGACTGGATGAAAAAAAGCAAATGAGTGCTTATTCCATTATCCTCGATTTAAAAGAATAAAATAAAATAAAAAATAAAAATAATACTGAAGAGCACTGTCACATACGCAAAATCTCACCATTGGTAAACCTTGGAGCTCTAGCCAAGGATTAAAAAATAAAATAAAATACAATAAAATAAATTTAAAAAATCCTTTATAAGTCCAGCATTCAACAACCTGAACTGCTCTGCAATCCTGGCAACAATTAAGGGGAAGTGACCACTTGTAGACTGTGCTGAAGGATACTTCTCTCCCCTGCTCCACTACATCCGTGACTTCGGGTGGAATTGTAAAATGATTTCTAACTTGAAGAGTCATAGGTAATATCTTCTTTTCCTTCCAAAAACTGTACATGTACATTTTGTGTGAAGTGTTGGCTGCCCTACTAATGTGCCACTTTTGTACAATTTCAGTAAAAAAAAATATTTTAAAAATGGGAGGAGTATCAACAATACCTACTTCTTCAACTTTGTGCCACTCAACTAGAAATTTTTTGTTGTTGATTTTTTTTTTTGGGGGGGTGGGGGGGGGGTTACAAAATACTTACAGTGATTTGCACTCTTAACTGCGGCACTTAAAAAAAAAAATTATTCATTTACATTTTTAAAACTAGTTCTGACACTGGAAGAGAATAATTACAATACCAACAATCGCTTTAGTCTACTTACATAATTTCACACACTCCTGGACTGAACACAATCTTACACACGGCTAGTAGCTTTTTTTTTCTTTCCGCTTTTTGTATTGTTTTGGTTTTTTTTACCTATCCCACCCCCTCCCAAAATGACTTTAAACAATTCATCATCCATCCAAGGTTATAAAAAAAATATTTTAAAAAATCAGCAAATCGTTATTGCATCTTTCTTGCCTATTGTCATACCCACGTGCATGCACACACACACACACACACACACACACACACACACACACACACACACACACACACACACAAAAACACACACACAACATCCACACACACACAACATCCACACACACACAAACCCACACAAACTCACACACACACAACACACGCACACACAACACACACACACACACACACACACAAACCCACACACACACACACACTCACACACACACACACAAACCCACAACACACACACAACACACACATCATAATCATCTTCATCACATCGCTTTGTAAACAATCTCTGAGCAAATTTCTCCACTCGCGCATGGAGTCAAAATGAACACCACTTTTTTTTTTCGTTACAAAACCCTCCCCCCAAGAAAACCACACAAGTCTTTCTTTCTGAAACTGTCCACAGTAGACCCACCTCCTGGTCATCCATGCGGTCAGTCACCAACCCACCACACAGAAAGACAGGCAGGGGGGGTGGGGGGTTGGTAGGGGAAGGAAGAATCGAAGCCAGCGTCCAGATTTGTACATGCATGCACACACACACACACACACACACACACACACACACACACACACACACACACACTTAGAGCTCATCTTCCCAAGAGGAGGATGACGGCAGCAAAAGTCAAGGCACTGCCTTTGCTAATGGTATGTTTCACTGTTGTGTCTCGTGGACACAATCACACACATACACACATATCCCTACCTCCCTCCCTTTTTTTTTGTCATCAAGTTTCTCCAGAAAGCGTCACTGAGTGCGGAACATTCACATACCATACACTACTATTGTCAAGACCTGCTAGGACATTAAAAAAAAAAAAAGTGGGAAGAGGAAGGGGGAGGGGAAGAAGGCCAAGGAGGAGGGAAGGAAGAAAGAAAAAGGAAGGGAAGGGTGGGGCAATAAAAATACATCCTCTTTGGAAAAAAAAAAAAAGTAATTAAAAAAACCCTAAAAGATATATATCCTCTTGAAATCCACAGTCTGTGTGTTGGTGAACAAACAAGACTGCTCGGGTAAACCTTAGTTAAGCTGTGATGGGTTTTTGGTGATGAGCAATGTCGATTCATCGATCAAGGAAAGAAGGGGGGAGGGGGGAAAGGGGGGGGAGGGGGATTCTCAGCCTCTTCTCTTCCATCACTTCAGCTCCAGCTTTCTTTCTTTTTTTCTTTTTTTTTTATACTTTATTCTATCAGTAAATCCCTTGACTCAAGTATTCACAGCCTGACATTGCCACGTCAAAAACGAAAAAAAAAGAAAAAAAAAAAGAGTATAAATGCTCAGGTTGAGTCACATCCACTTGAGAAAAAACACCCAAAAAACTATATCAATAATGACATGTCTGTAACCAATGTATCAAATCTGAAAGACCGTGCTCACTGCTGCATACAAAAAAAAAAAAGAAAAAAAAACGTCACTGACAACTGTTGCACTTTTTTCTAGATCATCACTGTCGTTTCTCACACACACATACACACAAACACGATCCTCCCTGCCTTCACTGATTCTGGCAAGGCAATGTCCTCATCCTCCTCATCATCGACGTTACTGATTTTTCACAATGAGCTGAAAATGCGGCTTTGACAAAAAAGTGTTCACTTGTAAAAACAGCTCCCCAGACACACAAAATTATCACACACACACACACCAACACATATCGGTGAAACTTGTTAAAAGAACTCCCAAGATATCCACTCACAAACACACACACACACACACACGCACACACGCACACACACACACACACACACACACACGCACACACACACACACACAAAACACTCACACACACACATGCACACACACACACACACACACAACACACACACAGGCACACATACACACACACACACATCATACACCACTACCACTACCACATCCACCGACGACTCCTTGCGTTGTCTTTTTTTGTATATATGTACATAATGCTGTGATTAGTGTGAATTGGTTTCCATTATACGTGCTGCCAATTTTTCTCAGATGCAATGTACAGAAGTATTGTTTTACAAGGTTTGCAATGAATCCTTCCTTCCTCCCTTTGTCCACAGTGAGTTTCTCTCAAGTCTCTTTTTGTGTCAGCGCTGACAACTCGCTGTCCCTCTGACAAGACACACACATACATACAACACACACACACACACACACATACCCTCCCAATGTGCTGGCTCCCCACATAAAGAGTATTCAGAATAACAGTACTGTCGTCCTCTCCCACAACAGGGCCTGGCTTGATCCTCTATCCAGCCCAGTGGAAAAGGAGAAAGGCCCAAGCAACCAAGCAAGCAACCAGCCAACCCAAGGTACGTCACAACAAAATCCTGACTCTTGATCCGTCAAGCCCCCCTTACTTTCTTTCGCACCACGAAGATAGCGTTATCACAAACACTTGCTAAACTTGAACACTGTGAAGACACCGTAGTAGTAAAAACCAGTAGTCGTGGCTCTTTTTGAGGCAGAACCGGAAGATGAGGCGATCCTGAAAGAACATAGCGCGCGCGCACACACACACACACATGCTCTCTCGCTCACGTCCACCCACACACAACATACACACACCCCAACACACACACACACACATGCTCTCTCGCATCACACACACACACACACACACACCACTCACTCTCTCTCTCTCACATCACACACACACACACACCCACAACACACCCACCCACACCCCCCCACATACACACACACCCACCCTAACACACACCCCACACACTCCTAACTGCTCTGTTTCCGCGAATGCGACTTGTACGTCCTGGGAGGAAGCACGGGCCGCTCGAGATGAGCCTCCTCGCCGTTGACGTCAAACACCGACGACGACGATGAAAACGAGTACAGCTCCCCCCCCACTCCCCCTCCCCCTCCCCCACTCGGGTCCCCCACCACCACCGAATCCAGCTGCTCCGAGTTGTGGCGCGGGAGGGTGGTCGCGGTGCTGACGTTGACGTGGGTGTGGGAGACAGGGCGAGGGTTGCACACACTCTGAGACCTGGGCAGAGCCAGGGGGGGCCCTGCCCCCGGCATGGAGTCCCTCCGGGGGGGCACTGGGGGGGGCACTGTGCTGTCCTGCCGGGGGGGAGGGGGGGGCGGGGGCTCGCTGTGCCGCAGCACCAGGCCTCCTCCCCCTACCCCCCCTCCTCCCAGACCCCCTCCCTCGCTGGACACCGAGTCTCGGAACGAGTCGCGGGGTCGCCGTGGGGGTAGTGGGGGGGGTCGAGGTCGAGGTTCCTCACTCTCTTTCGGAATGCTGGGCGTTGTGGTGGCGTTGGTGGTGTTGGTGTTGGCGGTGGTGTTGGTGGCGGTGGTGGTGTTGCTGTTGTTGTTGTGGTGGTGGTGGTGGTGATGATGGTGGTGGTGGTGAGGGTGGTGGTGGTGGTGGTGGCCGGGCGCGAATTCTGTACAGAAAAACACAGCCTGCACCAGCCCTTTTGTCAAGATACAGTCCATGAAAACCACGATTTCTTTCTTTAAAAAAAATTATTCAAAATTTTTTTTTTTTAATTCCCAACCATTTCCCTCCAATTTTTTGTTTGGTTTGTTAAAAGCTTAGGTTTCAGGATTCACCAGAAAAAAAAGAGGACTAAATCAGCTTCTTTTTTTCCATTCCTGAAATCAAACTTCTACCCTCCCAACCCAATTTGTGAACACATATATAAAGTTACATCAAATCTGATCATGTTGTTCATAGCCCTGCCAGTCACAGAGGCCGTATTGGGGGCTGTCACCTCATAAATTTTTTTAAATCTTAGATAAAAACTGTACAGCTGTATATAACTAAATAAAAGTCAGAACCACTGCTAAAAAGGTATTAAATCAGCCAGCTTAGGCTCTTTGTGTAATATCTGGAAATGTTTTCATGATTATACCGGGTAGAATGCATAGTGCCTGGTGTTCTCCTGTGCCTGTAACTCTGCAGGAGGTCTGACCATTGGCCTCGGCCCACACATTCTGATTTCAGGGCAGCTCATTAAAAGGTGCATGAGAACATTTCAGATTTGCTTTAAAAAAAAAAAAAAAAAGACAGGAGAATGGGCTGGGTAGGCAGAAAATCAGCAAGAGAGAGAGAGAGAGAGGAGGGAATTGAGAGGTACAGGAAAAGGCAGAAACAAAAGGGGGTGATAGAATACAAGAAATTTGTAGCACAGAATTCCCAGAAAGTAGGAATGCTATTTATACTGAAAGACCCCCCCCCCACCTCAGCATCCCCATAAGGGAGATCTGGAAATACAAACACCCAAAGCTTCTCTGTGTGTGTGTGTGTGTGTGTGTGTGTGTGTGTGTGTGTGTGTGTGTGTGTGTGTGTGTGTGTGTGTGTCTCTCTCTCTCTCTGTGTCTCTTTTCCTCTTTGTCTATCTCTTTCTCCATCTGTCTGTCTGTCTGTCTCCATCCATCGTAAAGTTTTCCCCATCAAAATCTCATCTCCATCCCACCACCCAATTCCCTACCACCACCAGCAGACAGACAGACAGCCAGCCAGCCAGCCACACAGACAGACAGACAGACAGACAGACACACACACACAGACATCCACCCACCCACCCACCCACACACACTACACACACACACACACACAACCCCCCCCCCCCCCCCCCCCCCCCCCCCACACCCACAGACAAACTCCCCTCCTTACCAGGAAAGACATTACCCAGGCCCGACTCGTGCGGGGGCGGGGTCTGTGGGGTGCTGGGTGTGGGGGGGGGATGCAGATGGGGGAGGGTTGTCGTCGCCCCCCTCCGACGTCTTGGGCACGCTGACGTTGGGGGGGATGCCGTGGATCTTGCTGGAGGAGGCGTGGCGGTGGCTGGAGGGTTTGATTCCCGGGGACTTGAGGGAGAACTCCACGTACCTCTTGGGCTGTGGGGAGGCAGGAGAGAGAAGTTTATTTAATTCATTTGTTTATTCTTTTATATTGAGGAAAACAGAATTTTTTTTTTTTTTTTTTTTTAAATTTTAACTCTACGTATCTCTTGGGCTGTGTTGAGGCAGGAAAGAGATTTATTTTATTTATTTATTCTTTTATATCGAGGATAACAGAATTTTTATTTATTATTTATTTTTATATATTTAAAAAAAAAATTATTTATTTATTCTTATCTTATTCTTTTATATCGAGGATAACGGAATTTTTATTTATTGATTTATTTAATATTTATTTTATTTTATATTTTTTTTATTCTTTTATATCGAGGATAATTAAATAAGCACTCATGTGCTTTTTTTTTTTTAACATCCAGTCCCCGGACAGGATTTAACATGAGCGCATGATGTGCGCAAGAGAGAGAGATTTTTTCCCTGGGGTTAACATCAGTGCCAACTCTACTCTCCCAAAAGTTTTTCAGATGAGACTATAAACTGAGGTTCTGTGTGCAAATGCACATGGAACATCTTGTGCACACATTAAAACCTGTTCCACCTTTCAGAAGAGTAGGCCATTTATACCAGCCAGAACTCATGACAAAATTTACAGAACCGCATGCACACAGGGACAGGATGTTAAAAAAAAAAAAAAAGCACATGAAAGCTTATTCCATTAATTTTGAAATAAAAGATTTTAAAGATATTTCTTTTCAAAAAACCCACCAGGAATAATTTCACCACTTTATAGTTACAGACAAAAAAGAATCAATATCGATTTCACTGCTAAAAACGACTGCTTTCTATTCTACAGATCCCCAGAACAAACATTCCTCTACTACTACACAGCAAAACTTTGATGTCACCATATCCTGCCCCCTGACTCACAAATTTGGGGGGCTGTTTGGCGTTGCGAGGCTCCAGCTCCAGGGACTTTCGGTACAGGTAGTCACTGAGCTCCTTCTCCGTCATGTTCTCCATGGGGCTCAGCGACTTGAAGTACTCCTGCACAGGCAACATCAGCAATGTAGATACAGCAACAGTCTTTATATCTACCACCCATACTGTTTTTGGCTATCAACTGAAATACTCAGCAGCGATGTGTACCACACCCAGCCTTAACCCTCTTAGTCTCATACTGGGATTTGCCGGGATTGAATAATTGCCCCCCTTTAGGGATTTACACACTGTGGATTTCCATCATGCTGTGACCATCACTAATTGCTACCACATGCCAAAGCTCTATCAGGCTAGAGGTAGGAACCTTGCTGAAAGTCTGGAAGTAATTATAGCTGCTGGTATGTACTTAGAAGGAGGAAAAGGTGAGGGAGCATGTGTGCCTGACCTGATTTCGTGATAGAATGCGAAATCTAGGGGCAGTTTGTGTTCAGAGACACTGAATGCAAGAGGGTTATGAAATTGTCATCCTCAGTTAAAGAACTCCTACACAGCCATAATCAGCAAGTCTTGATATCTACCACTGATGCTGCTTTCAGCTTTTCATTGAAATACTCAGCAGCTATGTGTACCACAACCATCCTTAAGAAATTGTCATCTTCGGTTAAATCGTGGGAAAAAGAAGGTGGGTGGTTGGAATCATCCTTCTTGTTGATAACCGATTTTTAGCTAAAAAAAAAAAATGTATTTAGCCCTAAAATTATCACCATTTTGACAAGTGATTTTCATCAAAAGATATTTTTAATCGATAACTAACCCCCTAAATCATCCCACTTTAGACAAGTTATTTTTGAAAAAAAAAAAAAAAGAAGAAAAAATTAATAAAAAGAAAGAAAGAAATATGTGGCTGTTTTTACATAACTCACCATCCAGACACAGATGACTTAACATGAACAAGACTATAACACAAGACAATATGATACAAAAAAATAAACACAAGACATAACCCAAACCTAACCTAACACCTTCCCCAACACCCCCACTTAACCCCCCCCCCTCCCCACACACACACTACAGACCCTGTGGTTGGCCTCAGGCTGCAGGCAGTAGGGCTGGTTCTGGAACTGCTGGATCTCGCTGGTGATCTCGGCCACCATGCGTCGCTTGCTGAAGTTGATCAGCCCCTCCCCCCCCTGGCTGCTCTCCTCCCCCCGCGTCACCAAAAAGTCCCGGTTCCCTTCCTCCGTCATCAGGATGTTCGTCAGGTACATACCTGTCGGGAGGAGAGAGAATTGAGACGAATACTGAAGAATAAGAATTCATCTAGCTGACTAAACCCACAAAAATAATAATAATAATAATAATAATAATAATAATAATACATGGAATTTATATAGCGCTACATCTTGTAAAAACAATTCAAAGCTCTTGCATTCGACCTATACAACACACAAGCAATCAATAACAATTTATGGTTTTAGCAAATTCGAATGTACACACACACACACACACACACACGCACACGCGCACACACACACTTATAAACGTTATATACTTTAGCAAGTAGATGTTGAAGACATGGACAGATAAGAGATGGAAACATAAGGAGAAAATCTTAGGTATGAAATAAGCGTGTCTTTAGGTTGGATTTAAAAGTGTCATAAGTAGGCTTTTGCCGGAGGGAGAGAGGGAGGTCATCATTCCAGATCGACGGACCAGAAACAGAGAAAGAGCAGCAGCCAACGGTAGATATACTCTTGAGCAAAGTTTTTTATCATGCGAGTCTTCCCTGCAACAAAAAAAGGCAGAAAAAAAAAAGTCGTACACCTGATCATCACACTCACCTAGAAAAGGAACACAAGGTGGGTTGACAGAGCGGAGTTTCTCCACGTATTTTTTGAAGTGGTCGGCGTTCAGTTCGTGTGCCTCTTCTAACGCCCTGACATACTTGTGGGGCACCTCCTGTGCAAGACAGACAGAACACT
>CM060320.1:59308410-59315910 GCA_030674155.1 Stramonita haemastoma | reverse complement strand
CTGGATGACCTTGATGATGGAGTCGGCCATTTTGCGCATGGCCTTGCCCTTGATGCTGAGCAGGAAGTCGCGCAGGTTGTCCAGCAAATCCTTGTCTCGCTCAAAGTCGTAGAAGTGGTGCTCCAGCCAGTGACGCAGCACATTCACCGCTCTGGGGGGGAGGAAAGAGAGCAGAAATGTGATTTGTGCAAGGGAGGGGGGGCACATTCACCGCTCTGGGGGGGAGGAAAGAGAGCAGAAATGTGATTCGTGCAGGGGGGGGAAAAAAGGGCACCGTTTCTATCATTCAAGTTGTTAGGAAAGGATGTACACAGCTGTCAGATTCCCCCACTTTCAGCTCCTCTCAGCGGCTAATTAATCCAGCCCAGCCCAGCCCAGCCCAGCTGATGCTAATTATAGCAGGAACTGACTAGGTAAAAGGAAGGGAGCGCTAAATTTAGCACTATTGACTGAGTGATGTTGGATTTGTGCCCTGTGTATAGGATTTTTTTTTTCTCTGGAGCTGAAGTTTTTAGACATGTTAAAGCCTAAACATTATTTTTTCATCTGAGGGGAAAAGATTTCAAAGTTGAGCAGATACAGCATTTTTAGTAGAAAGGCCTGTTACAATTTTCCCAGAATCATTACTCAAGTCTACTTACTGCCCGCTGTAACAGGTTTCTTAATAATTTTGGGGAAATAAACTTACATACCCTGAAAATACTCTACCCTGGAATATCATTATTCCCTACAGCGCTTTGATTTGTAGCTTTACAAGTTTTAATGCTATATAAAAAAAATTATATGTATTAGTGTCCCTAACACCCTCCACTACATTCCTTGATTACTCATTTGCTAATGTAAATGTCTTGCCTGAATCATGTAGCAGTTAACTGGACAACAGGCACAAAACAACAGTACAAAAAAAAGGATGCGTACTTTTCTACATGGCAGTCACAGCATGCCTCCCCACTTTCAGCTCCTCTCAGCTGCTAATTAATCCATCCCGTCCCAGCCCAGATGGGGCCAGCTGGTGCTAATTATAGCAGGAACTGACCACACTTAGACTAGGTAAAAGGAAAGGGCACACTAAATATAGCACTCTTGACTGAGTGGTGTTGGATTTGCAGGCTGTGATCCCTAACACCCTCCACTTCGTTCCTTGATTACATATTTGCTAGATGTCTTGACTGAATCATGTAGCAGTTCACTGGACAACAGGCACAAAACAACAGTAAAAGAAAAGGACACACACTTTTCTACATGGCAGTCACAGGCTGCCTGGCTCCTTACCTAAATTGCACAGGCTTGACGTATTCCTTGCGGAACCGTTTCAGGTCGTCCCTGATGCGCATGCTGCGCTCAAAGTTGTCATCCCGCTCCGGTTCTACATGGGGCTCTACGATGTCGTACCTGTGTGCATAAACAGAGTCAATGTAGATCTTATGGGAAACAACACTGAATATGGACAGGGTTCTACATAGGGTTCTACGATGTCGTACCTGTGTAAACAAATAGTGACAATGTAAATCTTATGCGAAGCAACACTGAACATGGGCAAGGTTCTACGATATTGTACCTGTGTGCATAAACAGTGACAATGTAGATCTTACATGAAACAGCACTGAACATGGACAACATGGGGTTCTACATGGGGTTCCACAATGCTGCACCTGTGTATAGTCAGTGATGAGTTAGGTTTTACACTAGACAACAGAGAGTATGGACAAGGTTCTACATGGGGTTCTACAATATCATACCTGTGTGCATAAACAGTGACAATGTAGATCTTACATGAAACAGCACTGAACATGGACAATGATAATTTAAAACACCGAATCAAAACATTGAATGTCCCAGCCACACACCTGATATCCACACTAATTGGAAACAGATGAAAAAAATTTACAAAACCACATACACACGGGGACTAGATGTAAAAAAAATAAAAAAAATAAAAAATAAAAAGCACCAAACACAGGAATGCTTATTCCATTATTCTCAAAAAAAGAGAATAGACCAATTTTTAAAATAATTGCATCAAGGTGTTCTGTTTCATTTGTTGGCCTTGAAGACTCCCTGAAGAATCTTGTATTGAATAAAAGTGGATTTTGTAACATAACAGCACTTCTCCCTTTAGTGCTGTACACATACAAAACAGCAAAGTATTGTGTGTGTGTGTGTGTGTGTGTGTGTGTGTGTGTGTGTGTGTGTGTGTGTGTGTGTGTGTGTGTGTGTGTGTGTTGCGCGTTGCACGTGTTCACTCGCTCGTGTGCATCTGTGCTGCATGCGTGCATGCACGTGTGCGTGCACACACTTGTTTATTCTAAAATGAGAGATCTTCAGAAAATAAAAGAAGGGAGACACATTGGATAACATATGTCTTTGAATACTATAATGTGCTTGGGTTCAAACTGCCAGAGATACACTGTCCTTTTTAATTGTTGGGGAAGACCCTCTGCAGGAGAAGACCAGGCACTACACATTCTTACCCATTATGACAGGGAAGACAGGAGAAGAAGAAGACGCAGAAGAAGCAGAAAAAGAAGAAGAAAGAAAGAAAGAAAGAAGAAGACGAAGAAGAAGAATTGCGAAGAAGAAGAATTGCGAAGAAGAAGAAGAAGACAAAGACGAAGAAGAAGAAGAATTGTGAAGAAGAATTAGAAGAAGAATTGCAAAGAAGAAGAAGAAGAAGAGAAGAAGAAGAAGAAAGAAGAAGAAGAAAGAAGAAGAAGAAGAAGAAGAAGAAGAAGAAGAAGAAGAACAACAACAACAACAACAACAACAACAACAACAACAACAACAAACAAAAACAAAAACAACAACAACAAGAAACAACATCAACAACACCAACCACAGCAACAAGAAAAGGAAAGGAAGGAAGGAAGGAAGGAAGGAAGGAAGGAAGGAAGGAAGGAAGGAAGGAAGGAAGAAGAAAGAAGAAAGAAAGAAAAAGAAAGAAAGAAAGAAAGAAAGAAAGAAAGAAAGAAAGAAAGAAAAGAAAGAAAAAGAAAGAAAGAAAGAAAAGAAAGAAAAAGAAAGAAAGAAAGAAGAAAAAAAGAAAGAGAGAAAGAAAGAAAGAAGAACAACAACAACAAGAAAAGGAAGGAAGGAAGGAAAGAAGCAAGAAAGCAAAGAAGGAAGGAAAGAAGCAATGAAAGGAACAAGGAAGGAAGGAAAGAAAACAAGAAATGAAGCAAGAAACAAAAAAAGCAAAGAACGAACCAAAGAAAGGAAAGAAACAACGAAAGAAGCAAGGCAGGCAGAAAATAAGGCATGAAGAGAGAGACGCACCGCTCTATCAAGAGGTCCAGAAGCTCCTGGGCGTGCAGAAGGAGCGGTAGGTGAGCATGAAGGTGCGCACGAACTTGGGGTCGGCGTACATGTGGTAGGTGAGGCGCTCCACCAGCTTGATGAGGGTGCCTCCCTTGATGAGGGGGCTCTCGTGGGACGACTCGTGCTGCTCCTCAAACAGGATGTTCTCGTCCGAGTCCTCCACGGCGAAGCGGTACTTGTCGCTGGGGGGCAGGATCAGCGGGTGGAACTTCTCCTCCTCACGCAGCTTCCCGTCCAGGATGCGCTCCAGCATGCTGAGGGGGGGGGGGGGGGGAGGAAGGAGAAGAGGGAGGGGGGAGGAGATAAATAATAATAATAATAATAATAATAATAATAATAATAATAATAATAATAATAATAATAAAAAATGGAATTTATATAGCACTATCTCTTGCAAATATAAATCAAAATGATATGAAATAAATAAAAGCATAAACGTGGTAAACCAAGCATGACAGGAGAGAGAGGTCAGTGAAGTACTGAATGTTTGAACACGGAAGTTCCACAATGAGAAATGGGTGTGTATGTATATTTTTCTTTCTACTAAACCCATCCCCCCACCCCCAACCCCTCACTGCCCCAGCTCAACTCTGAGGTTTACTAATGGTAAGATTTTGCGTATGTGAAGATTTTTCTCTACCTCTACCATTAAGTTAGCCACATTCCGTCTTTAGGGATGATGCTTAAGCACAACAATAATGTGTATGCACTTAAAACTATTTTATAATCCATTTCTACCAGCACCAAATGGCCTACTTTTCAGAAAGGCACTACAGGTTTGAAAATGTGCGCAACAGACCTAATCTCATCTGATTAATTTTCGAGGGAGTGGAGTCAGGACTGAGGTTAACTCCAGGAAGAAAGGTTCCTTAAACAGGTGTCTTTGTAATTACCAATGGCTCAAACCCAGGCTGTCAGATTGCGCCCTCAATGCTCTAACCACTAGGCTATCACACCCCAGAAATGGTTAATGAAATACAGAGCCCCTACTATGCATCATGTACCACACCATCTACTTTCAAATTTTCCACATCACATTGTATTCAGAACTGAAGCATGTCTCGGTAAACTTGCTCTTGTGGATGTTCAATCTCTTTTATTTACATGTGCATCCCTAATGAATATAAAGAACGTTTGAACATTTCAGAATTGTAGACAGTTGTTTGAAATTATCCTTGATTATTTCTTGATTCAAGTGCATCCATATGCATAAGGATAAATGTATGAATTCATCCATAACAAAACACACACACACACACACACACACACACACACACACACCACACAACACACACGCACACACACGCACACACACAGCACACACAAACACACAACACCCACACACACGCACACACGCGCACACCCCACACACACACTCAACACACACACAAAAACACACACACAAAACACACAAAACACACATACACACACACACACACACAGAGTGTAACATACCTTCGTGTCTGCACGTGATAAGGGCGGCCATCCAGTTGCACTTGTCATCAGGAGTCTTTGCACTCAGGCCAATGGGCATGTGGTCACGAGGAACAATTTCAAAGGCGTTTTTCTGGTCTGCACAAAATATAAACCCCATACATTTTCCATGGTGTCTCCATCAACATGACTCAATAAGAATGTAGAAAGTCAGAACTGTTTGTCTGTGTCTGAAGGGCAATGCAAATGTCTATGCTTTGTGTAGCTATTCTCAATGAAAGCATTCAGCAAAAAGTTATCCAAGCACAATTGACAGGAAAATTTCTCAACTTTCCAGAATACAGTAAAAATTGGAGACCATAACATGGCATAATCAATTTTTTTTTTTAATTCGACCATAAGACTGTTCATCTGAGGGGGTAGGAAGCATTTAATTCAACTATATGTTTACATTCAATTCCTCTTTGAGATAGACAAACAGACTGAGATGAAACTGGAGTGAATGATCACAGTAGACTGAAAGGAACTCTTGTTTCTGTAAACACACACACACAACACGAACACACACACACACACACACACCCACACACACACAACACACACGAAACACCACACACACACACAAACAAAATCACACCACACACACCCCCACAAAAACCAAAAACAAACCACAAAAAGCCCCAGAAACTCCAATCCTCACCTTCAGTGTCCTCCCTATCAACGACGTCCACCTTGCGGATGAGGGTGTTTTTCCTTCAGCTTGAACTCCACGATGGAGGTGGTGCCTGACGTGCGCTTGGAGTTGGCCGTGTTCTGCTTGCACAGGATGATCAGCCCGTCAAACAGGAACACGTGCCGCTCGGACCACTTCTTCGTGCCCAGCTGCTTGCTCAACACTCCCTCTGCAAAAAAGAGAAATACCACAGCACTCCGTTAGTATAGTATTTATTTATTTATTTATTTATTTATTTTATTCATTTATTTCTCCTTTTATATCGAGGATAATGGAATAAGCACTCATGTGTTTTTTTGCATCCATTCCCCGTGTGTATGCAGTTTTGTAAATGTCATCTGTTTCCCACCGGCACACGATGCCCTGCTCTTACAAAAAGCGGAGCAGGATTTAAACGTGTGCGAAGGATATTCTGCATGCGTTCGCACACGAGGCCTTGGTTTATAGTCTCATTCCAAAGGACTTTGGGGGAGAGTGGAGTCAGCACTAATGTATACTCCAGGGGAAAAATCCCCTTGAACGGGAATCGAATCCAGGTTGTCCAATAACGACCGCAATGTCTGACCACTAAGCTATCCCGTCCCCACAAAAATGGGCTGAGTAACCTTCCAATACAAACCGACCATTTTTTTTGGTTCCCAGCTGTTTGGACAACATTTCCTCTGCAAAACAAAAAACCCACAGCACTCGAGTCAGCAAAAAGGGTTAAGAATCTGACTTCCCTAAGTCAGAATACAGCTACCTTAATGGGGGGGGGGGGGGGTTAAAAATGGATTGCCCTACACAAAATCTCACCATTGGTTGAACCTCAGAGCTGTAGCTGAACGGCAAGGGAAAATCTGTTCACTTCTAGAGCATAACATACAACAGGCAAAGCTGAAAATCTCTGAATAAAAACAATTCTGATGTGGATAAGATGTTGAAAAGGGGATACCTTCTCCTAAAACTTGTCTCCTTAATTTCAACCTTCTTCCTCTATTAGAAAAAAAAAAAAAAAAAAAAAAGGCATAGAAGTTGGGTCACTGTGGTTGTGGGCTGTTACAAATGAATCATCGTTACACACAGTCTTACAAACAAACAAAACAAAATGCCAGTTATGAACATTTCTGAATTTAATTCAGAAACCCCTTTTTTTCTTAAAACCCGTTTAAAATTAAAATAGTGTTTTGCCATGATGATGAGGGTAAAGCTTGTGAAATAATTCCGACTTATCCTCATGGTGTGCATGAAAAAAAAAAAGTGTTCCCTCTACAAGAACCAAAATATACTACCTTGTCACTTTGGATCTGTGCTTTCATAACCATTTAAATTTTTGAAGCCCTTTTTCCAGTAACTTCAAAAACACAATTTTTTTTGAGTGGTTTGAAAGCAGATAAGTTTCCAAGCCTCTTCTTTACGGGGAAAAAGTAGTGGAAAAAAACAAGTGCAGGTAAGCAGTTAAAACCTCTCCTCATGTAAAAAAAAAAATCTATCAAACTTTTCAACAAACAAAAAGAAAAAACTACCTAAAAACACGACAATAAAAAAATGAAATCTTTCTGTGCAGCCTCCAGGGACTGACTTTAGCCTGACTTCCTTCCAGTTCCTTTTTGAAAACATTACCCCAAACATGCCCAATCAAAAATAATACTCTTTCCACTCCAAACATACACACAATATTTTAATCCTTGAGAAAAAGATTCCTCTCCCCCCTCTCTCTCTTACCTTAAAGAATTCACTGCAGCTCTGCCATATATCCTTGCCCTCCCAGCCGCGATGTTTCGCTGAAGTTCCGACTTTCTGCACCTGAGCCTGGCGGTTGGAGCGACTGTGCAACCTCAGGAAATCTCCTGTAGAAAAAAACATTAGACCAGTTAGGCGTCTTCTTTTTACCAACACACAATCAACTCTTTAATAACTCCTGCATTCTCCTTCTAAGGAGAAAAAATCCTCTGAAGCCCTAATATGGGCTGCCTATATGGTGAAATACTTAAAAACAGTCTACACCCAAACTTTAACTGTGTGCCTTTCAATTTCAA
>CM060320.1:59254537-59304537 GCA_030674155.1 Stramonita haemastoma | reverse complement strand
TTCAACATTTTTTTTTTTAATCCCAACCATTTCCCTCCAATTTTTTGTTTGGTTTGTTAAAAGCTTAGGTTTCAGGATTCACAAGAAAAAAAGAGGACTAAATCAGCTTCTTTTTTTCCATTCCTGAAATCAAACTTCTACCCTCCCAACCCAATTTGTGAACACATATATAAAGTTACATCAAATCTGATCATGTTGTTCATAGCCCTGCCAGTCACAGAGGCCGTATTGGGGGCTGTCACCTCATAAAATTTTTAAAATCTTAGATAAAAACTGTACAATTGTATATAACTAAATAAAAGTCAGAACCACTGCTAAAAAGGTATTAAATCAGCCAGCTTAGGCTCTTTGTGTAATATCTGGAAATGTTTTCACGATTATACCGGGGAGAATGCATAGTGCCTGGTGTTCTCCTGTGCTTGTAACTCTGCAGGAGGTCTGACCATTGGCCTCGGCCCACACATTCCGACTTCAGGGCAGCTCATTAAAAGGTGCATGAGAACAGTTCAGATTTGCTTTAAAAAAAAAAAAAAAAAGACAGGAGAATGGGCTGGGTAGGCAGAAAATAAGCAAGAGAGAGAGAGAGAGAGAGAGGAAGGAATTGAGAGGTACAGGAAAAGGCAGAAACAAAGGGGGTGATAGAATACAAGAAATTTGTAGCACAGAATTCCCAGAAAGTAGGAATGCTATTTATACTGAAAGACAACCCCCCCCCACCCCCACCTCAGCATCCCCATAAGGGAGATCTGGAAATACAAACACCCAAAGCTTGTGTGTGTGTGTGTGTGTGTGTGTGTGTGTGTGTGTGTGTGTGTGTGTGTGTGTGTGTGTGTGTGTGTCTCTCTCTCTCTCTCTGTGTCTCTTTTCCTCTTTGTCTATCTCTTTCTCCATCTGTCTGTCTGTCTCCATCCATCGTAAAGTTTTCCCCATCAAAATCCCATCTCCATCCCACCACCCAATTCCCTACCACCACCAGCAGACAGACAGACAGCCAGCCAGCCACACACACAGACAGACAGACACATACACACACACACACACACACACACACACAGACATCCACCCACCCACCCACCCACACTACACACACACACACACACACACACACACACACACACACACACACACACACACACACACACTACACACGCACAGCTCACCCCCTCCTTACCAGGAAAGACGTTCCCCAGGCCCGACTCGTGCGGGGGCGGGGTCTGGGGGGTGCTGGGTGTGGGGGGGTGATGCAGATGGGGGAGGGGTTGTCGTCGCCCCCCTCCGACGTCTTGGGCACGCTGACGTTGGGGGGGATGCCGTGGATCTTGCTGGAGGAGGCGTGGCGGTGGCTGGAGGGTTTGATCCCCGGGGACTTGAGGGAAAACTCCACGTACCTCTTGGGCTGTGGGGAGGCAGGAGAGAATTTTTTAAAAAATTTTATATCGAGAATAACGGAATTTTAATTTATTTTTATTCATTTATTTTAACTCCATGTGCCTCTTGGGCTGTGTGGAGGCAGGAAAGAGATTTATTTATTTATTCTTTTATAGCGAGGATAACAGAATTTTTATTTATTTATTTATTTATTCTTTTATATCGAGGATAACAGAATTTTTATTTATTTATTTATTTAATATATATATATATTTTTTTAATTCTTTTATATTGAGGACAATGGAATAAGCGCTCATGTGCTTTTTTTTTTTTTTTTTTCATCCAGTCCCTAGACAGGATTTTAATTTGAGTGCATGATGTGCGCAAGAGAGAGAGAGAGATTTTTTCCCTGGGGTTAACATCAGTGCCAACTCTACTCTCCCAAAAGTTCTTCAGATGAGACTATAAACTGAGGTTATGTGTGCAAATGCGCATGGAACATCTTGTGCACACATTAAAACCTGTTTCCACATTTCAGGAGAGTAGGCCATTCATATCAGCCAGAACTTATGACAAAATTTACGGAACCGTGAGCACACAGGAACAGGATGTTAAAAAAAAAACAAAAGCATATGAGTGCTTATTCAATTAATTTCAAAATAACAGATTTTAAAGATTTTTTTTTTTAAACCCACCAGGAATGAATTTCACCACTTTATAGTTACAGACAAAAAGAATCAATATCTATCTATAACTACTACTTCCTATTCTACAGATCCCCAGAACAAACATTCCTCTATCACTACTACAGAGCAAAACATCAATGTCAGCATGTCCTGCCCCCTGACTCACAAATTTGGGGGGCTGTTTGGCGTTGCGAGGCTCCAGCTCCAGGGACTTTCTGTACAGGTAGTCACTGAGCTCCTTCTCCGTCATGTTCTCCATGGGGCTCAGCGACTTGAAGTACTCCTGCACACACCCAACACCACCAATGTAAGTATAGCAGGTCCTCATATCTACCACTCATGCTGTTTTTGGCTATCAACTGAAATACTCTGCAGCTATGTGTACCACACCCAGCCTTCAGAAATTGTCATCCTCAGTTAACCCTCTTGCATTCAGATTCTCTGAACACAAACTGCCTCTAGATTTCGCATTCCATCATGAAATCAGGTCAGGCACACATGCTTGATCGCCTTTTCCTCCTTCTTAGAACATACCAGCAGCTATAATCACTTCCAGACTCTCAGCAGGCTTTGTACTTCTGGGAGCAACTAGTGATGGTCACTGCCTGATGGAAAATTACTATGCATAAATCCCAGCAAATCCTGGTTCAGGACTGGAGAAAGGGGGGGTGGGGGGGGGCACAATTATTCAATCCCAGCAAATCCCGGTTTGGGACTAAGAGGGTTAAGAAATTGTCCTCCTCAGTTAAAGAACATCTGCACAGCCACCATCAGCAGGTGCATACAAACAACAGTCTTCATATCTACCACTGATGCTCTTTTCTGCTTCACAGCGAGCAAATCCAGCATAACTCAGTCAAGGGTCCAGAGCCCAGGGCTAAAATTAACACCCTTTCTTTTTACCAAGCCTATGCGTGGTCAGTTTCTGCTATAATCAGCTCCAGTTGGGCTGGTATAGACAGCAGCGGAGAGGAGCTGAAAGTGGGGGCAGCTGACAGCTGTGGCTTTTCATTGAAATGCTCAGAAGCTACGTGTACCACAACCAACCTTAAGAAATTGTCATCCTCAACTAAAGAACTGTTCAGCCACCACCAGCATGTGCATACAGCAACAGTCTTCATATCTACCATGGATGCTGTTTGCAGCAATTCATTGAAATTCTTATTAACTACATGTACATGTACCAAAAATAACCTTAAGAATTTGCCATCCTCAGTTAAATCTTGTGAAAAAGAAAGGGGGGGCAGGGAAGGATTGGAATCATCCTACTTGTTGATATCCCATCTTTAGCTAAAAAAAATTGTACTTAACTCTAAAATTATTGACAAGTGATTTTCATCAAAAGATATTCTTGATCAAAAACTGACCCCCCCGTATCATCCCACTTTTGACAAGTGATTTTTGTTAAAAAAAAAATGTTAATAAGAAAAAAAAGAAATATGTGGCTGTTTTAAAGCAACTCACCATCCAGACATAATGACTTCACAGGAACAAGACTATAACACAATACAATGTGATACAACAAAAACAACACAAGACATAACCCAACTCTACCCAACACAACCCCAAACCTAACCCAACACACCCACTTAACCCCCCCCCCCCCTCCCCCACCCCTCCGACACACACACACACCACACTACACAACACCACAGACCCTGTGGTTGGCCTCAGGCTGCAGGCAGTAGGGCTGGTTCTGGAACTGCTGGATCTCGCTGGTGATCTCGGCCACCATGCGCCGCTTGCTGAAGTTGATCAGCCCCTCCCCCCCCTGGCTGCTCTCCTCCCCCCGCGTCACCAGGAAGTCCCGGTTCCCTTCCTCCGTCATCAGGATGTTCGTCAGGTACATACCTGTCGGGAACAGAGAGAATTGAGACGGATACTGAAGAATAAGAATTCATCTAGCTGACTAAACCCACAAAAATAATAATAATGATAATAATAATAATAATAATAATAATAATAATAATACATGGAATTTATACAGCGCTACATCTTGTAAAAACAATTCAAAGCTCTTGCATTCGACCTACACAACACACAAGCAATCAATAACAATTTATGGTTTTAGCAAATTCTAATGTACACACACACGCACGTGCACACAACACAGACACTTATAAAGGTTATACACTTTGGCAGGTAGATGTTGAAGGCATGGACAGATAAGAGATGGAAACATAAGGAGAAAATCTTAGGTATGAAATAAGCGTGTCTTCAGGTTGGATTTAAAAGTGTCATAAGTAGGCTTTTGCTGGAGGGAGAGAGGGAGGTCATCATTCCAGATCGACGGACCAGAAACAGAGAAAGAGCAGCAGCCAACGGTAGATATACTCTTGAGCAAAGTTTTTTATCATGCGAGTCTTCCCTGCAACAAAAAAAGGCAGAAAAAAAAAAGTCGTACACCTGATCATCACACTCACCTAGAAATGGAACACAAGGTGGGTTGACAGAGCGGAGTTTCTCCACGTATTTCTTGAAGTGGTCAGCGTTCAGTTCGTGTGCCTCTTCCAACGCCCTGACGTACTTGTGGGGCACCTCCTGTGCAAGACAGACAGAACACTGAGGTGATACACAACACCAACATAAACCATTTCAACAAAATCTAACATACTGATAAATTACAATGATGATGTATACTCTTTGGGGCTTTTCTTTGTTTTGTTCCTTGGCAAGAGCTCAGAAATTCACTAATAGTGAGACTTTGTGTATGCAACCGTTTACCTACTATTTAGGTAGCTATATTCAAACTTTGGGGATGATGTCTTAAACACAACGCCAGCATGCAAGCATTAAAAAAAAAAAAACTATCATCTACTCCCACTAGCACTGACCTACTCTTATGAAAGACAGAACTGGTTTTAGCGTGTGCATAAGATGTTCTGCATGCGTTTGCACATGAGGCCTTGGTTTATAGTCTCATCTGAAGGATTTTCAGGGGAATGGAAACAGTACTGATGTTAACTTCAGGGGGAAAAAAATCCTCTTGAACAGGCATCTCAGTGGTGGCTCGAACCCAGGTCGTCAAATTGCCAGTGCAACACTTTAACCACCAGGCTATCCACCCCTCTCCCTCCGCTCCAAACCCAATCTAATTTATTTTTAAATCCTCTTTGGTCCACAGCCTAATGACCTAAATATCCTCTGTACATCAGATTCATGATGCAACCCATTTTCGTTCATGTGACAGACAAAAATACTTGCTGTCTAAGCACTCAACAAAGAAGAAGGAAAACATGAAGAAGACTTACAGCTAAAACTATTGAACAATGTCAGAAGCATTATTTATTTATCTATTCATTCTTTTATATCGAGGATAATGGAATAAGCACTCATGTGCTTTTTTTCATCCAGTCCCCGTGTGTATGCAGTTGTGTAAATATCGTCATCTGTTCCCACCGGCACAAAATCAATGGCCTACTCTTACGAAAAGCGGAACAGGATTTAACATGTGCGCAAGATGTTCTGCGAAGCCTCACCTTGAAGGTGTGGTCACTACACAATACCTTGAAGGTGTGGTCCAGGCGGTAGACAGGTGCGGAGTTGAGGGCGCTGACGACCTCCAGGACGCCGTTGAAGTTGTTGAGCTCCAGGAAGACCAGCATCACCTCGATGCTACGCGCCACCACCGCCACCCCGCTCCTCCATGTTCTCCGTCTCCAGGATGCACCGCTCCAGCCAGAAGGTGAACTGCAAGGTAGGTAGATAGATCCATCAGCACAGATATCCACAGCGGTCAGTTTGCCCCCATGTTCAGTGCCTCTCAGCTGCTAACTCTTAGTGTCCTGAACCACTCAAAAGTGCAGTGTCATCATGCCATACTTCTTAAGCTGAGTGTGGCCAAAGGAAACCTTTTCTCTCTGTCCATGCACACTAGACACTTTAGGAGAATGTTTCTGTTTTAGTGCTGCAGTGTTTTCATACAGAACGCATGGAAACACCACTCACACAATTGTGTTTAATTATGTTGTTGACAAGACATTACACAATTATTGCGGACAAAACAAGCAAACAACTTTTGACACATGAAACAAACACAAAAGAGAAATAATGCAACATATGTAACAGTCATTTGCCAACACTTTTCTAAAATTTCCTGCAGTTCTTTCATGCACACACACACACACACACACACACACACACACACACACACACACACACACACACACACACACACACCACACACACAACTAACACACACACACAACACACACACACACACACACAGTGACACACACACACAACACACACACACACACAACACAACACACACAACACACACACAACACACCCACACACAACACACACACACACACAAAACACACACACACACACACACACACACACAACACACACACACAACACAACACACACAACACAACACACACACAACACCACACACAAAACAACACACACACACACACACACACACCACACAAAACACACAACACCCACACAAAACACACACACACACACACAAACACAACACACACACACACACACACACACACACAACACACACAACACACACAACACACAACACACACACACACACACAAACACACACACAACACACACAACACACACACACAACACAACACACAAACCACACACACACACACACAACACACACACAAACACACAACACATACACACACAACACACACACACAACACACCACAAAACACACCACACAAACAACACACCTATAAGCTAAGCACTATGGCTGACCTTGGTGGAGAAGTTGATCATCTTCATGAGGTTAGGGGAGAGCTGGTGCTTGTTCTCCTTGGTCCAGGGGCTGCCCACCAGCTCAGAGGGCTTGATGGCGCGGTACAGGTCAAACTCCAGCAGCGTCACCTGCCGCGCTATCTCCACAGGGTGCAGCTGTGCAGAAATAAACAGTCTCTGATTCTGCTGCAGAGAATCTGGTTATGAGAACTTGTTATACACAGTCTCTGATTCTGCTGCAGGGAATCTGGTTATGAGAACTTGTTAAACACAGACAGTCTCTGATTCTGCTGCAGAGAATCTGGTTATGAGAACTTGTTATACACAGTCTCTGATTCTGCTGCAGAGAATCTGGTTATGAGAACTTGTTAAACACAGACAGTCTCTGATTCTGCTGCAGGGAATCTGGTTATGAGAACTTGTTAAACACAGTCTCTGATTCTGCTGCAGGGAATCTGGTTATCACAGTGTCAGAACTTCTTCTTCAGACACTCAAACAGTGACTATTGTTGTCCGTTATGCCAGTGAAAATGCATTGTGCTGCCATTAAGCACCTGACAAGTTAGGCCCAGCGCATCCAATTTTGGCGTGGGGAGAGAACTTTTATCTTTTGGGTTAATACAATAGCTGACTGTAGCATGATATTATGGATGTAAGAATTGTTAAGTCAAGGGTGAGATAGGCATCACCTCCATTTGCCTCTTTTCTGAAGTTTCCTGTGACAAGACAGCCAGTAAGCATTAATTAAAAAAAAAAAAAAGTCTGTCCCGAGCCTAAGGCTCATCAGGCCGGTGCTTATCCCGGTTTCTGTGGCGTTAAGCGACTGAGAGTCATAGACTCCCCCCTGGATAGGACGCCAGTCTATCGCAGGGTTAACCCCCAACACAAGGTTGGTACCCCCCTTTTACACCTGGGTGGAGTGAGAAAATAGCCGTAAAGTGCCTTTTCCAAGGGCACAACGCCATAGCTGAAAGCTGGGATCGAACCCACAACCTTTAGATACGAGTCCAACGCCCTAACCACTAGACTACGGCGGCGACTTAGTTAGCATTAATGCTGTTTCTTTTTTTCTTTTTTTTTGGTGCAAATTTGCGATCTGACTCTAAATCCCTCTTAGAAAACACAACAGAGCAATCTACGTGCTCAGTTTTCTGAAAAAATACAACAGAATAAAATCATCAATAACAAAAACAATAAAAGGTTAAAGAGTCACTTAAGAATTAAACTTGTGGCAGATGCTTACCGCCATAAAATCAAATTCCTCCAATTTGCGTGCCAAATGCCATTCACAGTTTGGAGGCTTGCCCTGGTAGGTAAATTCCCGCTCTGTGTTGATGCTTTCCAACTGAAACAGAAAACACAGTTTGAATATACTCAGCTCCTCCATTCTTTGCCTGGATACAGGACTGTGTAAACTAACAAGGGCAAATAATGATGGAAAAATGATACAACATTATAATACTTCCCACCCCAACCCCCCAAAGCTCTACATATATATCCATGTCATTTTAATTTCAATGCTTGTTTCCCCCCCCCCCCCCCCATCAAGCTGTACATGAATGACTTTAGCCAGATGTCAAATGAAGTAAGTATCTGTCACCTGACAATACATCAAGAGGAGTCAGAAGCCTATAGAGGCAGGCAACTGTCTGATTTCTGCTGATTTTTTTTTTGGTTTTTGTTCTTTGGTCAGAGCTCTGAGGTTCACCAGTGATGAAATTTTTGTATATGAGACCGTTTATTTTTGCCCACGATTAAGGTAGCCGCATCCCGACTTCACAGATGATGTCTAAACACAACACCTGTGCGCATGTGGGTTTTGTCAATTTTGTTATCTCTTTCCACCGGTACAAACGGCCTTCTTTTCTGAAAGCCAAACACATTGTAATGTGTGCGCAAGATGTTGTGCATGCCTTCACACACAGAACCTCTGTTTGCAGTCTGATTCAAAGGACTTTCTGGGGAGTGGAGTTGGTACTGATGTTAACTCCAAGGGAAAACCCCCCTTCAAAAAACACCTCAGTGGGGGCTTGAACTCAAGAGCCGTCAGATTACAAACGTACTGCTCTAACCACCAGGCCACCCCATCCCCAAGCAACTCTCTGATTTCTGCACAGAACTTCTGCCTGTACGGTAGAGAAACAATCCAGTTGTACCTATCCGTCACCCTTACCTTCTCTTTTCCAAAAGACATACACATGTCTTCATAGAGAAGAGATGAACAAAATTTACAAAACTGCATACACACAGGGACTGAATGTAAAAAAAATTTTTTTTTAAAGCACACGCATGCTTATTCCATTATCCTTGATGTAAAAGAATAAATAAATAATACATAACACAGATAAATCACAGACCGCCCCTACCATGCACCTTTCTCAATATAAAAGAATAAATAAATTAATTAATTAATTAAATAGATAAATCACACACTACCCCTCCCACGCACCTTTCTCAATATAAAAGAATAAATAAATAAATAAATAAATAAATAGATAAATCACAGACCACCCCTCCCACGCACATTTCTCGATATAAAAGAATAAATAAATAAGTAAGATAACTACATAAAATAGATAAATCACACACCATCCCTCCCACACACCTTTCTCAATATAAAAGAATAAACAAATAAATCATAGACCACCCGTCCCTCGCACCTTTCTCGATATAAAAGAATAAATAAATAAATAAATAAATAAATAAATAAATAAATAAATAAATAAATAAAACAGCTCAATCACAGACCGTCCCTCCCACGCACCTTTCTTGTTATAAAAGAATAAATAAATAAATAAATAAATAAATAAATAAATAAATAAATAAAATAAATAAAATAGATAGATCACAGACCACCCCTCCCACACACCTTTCTCAATATAAAAGAATAAATAAATCAATCAATAAATAGATAAATCAATAAATAAATAAATAAAAAAGATAAATCCCAGACCGCCCCTCCCACGCACCTTTCTCTGGATGACCTTGATGATGGAGTCGGCCATTTTGCGCATGGCCTTGCCCTTGATGCTGAGCAGGAAGTCGCGCAGGTTGTCCAGCAAATCCTTGTCTCGCTCAAAGTCGTAGAAGTGGTGCTCCAGCCAGTGACGCAGCACATTCACCGCTCTGGGGGGGGAGGAAAGAGAGCAGAACTGTGATTCGTGCAGGGGGGAGGGGGGAAAAGGGCACCGTTTCTATCATTCAAGTTGTTAAGAAAGGATGTACACAGCTGTCAGATTCCCCCACTTCAGCTCCTCTCAGCGGCTAATTAATCCAGCCCACCCCAGCCCACCCCAGCCCAGCTGATGCTAATTATAGCAGGAACTGACTAGGTAAAAGGAAGGGTGCGCTAAATTTAGCACTATTGACTGAGTGATGTTGGGTTTGTGTGTTGTGTACAGGATTTTTTTTTCTCTGGAGCTGAAGTTTTTAGACATGTTAAAGCCTAAACATTATTTTTTAAACTGAGGGGAAAAGATTTCAAAGTTGAGCAGATAGAGCATTTTTTGTAGAAAAGGCCTGTTACAATTTTCCCAGAATCATTACTCAAGTTTACTTATTGCCCACTGTAACAGGTTTCTTAATAATTTTGTGGAAATAAACTTACATACCCTGAAAATACTCTACCCTGGAATATTATTATTCCCTACAGCGCTTTGATTTGTAGCTTTACAAGTTTTAATGCTATATAAAAAAAATTATATGTATTAGTGTCCCTAACACCCTCCACTACATTCCTTGATAACTCATTTGCTAATGTAAATGTCTTGCCTGAATCATGTAGCAGTTAACTGGACAACAGGCACAAAACAACAGTACAAAAAAAAGGATGCGTACTTTTCTACATGGCAGTCACAGCATGCCTCCCCACTTTCAGCTCCTCTCAGTGGCTAATTAATCCATCTCATCCCAGCCTAGGTGGGGCTAGCTGGTGCTAATTATAGCATCAACTAACCACACTTACGACTAGGTAAAAGGAAAGGGAGCGCTAAATCTAGCACTCTTGACTAAGTGGTGTTGGGTTTGTGTGCTGTGATCCCTAACACCCTCCACTACATTCCTTGATTCAGACCTGTGCACCCCCTTACTACCGAGTTTCAGTATTTTTGCGCGTTGTTCGTGATACACTTTTTCAACATGAAGCATAAACGTCTTTTTTTTAATTGGGTTTTTGTATCTGTATTTGTTTGCTCATCCCCCTTCGAATTTCTTTCCATTGTACAAAAGCTCATAAGCTTTTTCTTTTATCAACTAGCAAATCTGGACAGGTCTGATGACTTCATAAGTGATGTAATATACAGAGTGTAGAATTGGGAGAGAAAAAAAAGAGGAAATTGAGCCGGGGTCCAGGGGCCGCTTAGGCCCCGGTGGGGTGCAGGGGCAAAGCCCTGCTGGGGGGCCCAGGGGGGCAAAGCCCCCCGGCCGAAAACGAGTTTTCGCATTTTAAAGGCAGTTTGGAGGCCTCTCCAGGCACCATTTTGTGCAATGTGGAGGCATGTGTGTGTGTGTGTGTGTGTGTGTGTGTGTGTGTGTGTGTGTGTGTGTGTGTGTGTGTGTGTGTGTGTGAGAGAGAGAGAGAGAGAGAGAGAGAGAGAGAGAGAGAGAGAGAGAGAGAGAGAGAGAGAGAGAGAGAGAGAGAGAGAGAGAGAGAGAGAGAGAGAGAGATTCAGACCTCCCATAAAGAACCACCAGAGTATGCCAAACTTGTTATAAACAGATCTATTCTGGGTAGCGGTAATATAAGTTTGTGCGTACCACTGTGATGGCTAATGGAAAACGTGGAGAGAGAGAGAGAGAGAGAGAGAGAGAGAGAGAGAGAGAGAGAGAGAGAGAAAGAGAAAGAGAGAGAGAGAGAGAGAGAGAGAGAGAGAGAGAGAGAGAGAGAAAGAGAGAGAGAGAGATCAATACACTCTCTGGTGAAGGTTTCAGAAGATCCTATGCCTTTCTCATTTTATTTTTAATCTGATTTCGGAGTGGACTCACAATGACAGTTTGCATGGCCAGAAAACAAGTGCTGTGTATGTGTGTGCTCTGCTGCTGTCCAGTACAGCACCAGAGCGGAAGCCGTGTTCGGTACGATATAACTTCAGAGCGAGTTTTCATGTAACTTCAGAACAAGTCACTTTGCCGTTTTAACGATCAACTGATTTTTCGAAGATGCGAGAAATTTTACTGTTCCATGATTTTCCAAGAAATCAGCGCTTCTATAAATGAAGAGCCGTGGTTTGCTATGTTCCGACCGCATTCCAATTTTCGACACCACTTGCGAATAAAAGTTCAACTTTCACTAGCGAGTAGCCTGATGCGAGAGACGTAGCGCAGGTTTCAAACCTTACTCGGCAAAACGAACAGCCAATTTTGCTGCTTATGCATCTATATCCGCAACTGTACCTCTTTTAGCCCCATCCTGGCCTGTTAGCATCATTTTGCATTCACTCCGCGTCTTTCTTTGCTTATAAGTGTATCAGTTTGGTCTGTTTCTCCACGAAAGTTTACACTTTCCGCCAATTTGTTTTGAAGATACTGTTGTGTGCATGCGTCATCAGGGGAGATAAGTAACTGAACCATAGGGCTTAGCAGACGATGGAACGCGAGATAAACGGCATCGCTGAACGATAGAAGACGACGTTTTCGATTTCCGGATTTTTCGTTGACAAAAATCGGATTTTGATTAATAAAATCGTATTTCCGTATTTTCCAACTTTTTCCGGAACAAATACGGAAAAATACGGAAGGTGCACAGGTCTGCTTGATTACGTATTTGCTAGATGTCTTGACTGAATCATGTAGCAGTTAACAGGACAACAGGCACAAAACAACAGCAACAGAAAAGGATGCGCACTTTTCTACATGGCAGTCACAGGTCACCTGGCTCCTTACCTAAATTGCACAGGCTTGACGTATTCCTTGCGGAACCGTTTGAGGTCGTCCCGGATGCGCATGCTGCGCTCAAAGTTGTCGTCCCGCTCCGGTTCTACATGGGGCTCTACGATGTCATACCTGTGTAAACAAATAGTGACAATGTAGATCTTACGTGAAACATTACAACACTGAGCATGGACAGGGTTCTACATGGGGTTCTACGATGTCGTACCTGTGTGCATAAACAGTGACAATGTAGATCTTACATGAAACAACACTGAGCATGGACAGGGTTCTACATGGGGTTCTACGATGTCGTACCTGTGTGCATAAACAGTGACAATGTAGATCTTACATGAAACAACACTGAACATGGACAAGGTTCTACATGGGGTTCTACAATGTCGTACCTGTGTGCAAAAACAGTGATAATGTAGATCTTACATGAAACAACACTGAACATGGACAAGGTTCTACATGGGGTTCTACAATGTCGTACCTGTGTGCAAAAACAGTGATAATGTAGATTGTATGTGAAACAACACGGAACATGGATGAGGTTCTACATGGGGTTCTACAATGTTGCACCTGTGTATATTCAGTAAAGAGTTAGGTTTCACACTAGACAACAGGGAGTATGGAGAAGGTTCTACATGGGGTTCTACAATATCATACCTGTGTGCATGAACAGTGACAATGTAGATTTTACATGAAACTACACTGAACATGGACAATGACAATTTAAAACACTGAATCAAAACACTGAATGTCCCAGCCACACCCCTGTTATCCACACTAATTGGAAACAGATTAAAAAAAAATTACAAAACCACATACACACGGGGACTGGATGTAAACAAAAAAGCACCTAACACAGGAATGCTTATTCCATTATCCTCGAGAGAATAGAAATTTTTTTAAAAATGATTGCATCAAGGTGTTTAGTTTCATTTGTTGGCCTTGAAGACTCCCTGAAAGAATCTAGTCTTGAATAAAAGTGGATTTGGTAACTACACAGCACTTCTACCTTTAGTGCTGTACACGTACAAAACAACAAAGTATGTATGCATGTATGTATGTATGTATGTATGTATGTATGTATGTATGTATGTATGTATGTATGTATGTATGTATGCATGTATGCATGTATGCATGTATGCACGTATGCACATATGTATGCACATATGCATGTATGCATGTATGTATGTATGTATGTATGTATGTATGTATGTATGTATGTACGTATATTCTAAAATGAGAGATCTTCAGAAAATAAAAGAAGGGAGACACATTGGACAACAAGTCTTTGAATACTATAATGTGCTAGGGTTCAAACTGCCAGAGATACACTGTCCTTTTTTAACTGTTGGGGAAGACCAGGCACTACCCATCCTTACCTGTTGTGACAGGGAACACAGAAGAAGAAGAAGAAGAAGAAGAAGAAGAAGAAGAAGAAGAAGAAGAAGAAGAAGAAGAAGAAGAAGGTGAAGACAAAGACGAAGGCAAAGAAGAAGAAGAAGAAGAAGAAGAAGAAAGAGAAAAAGAAGAAGAAAGAGAAGAAAGAGAAAAAGAAGAAGAAAGAGAAGAAGAAGAAGAAGAAGAAGAAGAAGAAGAAGAAGGTGAAGACAAAGACGAAGACAAAGAAGAAGAAGAAGAAGAAGAAGAAGAAGAAGAAGAAGAAGAAGAAGAAGAAGAAGAAGAAGACAACAACAACAACAACAACAACAACAAGAAAAGGAAGGAAGGAAGGAAGGAAGGAAGGAAGGAAGGAAGGAAGGAAGGAAGGAAGGAAGGAAGGAAGGAAGGAAGGAAGGAAGGAAGGAGGGAAGGAAGGAAGAAAGAAAGACAGAAAGACAGAAAGACAACAACAACAACAACAACAACAACAACAAGAAAAGGAAGGAAGGAAGGAAGGAAGGAAGGAAGGAAGGAAGGAAGGAAGGAAGGAAGGAAGGAAGGAGAGGAAGGAAGGAAGGAAGGAAGGAAGGAAGGAAGAAAGACAGAAAGACAACAACAACAACAACCAGAAAAGGAATGAAAGAAGGAAGAAAGGAAGGAACGAAAGAAAAAAAGAAGGAAGGAAGAAAGCAAGGAAGGAACGAAAGAAGCAAGGAAGAAAGAAAAGAAGCAAGGAACGAAAGAAAGAAAAGAAGCAAAGAGACAACGCAAGAAACATCGAAACAAGCAAGGCAGCAAGGCAGAAAAAAAGACATAAAGACACCCACCGCTCTATCAAGAGGTCGAGAAGCTCCTGGGGCGTGCAGAAAGAGCGGTAGGTGAGCATGAAGGTGCGCACGAACTTGGGGTCGGCGTACATGTGGTAGGTGAGGCGCTCCACCAGCTTGATGAGGGTGCCTCCCTTGATGAGGGGGCTCTCGTGCGACGACTCGTGCTGCTCCTCAAACAGGATGTTCTCGTCCGAGTCCTCCACGGCGAAGCGGTACTTGTCACTGGGGGGCAGGATCAGCGGGTGGAACTTCTCCTCCTCACGCAGCTTCCCGTCCAAGATGCGCTCCAGCATGCTGAGGGTGGTAGGGGGGGGGGGGGGGGGGGGGAGATAAAATGGTATGAAATAATTGAAGACATGAAGCATAATCAATATATTAACTATGAGAGGAGAAAGATCAGAGAAATCTTGAATGTTGTACACGAGGTCCCACTACTGAAAAGAGAATAGCCTAGTGGTCAGAACATTGCACTCGCAATTTGACGACCCGGGTTCGATTCCCGTTGAGGAGATTTTTCTCCTGGAGTTAACATCAGTGCTGACTCCACTCTCCCCATAAGTCCTTTGGATGAGACTATAAACTGAGGCCCCGTGTGTGAACGCACGCAGAACATCTTGCGCACATGTTAAATCCTGTTTCACTTTTCGTAAGAGTAGGCCATCGTGTGCTGGTGGGAACAGATGACATTTACAAAACTGCATACAGACTGGGACTGGATGTAAAAAAGCACATAGTTGCTTAATCCATTATTTTCGATATAAAAGAATAAACAAATGAATAGAAATAGTATATCTTCCTCCAAGATACTCTAGCATGCTGGTGGTGGGAAAGATGGGGGGATGATGAGATAAAATGATACGAAATACTAGAAGACGGAAACATGACACAATAAATCAGCCACGACAGGAGAAAGATTACAGAAGCTTTTAATGTTATACATGAGATCCTACTACAAAAAACAGAAATTATGTAAGTATATAAATATTTTTCCCCTTCCACTCACCCCCCCCCCTCCCCCCCCATCACAAATTGCTCAGCTCAAGCTCCAAGGTTTACCAAATGCAGAAGTTGTTTGAAATTATCCTTGATTCAAGTGCATCCATATGCATAAGGATAAATGCATAAACTCATCCACACACACACACACACAGAGTGTGTAACTTACCTTCGTGTCTGCAGCGTGATAAGGGCGGCCATCCAGTTGCACTTGTCATCAGGGGTCTTTGCACTCAGGCCAATGGGCATGTGGTCACGAGGGACAATTTCAAAGGCGTTTTTCTGGTCTGCACAAAACATAAACCAAATACATTTTCCATGGTGTCTCCATGAACATGACTCAATAAGAATGTAGAAAATCAAAACTGTTTGTGTCTGAAGGGCAATGCGAATGTCTACGCTTTGTGTAGCTATTCTCATTTAAAGCATTCAGCAAAAAGTTCTGACAGGAAAATTTCTCAACTTTCCAGAATACAGTAAAATTGGAGACCATAATGTGGCATAATCATTTTTTTTTTTTAATTCGACCATAAGACTGTTCATCTGAGGGGGTAGGAAGCATTTAATTCAACTATATGTTTACATTCAATTCCTCTTTGAGACAGACAGACTGAGATGAAACTGGAGTGAATGATCACAGTAGACTGAAAGGAACTCTTGTTTCTGTAAACACACACACACACACAGAACACACACACACACACACACACACACACAACACACACACACACACACACACACACACACACACACACACACAAAAACACCCCCACACCCCCACAAATCCCCCCCAAAGCCCCAGAAACTCCAATCGTCACCTTCAGTGTCCTCCCTGTCGACGACGTCCACCTTGCGGATGAGGTGTTTTTCCTTCAGCTTGAACTCCACGATGGAGGTGGTGCCTGACGTGCGTTTGGAGTTGGCCGTGTTCTGCTTGCACAGGATGATCAGCCCGTCAAACAGGAACACGTGCCGCTCGGACCACTTCTTCGTGCCCAGCTGCTTGCTCAACACTCCCTCTGCAAAAAAGAGAAATACCACAGCACTCCGTTAGTATAGTATTTATTTATTTATTTATTTATTTATTTATTTTTTTATTCATTTATTTCTCCTTTTATATCGAGGATAATGGAATAAGCACTCATGTGTTTTTTTGCATCCATTCCCCGTGTGTATGCAGTTTTGTAAATGTCATCTGTTCCCATCGGCACACGATGCCCTGCTCTTACAAAAAGCGGAGCAGGATTTAACGTGTGCGAAGGATATTCTGCATGCTTTCGCACACGGGGCCTTGGTTTATAGTCTCATTCCAAAGGACTTTGGGGGAGAGTGGAGTCAGCACTAATGTTAACTCCAGGGGAAAAATCCCCTTGAACGGGAATCGAATCCAGGTTGTCAAATAACGACCGCAATGTTCTGACCACTAAGCTATCCCGTCCCCACAAAAATGGGCTGAGTAACCTTCCAATACAACCGACCATTTTTTGGTTCCCAGCTGTTTGGACAACATTTCCTCTGCAAAAAAAAACCCCACAGCACTCTAGTCAGCAAAAAGGGTTAAGAATCTGCCTTCCCCAAGTCAGGATACAGCTACCTTAATGGGGGGGGGGGGGGTTAAAAATGGTTGCATACACAAAATCTCACCATTGGTGAACCTCAGAGCTGTAGCTGAACAGCAAGGGAAAATCTGTTCACTTCTAGAGCATAACATACAACAGGCAAAGCTGAAAATCTCTCTCTGAATAAAAACAATTCTGATGTGGATAAGATGTTGAAAAGGGGTGATACCTTCTCCTAAAACTTGTCTCCTTATTTCAACCTTCTTCCTCTATTAAAAAAAAAAAAAAAAAAAAAGGTCATGAGAAGTTGGGTCACTGTGGTTGTGGGCTGTTACAAATGAATCCTCGTTACACACAGTCTTACAAACAAACAAAACAAAATGCCAGTATGAACATTTCTGAATTTAATTCAGAAACCCCTTTTTCTCTTAACCTGTTTAAAATTAAAATAGTGTTTTGCCATGATGATGAGGGTAAAGCTTGTGAAAATAATTCTGACTTATCCTCACTGGTGTGCATGAAAAGAAAAAAGTGTTCCCTCTACAAGAACCAAAACATACTACCTTGTCTACTTTGGATCTGTGCTTTCATAACCATTTAATATTTTTGTAAGCCTTTTTCCAGTAACATTCAAAAACACTATTTTTCTGAGTGATTTGCATGCAAGATAAGTTTCCAATGCTCTCTTCTTTACTGGGGAAAAAGTAGTAGAAAAAAACAAGTGCAGGTAAGCAGTTAAAACCTCTCCTCATGTAAAAAAAAAATCTATCAAACTTTCAACAACAAAAAGAAAAAACTACCTAAAAACACAACAACTAAAGAATGAAATCTTTCTGTGACAGCCTCCAGGGACTGTGACTTTAGCCTGACTTCCTTCCAGTCTCACTTTATGATAAACATTACCCCATACATGCCCAACTCAAAATTAATACATCTTTCCACTCCAATCATACAGCACCATGTTTTAATCCTTCAAGAAAAGATTCCTTCTCCCCCCTCTCTCTCTTACCTAGAATGAATTCACTGCAGCTCTGCCATATATCCTTGCCCTCCCAGCCGTCGATGTTTCGCTGAAGTTCCGACATCTTCTGCACCTGAGCCTGGCGGTTGGAGCGACTGTGCAACCTCAAGGAAATCTCCCTGTAAAAAAAAAACATTACGCACCAGTTAGGCGTACTTCTTTTTACAACACACAATCAACTCTTTAACATAACATCCTGCATTCTCCTTCTAAGGAGAAAAAATCCTCTGAAGCCGTAATATGGCTGCCTATATGGTGAAATACTTAAAAACAGTCATACACCCAAACTTCTCATCTAGTGTGCAATTTCAATTTCAATGTGATTCCCGGGTGGGATGAGTGAGTCACAGTGCACATTCTGGGCGACCCCCAGTGTGTTAAGCTGGGGAACACACAACAACAACAAATCACACTTTTGCAACCCCATCATTCAACATTAGCAACATTATTCAATGTCTGCAATGACATCATTCATTCAGCATCTGCAATATTATCATTCAGCAACTGTAATGACATCATTCAGCATCGGGGGGTGCAGGATAGTCTAGTGGTCAAAACATTGCGCTCGCAATTTGACAACCTGTGTTCGATTCCTGTTCGAGAGGATTTTTCCTCTGGAGTTAACTTCAGTGCTGACTCCGCTCTCCCCAAAAAGTCCTTCGGATAAGACTATAAACCGAATCCCTGTGTGCTAACACATGCAGAACATCTTGTGTACATGTTAAATCCTATTTCGCTTTTCGTAAAAGTAGGCCATCGTGTGCTGATGGGAACAGATGACATGATTTACAAAAACTGCATACACACAGGATTGGATGTAAAAAAGCACATGAGTGCTTATTCCTTTATCCTTGATATAAAAGAACAAATAAATAAATAAAAATCTGTAATGACATATTCAGCATCTGCAATGACAACATTCAGCATCTGCAATGACAACATTCAGCATCTGCAATGACAACATTCAGCATCTGCAATGACAACATTCAGCATCTGCAATGACAACATTCAGCATCTGCAATGACAACATTCAGCATCTGCAAGGACAACATTCAGCATCTGCAATGACAACATCATTCACTGCAGTGCAGAGGCGGGCAGGTACTGACCATGGTTTTCTCTTGGGGATGTTGCCGCTGAAGCGTCGCTCCAACAGCACCTTGAGGGCCTGCAGTAACCCATAGGACTGCTCCAACACCTCCTTGTCCTCATCGTTTGTGCTGGTGTCAATCAGGGCCTGTAGACACACACACATTAACACATACACATGAAATCCACTTACCGACGCACACATGCATGCATGTATAACATGTACATACATGCATGCACACACACATGCACGCATACGCACACTCACACCAAGCACGCATGCGCACATACACATACATGCACACTCACACTCACACACTCACACCCACACACACTCACACTCACACTCACACACACACACACACCACACACACTCACACACACACACACACACACACACACACACACAGTCCAATGATGATAGTTACCAGTTTCATGCAACATTGAACTGTCACTAAGGAAGCATTTACTGCCCTTAAATGAAGAGAGAAAAAAAGTGAATAATCTATAAAACTGTAAGAAATCCATGAAATCCTGTATGCACACATACACGACATCGAGTTCCAAACACAAGTTCCACCTTTAGGACAAGTAGCCCTTGCATGCCGGTACAAACAGGTGAAAAAAGTTAACAAATACATGCACACTGAAATCATGGTTAGACATAATCCTGAAGGCGTAAAGTGGCTACCTTTGTCGTGGTTTAACCGTTACATACACAAAAACCTCACCGATGGTGAATCTCAGGCCTCTAGCCAAGGAACAACAACACACACACAAAAAAAGAACTGAACTTCTCAACCTACACACATCCATTTCCACCCAGTCAAGTCCAAAGCCAGACCCACCTTGATGACCTCAAAATAATGCAGACAGTGATACACTGGCCCCATCAGCAGTTTGGGCAGGACGTACTTCATGGCGTCTTTGATCCCGTGGCCTCCAGACTTCTGAAATAGAGCATCATCATATATCTATCTATCTGACCAAGCCACAGCTTCCTTGAGCTTTCTGCTAGGTTGAAACTGTTCCCAAAAGATTTTCAAAGGATCAGTAGTATAATGGTGGGTAGTATCTGTTTTTTTAGGTTTTTTGAAAACTTAAGAAATATTTTTGAGGGAAGAAAGAGAGTGTTCACGTACATGTATAAGGGTATGCATGAGTGAACGTACACACACACACACACTACCTGTTAACATGCTCTAACACACACACACACACACACACACACAACACACACACACACACACACACACACACACACAACACACACACACCAAACTGCACATTAACAAATAAACTCATGTGGCTAAATTTAGGGAAAGATTTTTTCTACAAGAATGGCCTTTTTTTCCTTGCTGTAATCCCTCCCTAAGGGCAGGAAAGACACCTGATAGAGCCATCTCCACCAAAAATCTCTGTCTGTGTTTCACTGCCTGTAATGTAACAAGGTATCCATCCTCATCTCCACTAACAATCTCTATCTATCTCTGTGTCACTACATGTACCATAACACAGCCTCCTTCCTCCCTCACCTTCAGGGCCTCACAGACATCCTCCCTCTGCAGCAAGGTGTTGAGGCGTTCCTTGCCCCTGGGAGACAGCATGTCGTCCACATAGCGCTCATACACGTTGAACTCTTCACCCTGTAACAGCAACACAATCACACATCACATCAACCATGACATTTGTGTTAAAAAAAAAAACTGCTGAAGTGGTATCCCACAGCCTCTTATCAAAAGGAGGTGGGAGAAGAACATCAATGCATGGACAAAAAAATATCACACACATACATAATACACACGCACGCACGCACGCATGCACACACACACACACACACACACACACACACACACACACACACACACACACACCCAAACACACACATACACACCACACACACACACACACACACACACACACACACACACACACAACACACACAACACACACACACCCCAACCCCACCACCCTCACACACTACACACACACACAACACAACACTACCCTCCCCCCCCCCCCCCCCACACACACACACACAACAGCCCCCCCAAAACACCCACCTCAGCCAGGTCCTCAAAGCAGGTGCCCACCAGGGGCAGCTCAGTTGTCCTGAGCCACCTCCATCTGGTCCTCCACAGAGCTCAGCAGCTTGGTGGTGAACTCGTAGATGTCCAGGATATTGCTGAAGATCACATCCAGGTCCTGCAGCAAACACATTTATTTATTTTATTTATTATTATTATTACTATTATATTATTATTATTCTATTATTATTATTATTATATATATCTTATTCTTTTACATCGAGGATAATGGAATAAGCACTCGTGTACTTTTTTTACATCCAATCCCTGTGTGTATGCAGTTTTGTAAATGTCATCTGATCCCACTGGTACACGATGGCCTACTCTTACGAAAAGTGGAACAGGATTTAACGTGTGATAAAGTACACCAGTGCTTATACATTACCCTTGATATAAAATGATTTGTATGAACAAAAATGTTAAACACACACGCATGCATACATGCACGCGAGCGCATGCACTCACACACGTCCACACCACACACACACACACACACACACACATCACTTACGCGTGCACACACTCACGCACGTCCACACACACACACACACACCACACACAAATGAGTCTCTCTTTAAAATCTTTGAATCTTAGGAAAACGCTTTCTGCAGATTTTCTATTTTCTCTCCAGGACCTAAACAACTGTTCACGAATAATCTGCACACAGGAAAATGGCACCACACATTTTTGTGTGTAATTTACTGCCATCCCTTTAAAATCCTCTCTTGTGAATTTTTCATCCAGTCCAGACCACTCACTTACAACAATAAATAAAGCAACCAAAAAAAAAGGTTACCTCAATCATTTGGGGAAAAAAAATTGAAAACATTTTTAATAAAATGTAAGAAAACATTTTCATGAATCAATTTCTAAAAAAACACAATTTAAAAATACATATCATCAAGATTCAATAATATTTCAATATAAATCCACAGCACTTTGGAGTGGGGAAGAGGTCGCGAAAGGGAGCCTGGAAAACATTAATAAACAAAAAAAAAACAAAAAAAACCCAAAAACGCCCCATCAACAAACAACAACAACAACAGTCATCCACGCACCTTGGAGCGGGGAAGAGGTCGGCGAAGGGGGCACGGAAGACTTTGATGATCATGTTGAGGTCCCGCAGGTACTGGGTCTCCTCCACAATGAAGTCTTTGACAATCTCCTCGTAGGTCATGGATTCCCGCCGCACTGGCTCGTCCTCTATCATCATGGCCGTGATGTCCTTCTTCCTGGGTGAACATGTCCACCAGCACCTGTGGGAAATAGATCATTAGATAAATCAATCAAAATAAATAAATCAATAAATAAAAACAAGGTCTCTGAAGGTAAAATGCTGCTTATGCTAACTCAATCATGACCATCACCATCATGCATCATGACCATCGTTGTCATCATCATCGTTGTCATCATCATCATCGTCGTCATCACCATCATCATCGCGTCTTCACCATCATCATCATCATTGTTGTCATCACACCATCATCAGTATCAGCATTCTCATCATCATCATTGTTGTTGTCATCATCCTCTTCAGTCCCTTCATGTTCATTCAAATACTTTATAATCTCAAAACTAGAGAAATTCACATAGGTTATGTGATGGTTATATTGGGTGTGTGTGTGTGTGTGTGTGTGTGTGTGTGTGTGTGTGTGTGTGGTGTGTGTGTGTGTGTGTGTGATGTGTGATGTGTGTTGCGGATAAATGCAGGTGCATGTGTAATAATGGCATATGGTGGTAGTTTTGGTTTACTCAAAGTGAAGGATAAGTACTGCAAAATGTAAATAAAATGTGCACTAACACATGCATACACACATCGCGAACATGAAACGCACACACACCTTCATAAATAACTTGAATCACCAAAGGAAGAATCATCATTACTGACAACACAAACAAATTGATAATAAATTACCTGATCGGCACATATTGCCACTTTGATATCTTGTGAAGTAATTTCACCATGACGGATGTTTTTCACATAAATTCCAGTGAACTGAAACACAAGAAAATACAAAAGATCACTTTAATATATGTTACTAAAACAACCAAAAAAAGAGAAAATACTGGCCAAAAAAGAAAAATGAGCTTGTGTCACTGAAACTTAAGTATCAAGTTAGAGAAATATGTTAACGGTGGAAGGGGCAGGAAAGCCTAATGTTAGAGCACTGAGCCTGTGATCTGATGGTCTGGGTTCAAGCACCATTGAGGAACCCATTCAAGGGATTTTTTTTCCTCTGGAGTATACATCAGTACTGACTCCACTCTTCCAAAAATCCTCAGATGAGATTATAAACTGAGGTCCTGTGTATACTGTATTATGCACACAGGGTATTTTGTTCATAATGTTAAAACCTGTTCTGCCTTTTGAAGAAAGAAGCCACTGTGTGGTGGTAGAAACAAATGACAATTTTTTTTAAAGCATGCCACTTATTTTTGTGTTAGATCATCATCCCTGAAGTCATAATGGTGAACAAAAAAAGTGGCATACACAAAAATCTCACCACTGATGAACCTCAGAGCTCTAACTGAGAAATGACAACCCCCCCAAAAAATTACCACATAAATCATATGCATAAGAAACAAAATGTAAGTAATACAGCAACAACAAAGATAAATACTACTGAGCTCAAGAACACCATCACTATTGACATAGCACCTGTAGCATTTTCTCTTCTTCTTTTAGTCATCTGATGTGAATCTACACTTGAGGTAAGGTGCCACAGACAGCAGAGAAGGGAGAAGATCTTGCATACCTTGAGAATGTCGGCAGCGGTGTATTCTATCACAGCCACAATGTACACTGCCACACTGTAGTCCACACGGTAACCCAGCACCTCCTGCCCAGCACACAACACAACGTGGCACACCATCACGAGTCTGAGGTTCAAACATCCTAGGTTAACACTTAATTATTATGGATATGACTTGCTATCATTAAACGCTGATCAATATAAATATCACCTCCTGCCCAACACACAACGCAACATGGCACACACTCAGGAGTCTGAGGTTCAAACATCCTAGTTAACACTTAATTATTATGGATATGACTTGTATATTAAACGCTGATCAATATTAAATATCACTCCTGCCCAACACACAACGCATATGCACACACTCAGAGGTGAGGTCAAACATCCTAGGTTAACACTTACTTATTATGGAATATGTGACGCTCCACCACGAAATGAGTCGCTTAGCACATTACTCAATTTTGCGCTAGGAGCCATTTAAGGCAGGTGGGGATCAAGTTGTCAATTTTGAGATTTTGATTGATTATTAAACTATATCCATTATTCTACCTCTAATCAAATATCAAGGCATAATTTTTATTCCGTTTGCTTTTAAATGTGTTTTTAAAATACCCAAGCCCTCATTCTGACGACCTGTTACAAAAATAAACTTGTCCGTTTCTCATTTTGTCCCATCCTGCAGTCTATCATTTCAATTTGCAATAACTTTGCACAGAGTTGTCTGGTTTTGAATCTGTTTTTTTGTATTGAATAGCCTTTATATTGCAAACTAATAACTTGTCAATAACTTGTCAATGCCACTCCTTATGTGGTGCAGCGTCACATATGACTTGCTATCATTAAATGCTGATCAATATAAATATCACTTCCTGCCCAACACACAACACAATGCGGCATACACACTCACGAGTCTGCAGTTCAAACATCCTAGTTAAACCCTTAGTTGTTATCATGAATGTGACTCACTATCATTAAATGCTGATCAATACAAATATCACACCAGTTAAAAAGAAAAAAATTCAGTGGTTTTGAAAAATAATCATGTGCCACCCATTACATGTGTTTTGATAGAAATGTTTATTCATGAGGACGCGTGTTGCACTTGTATAACATTAATATCAAAAAGTCCGTGATGAGACCAACAATAAGCTCAGAGCTTAAATGCCAAGCTCTTCCACTGGTAAATATGTACAGAACAAACACATGTCCCATTACCTGTCAATACAAACAATACCATGCACAGTCAAAACCATTTTAAATCTGTTTACCAGGGGTATTTGCCATTGTTTTCAATTGAAATAATAAAACAGAATTTCACAACTTTCAGATGAGATACTTAACTGAGGTTCCATGTGCCACATGCATAAATTAGGCCATGAAAGTGTAATAGCCCAAGGCACTAAAGAAACTGCCTCAAACACACACACACACACACACACACACACACACACACACACACACACACACACACAACACACTCACACACACACCACACAACACACACACACACTACACACACACACACACACACACACACACACACACACACACACACACACACACACACACACACACACACACACACACACACACACACACACACACACACACACACACAACACAGGGGACGGGATAGCCTAGTGGTCAGAACATTGCGCTGGCAATTTGAAGACCCGAGTTCGATTCCTGGTCGAGGGGGATTTTTCCCCTGGAGTTAACATCAGTGCTGACTCCACTCTCCCCAAAAGTCTTTCGGATGAGACTGTAAGCCAGGCCCCGTGTGCCAATGCACGCAGAACATCTTGCGCACACATTAAATCCTGTTCCACTTTTCATAAGAGTAGGCCATTGTGTGCCGGTGGGAACAGATGACAATATTTACACAACTGCATACACACAGGGACTGGATGTAAAAAAGCACAAGAGTGCTTATCCCATTATCCTCGATATAAAAGAATAAAATAAATAAATAAAAATAAATAAAATAATTAAACACACACACACACTCACACACACAACACACACCATCCATCTCCCCACCCCAACCCTCCCCACACACCCACACCCCTCCCTCCCACCCCCCCCCCCCCCCAACCCCCTCCCCACCACCCTCCCCTCCAATCCCCCTCCCCCAACCCCCCTTCCCCCAACCCCCCAACCCCCCCCCACCCACCCCCCCCAACCCCCAAACCCCCCCCCCCCCCCCACCCACCCCCCTCCCCCCCACACCCCCCCAACCCCCCATCCCCCAACCCCTCCACCACCACCACCCCCCCCTCCCCACCCCACCCCCAACACAACCCTACCTTGAGCAGAGGCTGGACCTTGTCCACGGGTAACAGCAGGCTGGAGTTCTTCTTGCCCTTGTCCAGGGCGTTGTGGGCGTCGCGGATGGCCCACTTGTCGATGGGGTCGGGGAAGGTCTTGTGCACGCGCTCCTCCACGTCCTGCACCGTGTGGGGCTGCGAGCAGCACAGCAGCTGCAGCAGCTGCACCATCAGGCCCTCGATGTAGTCCAGGGCATCCTCCTTGGCCGTCAGGGAGGGGTGCACCTGTCTCTGCACCTGGGGTAAGGGGAGGAGGAGGTAGGAGTGGGGTGTGAAAGCGCAGGTGTGTGTGTGTGTGAGTTTGGTTGTTTGTTGTTGTGTGGTGTGTGTGTGTGGATGTTGGGGTGGATGGGTGGGTGTTTCTTGATGTTTAAAAGGTGTGTGTGTTAGTCAAGCCAGGTGTTTTGAAGGGGAGTCAAGCTTTTGAGCTACCACCTAAGGTCTTAGCAGACAGGGAGTTTGTATTTATCAATTTATGTATTTATTTATGTATCTATTCAATTATTTTTATTTTATTCTTTTATTCCGAGGAAAATTAAATAAACACTCATGAAATGATGAATGCACTTTTTTTTCTTTTTTTTTTAAAACATGATTCAGCCCCTTGTGCATGCAGTTTTGTCAGTTTTGTTAGAATCCCTTTCCACTGGCACACAATGCTCTGTACACACTTTTGAAAGGTTTTAATGTGTGTGCAAGATGTTCTGTATAATATGTATGCATTCACACACAGGACAATTTATAGTTCTCGTCTGAAGGATTTTCAGGGAAGTGGGGTTGAGTCAGCACTGACATTACCTCCGAGGGGAAAATCCCCTTGAACAGGAATCTCAGTAGTGGCTCAAACCCAATGTTGTCAGATCGCAAGCCGCTCTAACCACCAGATTATCCCAGTTCCCACCTTCCTGACCCCAACATGAAAGCAGAGTGGAGGGTGCCCCTATCTTCAAAAGTACACCAGTCAAGCCAAGTGCTTGAAGGGAATCAAGTTTTCAAGTCAATGTTCTAACCAGAGGTTAAAAAAAGCAAGAGGGTTTAACTAAAGTAAGCATGATCTGTTTAGAGTATAACCTCATAAGATCTATAGATAGCTCTTGATTTCAGGGAGAAATACTGCCAGAATTGTCGCCAAGGTAGCTGTAAAGTGTTTCAGCTGAGCAGGTCAAGAAAGAACGAAAGTGAACTTTACAGTTTATTACACTTACACTTAAGTTACAGCAAAGTGCTTTCTCAAGATTACAAGTGCTCAACATGCCAACAGGTGTTCACACAGCTGAGTGGATAAATGAATCTGTCTAAAGTTAGAAAGTAAATTACAGGTTTGATTCTGGGAGTCAGCAGGGGGGGGGGGGGGGGGGGGGAATAAGTGAACAAACACCAGATGGGCATTCTGATTGATTCTCTACAAAGTACAAGTCATGATCCATCTGAATGTGGCCTGTAACTGTCAGAGTGTAATTTTGAAATGAAGGGTCTGAAATACTTGCTACAATCTAGGTTTTCTCTGAGTTTGAAACATGTTATGCTGTACAGTATATAGTTCTGCCAGAAGTTTCTTTGCACAAAAAGTATGTGACTGTCATGTCATACAAAAAGCACCTTACTGATATGATGAGAAATGGCAAGTTCATGTATGTTCGAAACGGAAAAAATAAATTGTGTGTGTGTGTGTGTGTGTGTGTGTGTGTGTGTGTGTGTGTGTGTGTGTCTGTCTGTGTCTGTGTGTATGTGTGTGCGTGTGTACTTTCGTGTGTGTGTGTTGTGTGTGTGTGTGTGTGTGTGTGTGTGTGTGTGTGTGTGTGTGTGTGTGGTGTCACTGTGTGTGTGTGTGTGTCTGTGTGTGTGTGTGTGTGTGTGTGTGTGTGTGTGTGTGTGTGTGTGTGTGTGTGTGTGTGTGTGTGTGTGTGTTGTGTGTGTGTGTGTGTTGTGTGTGTGTGTGTGTGTGTGTGTGTGTGTGTGTGTGTGTGTGTCACTGTGTCTGTGTGTGTCTGTGTCTGTGTGCCTGTCTTCGTCTGTCTCTGTCTGTCTGCCAGTGTGTTTGTAAAAGGGGGATTACCAGGCCTCAGGCTAATCAATCAGATATGGCATTTTATCAACACTTCTGCTTTCCTATCTACAGCCAAAGTTGACAGACACACTTAATAAAAAAAAAAAAATAAATAAATAACTCATTAACTGAGGTTCCCAGTACTGGTTACATCAGATGGATATATATGTCCATTTGGCCAATACACATATCCCTGTTATCAGTCAAGATTAAATCTTAGTCTACCAATGCAAAATTATCAGAAAGAAAAAAGACCCCAACTTTCCCACAGTTACGGGGTCATTTTCATCAGCAATCATTATTTTATTTCATGATGGCCATATATGGGGGCTGTCAGCTTAAACATCAATTTCAGCAACTTCAACCTCAAGTTCAAAATCAACACAATCTAATTCAATCTGAAAGAAAATTTAAATGACAAACTTCCCAAAGTTTGAAAGTGACTTAATCATATTAATATTATTCCAGCCATCCTCAGTTATACTGTTCCTATTTCTGGAATTTAACCATTTCACACAAAAAAACTGATTAGTAAAAAAAAAAAAAAATTAAGAACCTCCCTGTTGGTTTATGAGAAGAAAATACCCTCCTCCCCCCCCCCCCCCCCTAAAAGTAATTCCTCAGCTAAACAAAAATATGGGTAACGGTAAGCATTGCTGACTTTCAACACAATCAATGAATATATAGATCTGTAAAAGTACCCCCCAAAATCCTGTACACTGAGGGCATCATAAGCTAACAATTTGCAGAGAAAGACTAAAGCAGCACTGGTAATCGTGTACAAATAAGCTTCATCTTTGGACATGGGGATGGGTACAACTAAAAGCCTCTCACCTACAAAACCAAGCCCCAAACCCCTGCAGGTCCAGGATCAAAAGCTGACTCACTGAACGCTTAAGTTGACATGTTTTCATCTCATTTCAATAATCTAATACAAGTTTCTACTGTCACAGTTATGAAGTGATTCTCCATTGCTCCATTACTGAGTGAGAACAAGACTCTGCAGCAAATTTCGTTTCTGATCATTATATTAGTTTAGTCTGGTAAGACTTCACCTGAATTCATAAATCATTAGGAGGTAAAATAGTTTATAACATTAACAGTGGAAAAGAGCTCTGCTGCACACACACATACCTCTTGCTTTTTAAACTACAATACTCAAGATTTGAGTTTGACATAATCACAGATTGCTCACACTGGTGGAAAAGTTAAACAAGGCTCATATTTCTCACAGGCTAAAATCACCTAAACATTGCTTTCATTTTCACTCTACTTAAAAGTTAAACTTGAAATTTAACTGACCAAGCAGAGGCACAGCTGGCATCACATAACTGACAACCAGCACTAGGAACAGCCTCTCTTTCTTTTACTAAGATAAGCCATGCCTACTCTCATCTCCCAGACCTCATGAGATGCTATGGGTTTAAAACAGAACAATCAGCACTGGAAGTGGTATTACAAACCTCTGTTTTGTAATTTGTCTACAGAACAATGCCTACAAGTTAATGTCTGAACAGAAGGAACAAGTCAAATATCTTATAACAGCAGCAGTCACATACATAATGTGCAAATAAGTGCCTAGAACAAGGAAATGAAGATTATCATGAACAGTCACCACAAGTACAACCTCACCTGATCAATGACACTGTATTTCTAATTCTCTATCGATAGCTGGTATTTAAGTATTACAAGTATGCAATTCAACTTTCGACTTCAAGTACTTTGGGCAGTGATCAGAGATGTATTTTTATAATCATCACTAGAAAAGAATAAGTATCATCAGATGATAAGTTCTAACAAAATTCCAACCAATCAAGAACTTGAGATGATAATACTGCTTTATTAGTTACTTGAACTACAGCTTTTCCCACATGTCTTACCTACCCAGTGCCTTCCAAAAAGGAAGAAGAATCACATAAAAGGGTTTCACCAGTCATGCAACATTGACAAGTGAACAGGTCAAATTCAATGTAAAAAGTCATATCATTTACAAATTATGCATTGCATAACAATACTAGGATGTAATTATGTGACTCATAAAGTGGAGTGGGGGTATTCAAGATCAATACATCATTATATGATTTTCTCAGTATCGTTTTTGCATCACAAAGAAGAAGAACAAGCATTACATGTATGTTTGTCGTTTCTGACATTTTCTAATGAATCCAGGAAACAAGCAAAAATCACTTAAGTGAGAGTAACGGGGACAGGACAGTGACTGGGCTACACTGATGCTGTCGGCTTAGCTAGCAGGCACTTTCACATTATGAAACTGAAGTCCAAACAGTTAGAACCAACTACTGGTTGCCTAATCAAATGCCGTAATGGACATGTGGTTACATCACTTCCACTTGCCCAAAACAATAGGTCAGGTAGGTAATTTAACCCTTGATTATAACCCATCCATTTTCTGATAAGTTGTTAGCTGTTTGACCCCACACCCATATAATATATAGATATATATTTTAAAAAAAAATTTTTTTTATTGTAACTTCATTAACCGCTTCAAAATTCCCACTGGCATACACAATTGTAATTCTATCTGATGTTCTTCCAGAACTATACAGATGTTAAACACATAAAAAGTCTCATACAAAATGTAAAACAAATCAACACTTTTCTGCAGACAAGACTTACATTTCATACATAAGATACTGTCTCCCACTGAATTCTAATCTTAGATGAAGAAAAAAAAGTGGCTTTCTATTATAGCTACAATCAGTCACAAAACACAAGATTGATAAGCCTGCGGGTCAGTAGAAAACAACAATCATAAACAATAACTGCCTTCAGAACTGTAGAGTTTATAGATCATATTGTGTGTGTCTGCATGATTTAACAAATATTGAAATAATACATGTATGCATACATGTATGATCCACACACATCAAGCTCAATGTATCTTTTACGAAACAGAACAATTATGATTGTCATAAGCTTCATAAAGATAAAGCCAGTATGCTGAGAATGTGGGTGCTGTTATAGACAAAATGAAAGCTGTGGGAGCTTGGGTGGTGTAATACTAATAGATGAGATCTGAAATCATGATCCAGACCAAAAATACATTCTCTTATAGTGTAATTCTTTCCCCTTCTCCACCCATTATTTATATTATAATTAGTATGAGATGAAAGTGACAAACATTAAGTACTCTTGTTAGAACTATGATTACTTACTAACACCACTTGTTCTGTCCACTATCATAATTTTATAATTCAAGGTGTAACAGAGTAACTGTAAGCAGCAACGAAATCAGAAATGGGTAATATGTGATATTCCGCTCATAACTTCTTACGTAATTTCTAAAATCACAATGAGGAAACACGGAAGAGGGAAGTGAAAGAAGACCTTGTCAACGGACTCGATGATTGACAGTGTAAGTGTTTTGTGTTGTAAACTTACCCCTCGCAGTGCATCCAAGAAAATGCCTTTCCATTTCGCAGCATTTTCCATAGACAGTGCACCGTGTGAAGGATTATCACCTGCACCTAATGTGGGGAACATATTTGCTTACTGCGAGTACACCAAGGTCTATCATCTGCATGAAAATTAAATCTTATCTTCTGGGCGAAAGTCAACAATGACCGTGGCCATTCTATAGAAAACGAGAACTTTTCCCTATCATGTTTAACATATAAGGGACATAACCTTGTAACTTTTTTTTGGGTCAGGACAAAAGCCTATTAAGTCATTGTGTCTCTGGCCTCATCAGGTCAACAGTCGACGGTCCATACGATAAGCCCAACGGTCGGGTCACCTCACAGGCGAAGACCTCAGTGTCACTGCATTGTTTACTCTAGTCACGATGTCAAAATTTTCAGAAAACATTCAGAGGAAATACATGTAACCAGACTGCGCATGCGCACGGTGTTTCGGGGTTTACGTTTACGACAATGCATACAATTTATTAGAATATATCATGCAGCCATTGTACACGATCAAAACAAAAGTATTCTGAATTTACCCAATATGGTTACACGACATTAAATTTCCACGGTAGCGATAATGGCAAAACATACGGTGCAGTTTACGGCATTATTTACATTTGAGGGAGGGGAGGGTGTCGGGGTCAGAGTCAGGTCAGGTCATGATAGGTCAAGTTTTTGAGCGCATATTTCTCTTACGGAGAAAGAGCTAAATACAAATTTTAAAAAATTAAAATACTCTACATGGTGCAGTTATGTGAAGTCATCAAAGCCTTCATTTTCATCTTCTTGTCCTTTCTCCTCGTTTGTGCAGCGGCGACGAATCAGATATTGACTAACAAAATATAAATGCTACTCGGCGGCAGGTTCAACATTGGGCTCGTAATTTGACAACCCAGTTCGATTCCCCTTCGAGGGGATTTCCCCCTGGAGTTAACATCAGTGCTGACTCCACTCTCCCCAAAAGTCTTTCGGATGAGACTGTAAACCGAGGCCCTGTGTGCGAACGCACGCAGTACGTCTTGCGCACACGTTAAATCCTGTTCCGCTTTTCGTAGGAGTAGACCATTGTGTGTGTGTGGGGGGGGGGGGGGGGGGGGGGGGAACGGACGACAATATTAAAAAAAAAAAATGCATATACACGGGGACTGCGTGAAAAAATCATATGAGTGTTTATTCCACTATCCTCAATCAAAAATATTTAAATAAGATAAACAAAAATAAATGAATTGTTTTTTTGGTTGGTTGGTTGGTTGGGGGGGGGGGGGGGGGGGGGGGGCATTGTTTTTCTGCTTTCCTTTCTTCATTTCCTCTTTTTTTTCCATTTATGTTTTGTTGGGTTTGGGGGTGATTTTTAGGAGGGGGGATGATTGCTGGGGCTGGGGCTGTTGTTTATTTGTGTGTTAAGTTGGTTGTTGGGTCTGTTTCGGTTATTTTGGTTTGGTTTTATTTTTGCCTGGAAATTTTGTCCATGATAATTATATTCCTGATAAGGGCGGGGACTAGATGCAATAAAAGCACATGAGTGCTTATTCATTATCCTCGAAAAATATTTTTTAATTTGTTTGTTCTCTCTCTCTCTCTCTCTCTCTCTCTCTCTCTCTCTCTCTCTCTCTCTCTCTCTCTCTCTCTCTCTCTGTCTCTCTGTCTCTTGTCTCTCTGTCTCTCTGTCTCTCTGTCTCTGTCTCTCTGTCTGTCTCTCTGTCTCTCTGTCTCTCTGTCTCTCTCTCTCTGTCTCTGTCTCTCTCTCTCTCTCTCTCTCTCTCTCTCTCTCTCTCTCTCTCTCTCTCTCTCTCTCTCTCTCCTCTCTCTCTCTCTCTCTCTTTTAGATAGATAGCTTAGATAGCTTGATGAAAAAAAGCAAATTTATTGCTTACTCAATGTACCATCTGGAAATAAAATTTTGATTTGATTTGATTTGATTTGATTTGATTTGATTTGAATTGATCTCTCTCTCTCTCTCTCTCTCTCTCTCTCTCTCTCTCTCTCTCTCTCTCTCTCTCTCTCTCTCTCTCTCTCTCTCTTCGATCGATCGATCGATCGATCGATCGATCGATCGATCGATCGATCGATCGATCGATGTTTTCAGTCATTTACCTCATCAAATTCTCATGTTTGCTCCTTTTTTTCTTTTTTTTTCTTTTCTTCCAAATCAAAATCATTGATTCTTACTTCTTTTTCGTTCCTGAATGTCTGCCTTTACCTTACCTTATTATTGTATCTCTGTCCTTTCTTTGCATGCTGTTTGATACTGAGTATGGTTTCTTGCTCTTGTTCTTGGTATTTGGATCATTATTATTGCTGTTGTGTAGTTAGAGGTTTATTATTTTTATCTTGATGTTATCCCTGAAAAGTGCGGGGACTGGATGTATAAAAGCACACGAGTGCTTATCTGTTATCCTCGAATAAAAGAATTTGCCTTGCCTTGTCTCTCTCTCTAGGGGACGGATAGCCTAGTGGTCAGAACATTGGCTGACAATTTTACGACACGGGTTGAGTCCGGTCGAGATTTTTCTCCTGGAGTTAACATCAATGCTGACTCCACTCTCCGCATAAGTCCTTCGGATGAGACTTTAAACCGAGACCCCGTGTGCGAACGCACGCAGAACATCTTCTGCACACGTTAAATCCTGTTCCGCTTTTCGTAAGAGTAGGTCATCGTGTGCCGGTGGGAACAGATGACATTTACAAAACTGCATACACACGGGGAACTGGATGTAAAAATGCAGAAGAGTGCTTATTCCATTATCCTCGATATAAAAGAATAAATCAATCAAATCAAATCTCTCTCTCTCTCTCTCTCTCTCTCTCTCTCTCCTCTCTCTCTCTCTCTCTCTCTCTCTCTCTCTCTCTCTCTCTCTCTCTCTCTCTCTCTCTCTCTCTCTCACACACAACACACACACACACACACACACACACACACACACACACACACACACACACACACACACACACACACACACACACACACACATACACACACACACTGTTCCCTTCCTTTCTGTCTTTCCCTTTTACATAAACTTATGTGACGAACATGTTTAAGGTTCTGCATTGAATTCAACATATTATACAGTTATCGTTTTAATTTATAAGAAACTGTTGGGTTTGCTTTTTTTCCCCCTCATATGTATATTACGCATTTTCGGGGATGCATCGCATTTCTTTCTTGGTTTATTTGTTTTGAACCATTTTTAATTTGAAAAAATGCTATATTCATTTTTTTTGTTTTGCATAATAAACCTTAATGTTGCGTTGTTGTTATTGCTGTTGTTGCTGTTGTTGATAATATTGTTTTAAAATAAAAAGGCTTCTTGCAAGTGTTTTGTGATATATATATATATATATATATATATATATATATATATATTATATATATATAATATATATATACAACAAAGCACCTACACAAAACCTTTTTTAATATTGATTTTTAATACTAAGCCTAATTTATATAGGGGTCCGATAGCTCAGTGGTCGAAGCGCTGGCTTTTACCCAGCCAAGGTTAAGCAGGGTCAAGCCTAGTTACCAGCTTTCCGTCCCCCCTAAAGAGATTGATTGATTTGATTTGATTTCTTTTATATAGTCAGTCAGTCTGACTCTCTCTGTCTGTCTGTCTTTCTGTCTGTCTTCCTCTCTCTCTGTGTCTCTGTCTCTGTCTGTTTGTCTGTCTTTGTCTCCCTGTCTCTCTCTGCCTGTCTATCTAGCTCTCTTTCTGTCTGTCTGTCTCAGTCTCTTTTATATATTTTTTTTTTCTATCTTTCTCTCTCTCTCTCTATCTCTCTCTCTTTCTCCCCCCCCCTCTCTCTCTCCACACACGCACGCACGCACACACACACACACACACACACAACACACACACACACACACACACACACACACACACACACACACACACACACACACACACACACACACACACACACACACTCGGACACCTAGATTTTTATTTTGTAGAAAATGAGGGGAAAAACTTCCTTCCACACTTCACCCTTCCTCCCTCTCCTTTTTTTTTCGTCCATGGATTATTTCCAACTCACTTTCTACTTGATTAGCTCTCTCAGGACAGTCTGAAACTACCGGCCACAGCAAAGGAACAACCAGTTCCATTTGTATTTTCACCACACCATCTTGAAAGCTGTTGACACAATGATTTCTGTTGATGGCTTGCCAGGTCCATTGTGATAATTATTCCCATATCAGTTACCTAGAAGAGCAGTTATAATAATAACTCGATTTCAATTACCTTTCAAATGTTAATCTAAAGAGACAATGATACAGTGATGTGGAGGTACCAAGAAGAATGTTATCAACAACTTAAACATGTCAAGAGTCATCAAGACATAAAGTGTCCGGTTTAATGATAATATCAGAGTTTGAGCTTGATTGATCACAAGACACAGATTTTAAGTCCAGGGGGAAAATCCTCTTGAACGAGATTCGGGTCACAGCAGATCACAAGTGCAATGCCCATTCACTCTAACCACCAGGCTATCCTGTCCTCTGTGTGTGTGTGTGTGTGTGTGTGTGTGTGTGTGTGTGTGTGTGTGCTGTGTGTGTGTGTGTGTGTGTGTGTGTGTGTGTGTGTGTGCGTGTGTGTGTGTGTGTGTGTGTGTGTGTGTGTGTGTGTGTGTGTTGTGTGTGTGTGTGTGTGGATGGGGGTGGGGCTGTGTGTGTGTGTGCGTGTGTGTGCGTGTGTGTGTGCAGACCTGCCCGTGTCTTATTTCCTTCGTGTATAATTATATGCATGCAGAAGATCAAAATATGCACGTTAACCTGTAATTCATGTCAGCGTTTGGTGGGTAAGGGAAACACAAACATACCCAGCATACACTCCCTAAATCGGAATGTAGCTACCTTCATGGTGGATAGAAACGGTGGCAAATGCAAAATTTCACAATTCTGGTGAACCTCCGAGCTCTAGTCGAGGAGCAAAAAAACATAACGCCCTTTTCAGTCTTGGTCTTCAAGCTTGCGTGTTTGTCACAGGCTAACAGATTTGTCAGTTGTTGATGTAAGCAAAGTATAAAGACCTATATGAAAATGTTTTTATGCTTCGAAGTATAATGTCGAGGCTGTCTTCAACCACGATATGCTGATATAGTCTTAGCAGAACAATCTGTCAAAATCCTCTCCAGCCATGATAAGCCCTTTTGCCTGGTGGTTACTATGATGCGCATTGGGCTCGTGATCTGCTGACCCCGAATCTCGTTCAAGAGGATTTTTCATCTGGAGTTGACATCAGTGTCGACTCCACTCTCCCCAAAAGTCCTTCAGATGAGACTGTAAACCAAGGTCCCGCGTACGAACCCACGCAAAACATCTTGGCGCACATGTTAAAACCCGTTCTGCTTTATCGGAAGAACTGGCCATTGTGTGCCGATGGGAATGGATGACAACATGTAGGCCTAGGCCCTACATATTTTTTTATATATTTTTTATATTTTACACCACTTTTAAGTCACGGCAGATTTCTCTGCGTAAAATTCGAGATGCTCTCCCCGAGGAGAGCGCGTCACCACAAGAGCAGCGCCACCCATTTATTCATTTATTTTTGTTTCCCTATCACTGTTGCTAGGGACAAATCTCTTGTTGCCGTGTTTTTTTTTAACGTGCGCTAAATAATTTTGTGTAACACAGGGAATTACAGTTTATCGTCTCATCCAAAAGACTAGCACTAGTTATTTTGTGGGTTTCTTTAATTAACTCCCTTGAAACGGGGGTCCTTTATGAATTTTAGTAAGAACAAAGAAGACAACAGCGTTCCTGCTAAGGGAGGCAATTCAAAGCATGGGGCGATAATCCTTTATGAATTTTAGTAGTTTTAAAGAAGGCAACTGTGTTTTTCATGGTCAGGGGAGGGAATTCTAGCCGTCGCACATTAGCGCAACATGGACCAATGGATATATAGGCAAAATAAGACAAACGAAAGATAAATTGTATTTTTAATATTTTTCGTAGCATGCTTTTCAAAAAAAAAAAATTCTAGTGTAGATGTTCTCTGTTCGGCATAATAGACTATTGCTACCCTCTCCCCAACACATAAAAAGGGAGTGAGAGAAGGCTGTCTAAGTACATATCCTGCACACCCTGCATGTAAATCTCTCTGCAAGACCGCAGGTTATAAAAATGAGCGCTATCACCATTACTCTGGTTATGCTGTTTACTATATAGATCTAGTATAATTTCCGTGCAAAACCGATAACGTTTCTTATTGCCCTTTCTGTTGTTGTTTTTTCAGGAGAGAATGTGTACCTGCAGTGACCTGTTCCTTCACCACTTGTTCCTTTCTCTTACTGATTGTCAGATTGTTGTTTTGTAGTTGTGCTCTTTGCAAAGGCGTTCCTTCTTGAATTTTTTATATTTCCTTTAGAATGAAGTTAAAGCAGCGAGGGAGAGGAGATGGGTGCCACCCTCAACATGCTGGCCCCTAGAGAAGCTGAGGTCTCTGATGCCTCGCTCCCCTACGACCACACCGGTTAGGAAAACACTTTTACCTTTACCTTTATATATATATATATATATATATATATATATATATTAAAGTTAAGCTCTCTCTCTCTCTCTCTCTCTCTCTCTCTCTCTCTCTCTCTCTCTCTGACTTGGCAGCGCAAACTGGTGTCTTGCCTGTCATTATTACAATGACCTTTTGTAATCCTCGTATGCATGCATCTTCACTCTTTTTATATATGAATATTTTTCTTTTACCAGTTGCTGCATATTTCTGTTTTTCGAGAACTCAAAAGAGTTAGTAGGAATAGAATCACCGTTGTCAATGTGATTAGGGGTATGTTATGTTGTGTCTTAAAGCGGTTGTTGTCCGTAAGTGGACAGGCTCAAGGAAGATAAAATGTCCTCCCAGGGTTTGAAAAATCCCTGTAGAAAAAAAAAACGAAAAAAAAACCTTCTCCTTTCCTTCACCAGGTGGGCTGTCAGTGCACAGACTGCAAATCGCAAAACAAACCATTCCAAATCTCACCATTCCTATTGTCTTTGTGAGCGTGGGAATCAGAATAAGAAGCGCTTTGATTTGTTTTTGCAAGATATAGCGCTATATGAATTCCATGTATTATTATTATTATTATTATTATTATTATTATTATTATTATTATTATTATTATTATTATATTATTATTATCATTAGTAGTAGTAGTAGTAGTAGTAGTAGTAGTAGTAGTAGTAGTAGTAGTAGTAGTAGTAGTAGTAAAAAGAATGATTCAATAGTGCTCGTTTTAGGCTTACAGCCTCGACTGAGTTTCTACGTATTTTATGAAATATCTTTTTTATTGCCAACAACATTCTGGGTCATGTTTTCATGTGTGTTGAGAGAAAATGATGTGCTATAGACAGTTTGAAAATAATTTCCTGTTACGTTTGAATCAGTCTCTTGCATTTGAAGGCCAGAATGTGTATGCATTGTACTGCACTGCACATTTTCTTGATGATATTGATCTTATTTTACTTTTATTCTCTGGCCATGTAATATGCTGTGTATTGTATGTGCATGCATTTTTTCCTTATTTTTTGTGCTCGTAAAATTTTTCACGTTCATATGTAACCTATTTAAATTGATTTGATTGTACAACGCGGTGAGCCCATGTTTTTGGGAATTCGCGCTATATAAGCCTCCATTTTGTTCTTCTTCTTCTTCTTGTTATTGTTGTTATTATTATTATTATTATTATTATTATTATTATTATTATTATTATTATTATTATTATTATTATTATTATTATAATTATAATATTAGAATCCAGTCAGAAAACAACAACATTTATCTGTAAAATCTGTAGGAGGTCATGTTAAGAATTAGAGGACGGGATAGCTCAGTGGTCAGAGCACTCGTTTTCCCCAAGCTAAGGCCAAGCAGCATTGAGTGTGGTTACCAAGTGGATGGGTGACCATTAATTTTGATCGCCTTAGCTTCTGTACAGTCCCCCCCAGTTAATACCCAGCAGTAAATGGGTACCTGCCCCATTTTAGGGTCAGAGAAGGTAAAGCAGCGAGGGAGAGGAGATGGGTGACTGTTACGTTATTGGTTCTGAGGAACAAACTCTTCGTTTTAAAGACACTCCAGTGGACGTATAACGCTGACTGAAGTGCCAAGAGTTGCTCCCCTACCCTTACGTTATTGGTTCTGAGGAACAAACTCTTTGTTTTAAAGACACTCCAGTGGACGTATAACGCTGACTGAAGTGCCAAGAGTTGCTCCCCTACCTCTCGGGAATCACATCTAACAGAGCACACACGACTCAGAGATCAGGATATATTTCTTTTTATTCACTAATCTACTTCAAAACAGTATTGTTTCCAGTACACAAATTCCAATAAAAACAAACAAGAAAACTCCTTTCTAACATCACCACGGATTTAACCAAAAACTCTGTTACTACGTTCACTAAACACAAATTTCAATCAGCTAACCACTTTCACAGTTCTCATAGCTTTTCTTCTGTTCCTTCAATTTTTCTCCCCTTCTTCTGTAAAAAAAAAATCCCTAAATCTACCGTCCGCATTGCCTCCCCTGCTCGATCACTAGGGCGTTCGGCCGCGGGACTCCCCTCCTCTGCTACAGCGAAGGCAGCCCCTTGTATATATACAGTCCAGGCCCCTTCTACTGCCCGCTAAACATTCCAGCGCCGTAGGAATCCCCCTCCTCTCCTCTTCTCAGTATCATCTTTCCTCCTCGACTCTCCTCCCTCCTCGAGGCGATAACAGCCCCTTGTATTTATACAGTCCAGGCCCCTTCTACTGCCCGCTGCCAGACCATCGCTGACAGACCATCCCGGAAGCTTGGGGAACTTCACACAAACATCTTAGATTGCAGCAACGCGTCTTGACAGATTCCAGAATGTCATAGAATACTATGACCGATTCTCGGTACTTCTAAAACCTCTTAAAATATTATAAAATACTCCCGAAACTCCATGAGCAGACAAACATATATACAATCACAGGCATTAACATTTATCAATAACTAATATTCCATGCGTCATAATCAAAGAATGTCATTCATTGCAATCCTATGAACATGCTTAATTAGGAGCCCTGAATCTGTTTGTAACATTACCCCCCACTTAGAACAAATTTCCCAACATTTGTTTCCAAAACAACAAACAGATTCAACTTTGAAACTCAAGGTTCATAGTAGCTCACTCAAGTTCAACATACAGCATTAGCACATTTCAGGGGACGGATAGCCTAGTGGTCAGAACATGGCGCTGGCAATTTGACGACCTAGGTTCGATTCCGGTCGGGGATATTTTCCTCCTGGAGTTTACATCAGTGCAGACTCCACTCTCCCCAAAAATCCCTCGGAAGAGACTTCAAACCGAGGCCCCGTGTGCGAACGCACGCACAACACCCCGCATACACGTCAAATCCCGTTCCGCCCCTCGCAAGAGCAGGCCATCGTGCGCCAGCGGGAACAGACGACATCCACAAAACCGCACACACACGGAGACTGGATGTTAAAAAAGCACAAGAGTGCCCATTCCATCACCCTCGATACAAAAGAACAAATCAAATCAATAAATCATTTCAATCCCCCCAAAAATGTTCATGAGAATGCGATTAGTTCCAATATTGTCACTTCACAAAATTCAAACTATTTTAAGTTCTATCAGGAGACACACATTGCCCCACAAATGTCTTCTGGGATCAGCACTTGCCCATACCCAAAATATCCACACAATCAAAACTGTACCAAAACCGAATCAATACTGTTGTTGTGTCCCAGCCTAACGCTCTAGGGGGTCACCCAGAATGTGCACTCTGACTCACTCATCCCACCTGAGAATCACCGTGAGATTGAAATTGCACACTAAATGAAAAATTTGCGTGTTTGACTATTTTTATGTACCTCGCCATATTGGCAGCCATACTCCGACTTCAGAGGATTTATTCTCCTTTGAAGGAGAGTGCAGGTTGTTCTGTTAAGAGCTTGTCATGGCCAAAGGCAATCTCAAAACAACATTTTACAACATTACAACATTCTAGTGTAGGCCTTGCAGACAAGAACTGACATCAACAACTGACACAACTTTTGGCCTAGGCCAACCAAATCAAAATTACCCAACAATTTCAAAATGTTAACCATGTTCATGACGTCGTATGACCAAATATGTCAAACTCAGCAGCTAGAAAACCATCAAATACCCAACAATTTCAAAATAATAACCACGTTCATGATGCTGTATGACCAAACATGTCAAACTCAGCAGCTAGGACACCATCAACAGACCAAATGACCAAAAATATGAACTTAAAATTTTTGAGATTATGATTCTTCAAGACAAAACAATGAATTTACTAAAATGTCACTTCTGAGCAGATGTGTTACCGTCTTTGGGACACCTCCTCCAGGATCAAATAGCGTAATCCTGTCAACCCTCTTGTAGTCCACGCACATACTGTCTGCACCGTCCTTCCCTTGGGTGCCAAAAGTCAGTGTTCACAGAATCCCTGGTCACATAAATTTCCCCGCAAATGTCCTTTGGGTTTGGCACCTGTCCATCACTTCCGATGTGGAAATCCTTGATGATGTCTCTGGTACACCTCCTCCTGGATCGAACACTGTAATCCTGTCGATTCTATTGTCCACACACATGCCGCCTACCTCATCTTTCTTTCGGATGAAAATCATCAGAGTAGCACACTGAGATCCTGAGGATTCCCATTCCATGCCCATATGACCCCCTGTGATAGAGTCATGTGCCAGCTCCACTGTAGAGTTACGTAGTTGAGGTGGCACCAACACCTGGCGTACCACTCCTCCATGGTTCTTGAAGACCCTGAAGAGGACACCCCCCTTTTCTTCAAAGTGAACCTCCCCACTTCCTGTCATGACAGCCTCCTCATGTTTACGATGTTTATCAAGCGATGGGTCAGCCCTCTGAAGCTCCATCAATTTTCCTTTGTCCACCATAGTTGCCTTGGAACTATCAGTGACTTTCAGGGAATGCTCTCCCCCTCCTTCTTTGATTGCGCCCTTGTGGTCACGGCACATTCCTCATCATTGAACTTGTCATCAATGGCGTTTATCTCTGGATGTTTTCCTATTTGTGAACTATTTCTGGTTCCAGATTCCAGCATTTTCTCATTATCATTGCTTGATGCCATCTTACCCATTTCCACAATTTCTTCAACAAAACGTCGAAACCTCAGGAGGAAACTGTTCAAGTCCTCTGGTTTATCATCCAGCCCTGGTGACTTCGTATCTTTAGCTAGATCACCATTATTACTCAATCTTTGAACAGAGCTGCCATGCTCCAATTCAAGTCTTCTCATCTCCAATTCATGACGCCTCTCCCTCTCTCTTTCTTCCCTTTCGAGCTTTTCCTTTCTCTCTTCCCTTTCAATTCTCTCTTTTCTTTCTCTATCTCTTTCTTCTCTTTCAAGGGCTTCTCTTCTCTCTTCCCTTTCAATTCTTTCTTTTCTTTCTCTTTCTTCCCTTTCCAACCTATCTTGCCTGTCTCTTTCTCTTTCTTCTCTGTCTTTCTGATCTTTCTCTTTTAAAAATGTTTCATATTGTTGTGCTAGGCTTTCTAGCTCTTCCCTGCTATCTGCCATAACTGATTTTTTCATAAGTTAGAATTACAAAGTTATGACATAATGTCTCACTCCAATCCCTTGTTTACACGGTGATGACGCCACACACAAAACATAAACCAGTTATACTCACGTGAGCCCCACAGACTAACTAAATCAGACGCCAGATCTCACTCAGCAGGAGGCTAAAGCAAGACCGCGGCCCCTGACAGTCCCTTTAGATATACAATGCTCACTGAGCTTCACACCTTTACTAGAACACAGTCTGAATTACTCAACAAAACAGACAACCGAACCCACACACTGGATTTCACCCATAAATTCCGTAGGCCAGTCGTAAACACACCCATTGTGAATACGCAGACAAACGAATCCACACACTGAAATTCCGAGATCTGTCGTAGACACACCCGTTGTGACTACGCAGTCTCCTCACAGATTCAACTCCAGGTTACTCCGAAGCATCCAACGCTTTCGGACGTACACCCCCTGAATCACAACAACGAATTTCACACTGAAATTCCATAGCTATATTGTGAACACAACCGCAGCAGTGAATACAATACTATATCCTTGAAATCTAAAGTCGGAAGCTACTGTGTTGATGGTTCGATGTTGAGAGGTATCCCGGCTTGGCCCCCATATGTTACGTTATTGGTTCTGAGGAACAAACTCTTCGTTTTAAAGACACTCCAGTGGACGTATAACGCTGACTGAAGTGCCAAGAGTTGCTCCCCTACCCTTACGTTATTGGTTCTGAGGAACAAACTCTTTGTTTTAAAGACACTCCAGTGGACGTATAACGCTGACTGAAGTGCCAAGAGTTGCTCCCCTACCTCTCGGGAATCACATCTAACAGAGCACACACGACTCAGAGATCAGGATATATTTCTTTTATTCACTAATCTACTTCAAAACAGTATTGTTTCCAGTACACAAATTCCAATAAAAACAAACAAGAAAACTCCTTTCTAACATCACCACGGATTTAACCAAAAACTCTGTTACTACGTTCACTAAACACAAATTTCAATCAGCTAACCACTTTCACAGTTCTCATAGCTTTTCTTCTGTTCCTTCAATTTTTCTCCCCTTCTTCTATAAAAAAAAAATCCCTAAATCTACCGTCCGCATTGCCTCCCCTGCTCGATCACTAGGGCGTTCGGCCGCGGGACTCCCCTCCTCTGCTACAGCGAAGGCAGCCCCTTGTATATATACAGTCCAGGCCCCTTCTACTGCCCGCTAAACATTCCAGCGCCGTAGGAATCCCCCTCCTCTCCTCTTCTCAGTATCATCTTTCCTCCTCGACTCTCCTCCCTCCTCGAGGCGATAACAGCCCCTTGTATTTATACAGTCCAGGCCCCTTCTACTGCCCGCTGCCAGACCATCGCTGACAGACCATCCCGGAAGCTTGGGGAACTTCACACAAACATCTTAGATTGCAGCAACGCGTCTTGACAGATTCCAGAATGTCATAGAATACTATGACCGATTCTCGGTACTTCTAAAACCTCTTAAAATATTATAAAATACTCCCGAAACTCCATGAGCAGACAAACATATATGCAATCGACAGGCATTAACATTTATCAATAACTAATATTCCATGCGTCATAATCAAAGAATGTCATTCATTGCAATCCTATGAACATGCTTAATTAGGAGCCCTGAATCTGTTTGTAACAGTGACACCTTCAGTATGTTGGTTCCTGGAGAAGCTGAGGTCTCTGGAATCTCGCTCCCCAACGACCACATAGGTTATGGGGACACCTTTACCTTCTGTATTAGGAATACAGATTATTACCTCCCTTCCACTGTACAGCGCACAGGTGCTTATCATGATTTGAGGTACGCGCGCGCGCGCACATGTGTGTGTGTGTGTGTGTGTGCGCACGCGCGGGTGTGCGTGCATGCGTGCGTTTGTGCGACTGTACATGCCAGCGTGTGTGCATGCGTGTGTGCGAGTGTACAAGCGAGCGTGTGTGCGTGCGTGTGTGTGTGCGAGTGTACAAGCGAGTGTGTGTGCGTGCGTGCGTGCATATGTGCGTAGGTGATTATACTTGATATGACTTCATACTTCGTCATAACAACAGGGGCAATATCCGCTCAAGGTCTTCCAATACAGCTGTTTCATTTCCCTGAAGAAATGGGATACCTTTCTGAGGGCGATCATTGGAAATGCCAGTTTCTAGGACCGTATATTTGACATTTGATTAGATGATCTGATATGTTTTGTCAGTAAGAGTCTTTTTGTTTTCTCTCATAACAATCTCTTTGTCTCTTTCTCTGTCTGCTATCTGTCTGTGTGTCTGTCTGTGTGTCTGTCTGTCTGTCTGTGTGTCTGTCTGTCGGTCTGTCTGTCTGTCTGTCTGTCTCTCTCTCTCCTTCGGATGAGACTTTAAACCGAGGCCCCGTGTGCGAACGCACGCAGAACATCTTGCGCACACGTTAAATCCTGTTCCGCTTTTCGTAAGAGTAGGCCATCGTGTGCCGGTGGGAACAGATGACAATATTTACAAAACTGCATACACACGGGGACCGGATGAAAAAAAGCACATGATTGCTTATTCTGTTATCCTCGATATAAAATATTAAATAAATAAATAAAATAAATAAAATAAATCTCACACACACACACACACACACACACAACTCACACTCACACTCACACTCACACACACACGCACAAACACACACACACACACACACACACACACACACATACACACACACACACACACACACACACACACACACACACACACACACACACACACACACACACACACACACACACAAAACACCCCTTGAAAAACAATATTATATAAACACACTCTGATTTTCATGGAGATAAATAAACTTGATTCTTTCCAAATTTGATTTCCAACCAAACCATTTCTGTCATGCAGCCTTATCATAAAAAAGTAGGACTCCTGGCTTTTAGCACAAAATCAATCTAGAACTGCAGGTGCTATTTTTTTAAAATTTTGATAAGGCCTTTGACCTTTTTGGTCACTCTATCATGCTAAAGAAAAAAACAACTATCGCTCTACTTAAATAACCCCTCGTTAATACAGTTGTTTCATTGATAATACTTCACCAAAAGAATACAGTATCCACTTAATGATGGACAAAGCTCCACTGAAGGTTTAGTCAAATTCGTATGGAGTCCCCTAGGGTACTGTCTTAGGTCCTCTTGTTTTTCATCTACATCTATGAGCAGCCATTACGGCTATCAAACACAGACATCATGACATATCTATTTGCAGATGATTCTGTCAATCCAAATCACTAGAAATAGCATGCGCACAATCGGAACTTGTTTCCAGAAAAGCTTCAACAAAATATCAGAGTGGTGTAACTCATATTCTCTTATGATACATCCTACCAGAACCAACTCGATGATAATAACGGACCACTAAAAAAAATCAGCTAGGTTCCTTTCGATTATCTTTGTCTAGACAATAAAAAAAAAGGAAATGGCAAAGGTGTGCCATAACATATGTGATCGTAGGGGAGCGAGGCGTCAGAAGACCTCAGCTCCTCTAGGGTCCAGCATATTGAGAATGGCGCCCATCTCCTCTCCCTCACTGCTTTACCTTCCCTGACCCTAAAGAGGGGCAGGTACCCATTTACAGCTGGGTGAACTTGGGTAAGCTGCACTGAAGCCAAGGCGCGTAAACGGTCACCCATCCAGCTGGTAACCACGCTGGATGCTGCTTAACCTTAGCTTGGGGAAAGTGAGTGTGTGTCCAGCTATGCCATCTCCTTTACTGAAATCACAAACAAGTGAAGTTGTCAGAAATTCTATCTTTCCTACCCACATAGTGATCTGTATAAATCTAGCTTAGTTTTCTTTTATCATGCCCTTGTCTACGGAATATTCACCAATAATATTAAAACGAGCAAATAAATAAAGACAGAAGTGCGCATCTGTCTTATGTCCCAAATTAAATGTTTAGTTTCCACTGTTTTTATTTTATTCCATCTATCTCTTGTGTATAACACCTATAGATCACCTACATCTATCTGCTTCCATGTGTGTGTCTGTGTGTGTGTGTGTGCGTGCGCGGGCACGTACGTGCGTGCGTGCGTGCATGTATATCCATGCATGCGTGTGAACGCGCGTGTTTCTGTGCACATGTGTCTGTGTGAGTGTATATCTGGGTGGTGTTGGCATACAGAGTATGGGGGCAAACGGCAGGGGAGGTAATTGCTGTTTTGCAGGTGTCGTTTCCCTTGGCAGCTTGCAGAGAACATCCGGCATTGTGGAAAATGAGGTCGATATACACCTGCCAGCTTCATGCAATTTATGGCACAGGGGAATCTTCCTTTTTGTTGTGGTTGTTGATGTTGTTGTTGTTGTTGTTGTTAACAATGTGTTTGTTCTTGGTGGTGGTGGTGTAGTTGTGTGTGTGCTGTGGTTGTTATGAAGAATGAAATCGATGCAATTAATGGCATAGAAGGCATCTTCCTTTTTGTTACGGTTGTTGTGTTGTTGTTTTTGTTGTTGTGTGCTGTTGATGTGTTGAAGAATGAGATCTATATCCACATGCCAGCTTCATGCAATTTATGGCACACGAGGAATCATCTTCCTTTTTGTTGTGGTTGTTGGTGTTTGTTGTTGTTGTTGTTGGTGGTGGTGGTGGTGGTGGTGGTGGTGGTGGTGTGTGTGTGTGTGTGTGTGCTGTGGTTGTTATGAAGAATAAAATCGATATCAGCTTGCCAGAAACATGCAATTTATGGCACAGGAGGAATCTTCCTTGTTGTTGTGGTTGTTGTTGTTGTTGGTGGTGGTGGTGGTGGTGGTGGAAGTGGTGGTTGTGGTGTGGTAGTTGTGTGCTGTGGTTGATATGAAGAATGAAATCCATATGCACCTGCCAGCTACATGCAAGTTATGGCACAGGGGAATCTTCCTTTTTGTTGTGGTCGTTGGTGTTGTTATCAATGGTGTTGTTGTTGGTGTGTTGTTGTTGTTGTTGTTGTGTGCTGTGGTTGTTATGAAGAATGAGGTCGATATCCACCTGCAAGCTACACGCAATTTATGGCACACGAGGAATAATCCTTTTTGTTGTGGTTGTTGGTGTTGTTGTTGTTGTTGGCAGTGGTGGTGGTGTGGTTGTGTGATGAGGTTGTTATGGATAATGAAGTCGATATCCACCTGCCAGCAGCAATCAATTTATGGCGCTGGAAGATTCTTCTTTGTTGTTGGTGGTGGTGTTATTGATGTTGGAATTATCTGGTGGTGTCGTTGGTGGTTGTGGTGGTGTTGGTGTTGGGGGTAGTGTTCGATGTTGTTGTTTTTGTGTGGTGTTGTTGTTATGAAGAATGTGATTAATATCAACCTGCCATCAGCAAACAATTTATAGCACTGGAAGATTCTACTTCTTCTTTGTTGTTGGTGGTGTGTTATTGTGGTAGTGATGTTCGGTGTTGTTGTTGCTGGTGGTGTGGTATTGTAGTTGTTGGCATGTTGTTGTTGAAATTGTATGGTGTTGTTGTTGTGGTGTGTGCTGTGGTTGTTCTGAAGAATGAGATCGATATCAACCTGCCAGTAGCATGCAATATATGGCACTGGAGAAATCTCCTCCTTTGTTGTTCTTGTTGGTGTTTTTGTTGGTGTTAGTTGTGGTGGTGCTGTTGGTGTTGTTGTTATTGTTATCTGATTGTCGCCATCGTTGTTGTTGTGTGCTGTGGTTGTTATGAAGAATGAGATTAATATCAATCTGCCAGCAGCATACAGTTTATGGCATATGAAGATTCTTCCTCTTTGTTATTGTTGTTGTTGCTGTTGTAATGAGATTAATATCAATCTGCCAGCACCATGCAATTTTTGGTACAGAAGAATATTCCTTTTTGTTGTTGTTATTGAGAATGAGATTAATATCGGCCTGCCATCAGCAATCAATTCATGGCACAGGAGGAATCTTTGTTGTTGTTGTTGTTGTTGTTGTTGTTGTTATGGTGTTGTTGGTAATGTTGTTGCTGTTGTTGTTGTTGTCCGATTTCGATATTCGTTGTTGTGTGCTATGGTTGTTCTGAAGAATGAGATCGATGTCCACCTACCTACCAGCAGCATAAAATTTTGTCACTGGGTGGATTCTTCTTCTTTGTTGTTGTTATTGTTGTTGTTGTTGTAGTAGAAGTTTTCATGTGTTGTTGTCGTCGTTGTTGCTTCTGTGGTGATGGTGGTGTTTTCTTTATGTTGCTGTTTTTCTTTTATTGTAATTGTTTTTGTTGTCCTTGTCTGTCTCTTGGTCATTGTCT
>CM060320.1:59237037-59247037 GCA_030674155.1 Stramonita haemastoma | reverse complement strand
CAAATTCTTCTCGAGTACAACGACCACATCACATACAAAAGTCACTCATTCACTCATTTATCCCTTGCTCATAAATTCATGATATTTAATTTAATATATCAACTCACAACCATGAATAGAACTTGCTCACAAGTGAACAATCAGAAAGGCAAAACACGTTGGGCTGTAACATCTTGGACAGGTTGAAAACATGATTCCATCATAACAGTGCAATCTTTTAATTTATTTTTTGAAAGGAAAGGCGATTGTCGTGGGTTTCGGGGAAGAGCACTGGGCCTTTATTAAAACGGAACCTCAAACTCAAAGAAACATACCAGCCATCCCTAAAGCGAGTTATAAAAGACAAAACATACCAAAACCTTAATCCATTCAGCAAAGACAAAATACTATTCCGCTCAAGTTCTTGATGCCACGTCTATGAAATCCCTTTTTTCCCTCACCTCAACTCTTCTTGGATCTACAAAGGCAAGCCTCTTCCTACTGTCCATAGCCACTCTGAACTTCCTGCTATATTTTCTTCTTTTTCTCTGACAAAGTCCGCAACATTCGTTCCAAACTGGATCAAACTTCTTTCCAACCTGTGCCTCCTTGATCCCCAATTTACAGGCACTCCTCTCCTTTTCTTCCGTCCAACAACCGAGAAGGAAATTCAGACAATTCTCAGAGAAATGACCATAAAATCATGCGATCTCGATCCTGTACCTGCTTCCCTTTTCACTCAGTGCATTCCACAGCTAATACCTACGATCACGAAAATAGTAAATTCATCACTTCTTTCAGGAAATTTTCCACCAGCTCTCAAAACCGCTATAGTCACACCTCTACTAAAAAAGCACGATCTCGACCCTAACATTCTGAAGAACTATAGACCTGTTTCTAACCTACCTTTTATCTCAAAAGTCCTTGAAAAAGTCGTTCTCAGACAACTCAACAGCCATCTTCATTCCAATAGCCTCCTTCCGCCTTTCCAGTCTGCCTATCGCGCCAACCACAGCACTGAAACCACCCTAGTGCACACCTTAAATACGCTTCTACACGCTTCTGATACAGGAAAAATATCCCTTCTCACTCTTCTCGATCTATCCGCAGCTTTTGACACTATAGACCATTCAATTCTTCTCTCTCGTCTTCAAAAAACGTTTGGCATCACAGGCACAGCTCTCACATGGTTTAATTCATACCTTACCGATCGATTCCAAACAGTTGCAGTAAACAAGATTCAATCCAAACCTGTCAAACTGGAATGTGGAGTCCCGCAGGGATCAGTTCTGGGCCCTGTTCTTTTCACTCTATACACTGCTCCACTGTCACATATAATAAACCGTCATCAAATCAACTATCATTTCTATGCCGATGACTCTCAGATTCTAAGCTGTGATACTCCTGAAAATCTACCTTCTCTCTTGATAGATATGTCCTACTGCCTTGAAGATATCCAAAACTGGATGATACAGAATAAATTACAGCTAAATGCAGATAAAACTGAAGCCATGCTGGTAGGCACCAAACACAAACTTTCTTCCATTACTACAGCTTCAGTAGAATTCGGCAATACTTCAGTCACTCTTTCCACTGCTGTAAAGTATCTAGGGGTTGTAATCGACAACACACTATCCATGCAAAAATTCATCACCCAGACCTGCCAGTCATGCTACTATCAATTAAGACCTATTAGTGCAATTCGAAAGTACCTGTCCACTGATGCAAAATCTAAACTCGTCACGTCTCTGATTCTTTCACGTCTGGACTATTGCAATTCTCTTTTGGCTGGTCTGCCAGCATCATCTATCCACTCCCTTCAACGTATACAAAACTCCGCAGCTCGACTGGTCCTCAGAAAGAAAAAATCTGAGCACATTACTCCTCTCTTGCAATCTCTCCACTGGCTGCCTGTGCCACAGAGAGTAAACTATAAGATCAGTACTCTCTGTTATAAATGTCTTTACAAAACAGCACCCTCCTACCTCTGTGAATGTCTTTACCCGTACACTCCTTCTCGTTCCCTCCGCTCTGCTGCAGATACCCTGCGCTTACAAATACCTAGATTCAATCAATCCACTGTTGGCCGTCGCTCTTTCTCTGTTTCTGGTCCAGTGATCTGGAACAACCTCCCTCTCTCCCTTCGAAAAAAGCCTACCTATGACACATTTAAATCCAGCCTCAAGACACACTTATTTCAAAGCTAAGACTTTCTTATCCTGTTTCATCATCTGCCCCTGCTCTCAACAGCCGAAATATCCACGCCCTGCCAAAGTGTTTATACTCTATGTGTGTTTATACTCTGTGTGTGTGTGTGTGTGTGTGTGTGTGTGTGTGTGTGTGTGTGTGTGTGTGTTTTGTGTGTGTGTGTGTGTGTGTGCATTGACTTCGTTAAAAATTGTAATTGTTGTTGGCTGCATGCGCAAGAATTGGTTGAATGCAAGCGCTTTGATTTGTTTTTGCAAGATATAGCGCTATATAAGTTCCATTTATTATTTATTATTATTATTATTATTATTATTATTATTATTATTATTATTATATTATTATAAAACCTTTTTTTTTAAAAATCCCCAACAACCACCTTCCACCCCCCATACAAACAAGAACAACAACAAACAAAAATGAACAACCAGGTAAGGAGGCCTAGCCAAACACAAAACCATAAAACTAAAAATGACCACAAAGAAAAATACCCCCCATCCCCCCACCAAATCGACCCTTAAGCTCCTATTACTTCAAACAAGCAAATAATCTCCCATGCTCTACTCCCCTCTCCCCCTCCCCCCTACAAATCTAAAACAAAAACAGCTACCTCACAAAACCCCCACCAAACAAAAGAAAATGGGCAAGAAACACCCAAAAAACCAAAACTTTCCAACAAGTAAAATAATCTCCCAACCTCTGGAGAAAAAAAAATCCTACACACCCACCCCTCAAATATCAACAAAAATCAATGAAAAAAAACAAAACAAAACAAATAAGCCCCTACCCTCAACAAAACAAAACCTCTCAACTCCAAAACAGTCTCTACAATTATCATAACCATAACATATTCAAAAACAACTTAACAACAAAATCCCACCCCTCCCCCTAAAAGCTTCACTCAACCACACCAGAACCAACCAACTACAAACTGACAACAAAAGAATACTTCGTAACGTAATATGGTAACGGCTAAACAACAAACCACCACCACCACCACCCACCACCCACATACCACCACCCACCACACCCCTCTCCACTCCCATCATTTCTTAGGCCACAATGCTTCCACAGAAAACAGAATATCCGCCAAGTTCCCATCCAAGAGCGTGTCATCCAAAAACATCTCTGACGAAGGCGGCCGAATCGGCGACGCGTCAGGCAAAGCGGAATCCGGCACGTAATACGCGGCGCGGCCAGGCGGTGTCAAATTCAACATGCTGATACTACGCCGCTTCGCCGCTGCGGAGATTTGCCGCGCCGCGCTGTCCGGGTAGGCGTCGCTGTCACTTCCTAGGGCGGATCGGTGTCGAGTTTGTCAGGTCGCCCATACTGGCGTGCAGGGAGGCAGTTTTCGGGTAGGAGGGTCGAACCTAGGGTGGTGGCTAGGATGTTTCGATGGTGGTGGCTGTTGCTGCTGCTGCTGCAGCAGCTGCCGTAGTGGTGGTGGTGGTGATGGTGGTGGTGGTGGAAGTCCCATCAGCACTCATTCCGATGCTGCAGGTGGAAGAACCGAGCAGCGCTTGGCGGAGGAGAGGGCGGCGTAGTTCGCGGTGTTCTCTCTGGCGGCTGAGTCTGTGTGTGTGTGGATCAGACAGACAGACAGACAGACAGAGAGAGAGAGAGAGAGAGAGAGAGAGAGAGAGAGAGAGAGAGAGAGAGAGAGAGAGAGAGAGAGAGAGAGAGAGAGAGAGAGAGAGAGAGAGAGAGAACAGCATATATTTTTTTCGTTCCCTCGGCTAGAATTCCGAATTTTTTTCCAGTATGCCATTCGTTTTGGGCCACCATCAAGGTAAGCCGCATTCCGACTTCGGGGATTTAAATCATCAAGTTTAAATGATGCATGGACAGTGTGGGCTTTATAAACGTTATGTCATCATCATCATCACCAGCTCATCATTATCATCATCACGCCATCATCATCATCATTACGCGCCATCATCATCATCATCATCATCATCATCATCATCATCATCATCATGTTATGCTGTCCTCCTCCTCCCCTCCATCCTTCACCTTCTTCTCTTCTCTCCTCCATCCTCCTCCTCCTCCTCTCCTCCTCCTCCTCCTCCTCATTATCATTGTTATGTCTCTTCTTTTCTTCTTCATCTTCTTCTTTTCTTCTTCTGTCTATTTCTTCTTCTCATGCTTCTTTCTTTGTCTCTATTCTTTTCCTTCTCCTTCTTCTTCATATCATCATCATCATCATCATCATATCTCATCATCATCATCATCATCATATCATCAAGTATATTCTTTTCAGCTGGTAAGTAGTAGTAGTAGTAGTAGTAGTAGTAGTAGTAGTAGTAGTAGTAGTAGTAGTAGTAGTAGTATATCACCACCACACACCACACCACATCCATCCATAATCACCACCACAACCACCACCATCACACCCAACAATCACCACCAAACACCACCACCACAACCAACCAACTACCACCACCACCACCACAACCACCACCACCACAATCACCACCATCACCACCACCACCACCACCACCACACACCATCATCATCATTACCAAACTTTTTACCTAGCTCTCCTCGTGGATGTGTGTTCATAGTAGGTGTTAGACATGGCTTCCACATCGCTGTCACGGTCGGAACTGCTGTAGAGACTTTCCATGGAAGCGTTACGTAACTCCGAGTCTTCCTCCCGGTTCATCACTGCACGTGCCCTGACGTGAGCTCAGCTGATGTTGCTGACGCCACGCCGTGTGACGTGACACTATGGCGTCATCTAGTGACCTGAGGAAGGGTTTTGGGGTGGTGGGGTGAGGTGGGGGGTGGGGGTTAGAAGGGTTTTGTTTGGTTAGAAGAAGGTGTGTGGTGGAGATGGAATGGTACAAGATTTGAGTAATCTAAAAAGTTTGTTGGTAGGTTGGTTGGCTTGGCTCATTCAGTAATCACAGTGTGTTTTCTGCTACATCCCAGACCACACCTACACGTACACACCTGTACACACATGTATACCACACACACCAGCACTCAGAAATTATCTTAAAACAACACACAACAGCACCTGCGCAGACACACAACAAAACAACACACACACGCAGCACGCAGCACTACACACACACACACAATACACAACACAGCACACCACACACACACACACACACACACACCACACACACACACACACACACACACACACACACACACACACACACTTGTGCACTCACTAAACTAAAATTCTCTCTCTCTCTCTCTCTCTCTCTCTCTCTCTCTCTCTCTCTCTCTCTCTCTCTCTCTCTCTCTCTCTCTCTCTCTCTCTTTTCTTCGTTTCTGTCTTCCACTTTCATAAAATACCATCATTAGATGAAATTTTGGTTCTTTCGCTGAATTCAATGTATTCTTGTGGCCTATGGAAGGAAAGTTTGTTTTTTTGGTTTGGTTTGGTTGTTTTTTGGTTGTTGTTGTAGTTTATTTATTTATTTATTATTTATTTATTGATTGATTGATTGATTTTATTTATTTATTTTTATTTTTTTACTGTTTTTACTTGTTTTTGTTGGTTTATTTTTGCTTTGTTCGTCTGGTTTTCCCCCATCACAAACTTAATATGTAATACCTTTTTGGATTTTAAAATTTATATTCTTTAACACTATTTGAGTATTAGCCCTCAACACAACACCACCACTCAGCAGCTCACCGAGAATAACCAGCTCGCCCCGCACCGTTCCCGCCGCCATTGTGAGGCAGATGCGTCACGGAAGTGGCGCGCGATTCGTAGGAAGCCGAGTTGTGGAGTAGGGCCACATGGCGGCGCCTCCCTCCTTTGCCGCTGAACAGACTGCACCTGCAAGTAGCGACACTCATGGAAAACCAAATATTCCCAAAATGTGGTAGACCTATGTGCTAGGCTACACCTGGAAGTAGCAACACTCATGGAAAACCAAGTATTCCCAAAATGTGGTATGTGCTTGTTCTCACTTTTTAGCTTGTGAACACATTCTTTTTGATTGCCCTATCTTGACATCATTATACAAAAAAAAATTCTGGTATCATAGATCTGAAAAGGGAATCTGTGGGTTTTTAATCACTCGTAAGACCAGAAATTGTTGATATTGCTTAAGTTATTTTTCGGTCTGGTATTAATATTCTGTTATAGATTTCTTTTAAAATTTAATTGTTTTAATTGTTGGGCTTGTTTTAGCTACTTGTAATTCTTGTTTAAGTCTAATATCACCTTGAGTGAACAGACTTTAAATAGAATCAGAAACTACAACAACAGCAGCAACAGCAGCAGCAACACCCACAGAAACTACTACTATAGTCATTCGGATGAGACTATAAATCGAGGCCCGTGTGCGAACGCACGCAGAAACATCTTGCGCACAAGTTAAAATCCCGTTCCACCTTTCGGAAGATCAGGCCATCGTGTGCCGATAGGAGCGGATGACAAAATAAAAAAAAAAACCAGCATGCACACAAGTGTCGTGTTTAGACACCATCCCTGAGGAAAAAGAAATAATGGGTAGGCGCTGCACATGTGGCGACGCGCTCTCCTCGGGGAGAACAGCCCGAATTTCACGCAGAGAAATCTGCTCTGACATAAAGTGGTATAAAATCAAAATAATAAATAAATAAAAACAAACCTGGAAGTGGCCCCTGCACGGTCCGTACTGCCCGCAGACATCATCTTGTGCAGCGAATGATTACTGCTGTGAGTGGTGTTGCTGCTGCTGTTGCTGTTGCTGCTTTGGTGTTGTGGTTTCTGATTGTGCTAGCGGTGGTGGTGGTGGAGGTAGTGGTGGTGGTGGCGGTGGTGGTGGTGGTTTTGGCTTTGTCGCAGCAGACATCGGTGATGTGTTTGGCGAAGACGGAGGTGTCCAGTGGGATGTTGTCATTCTCCGCCATCTCCAGCAGCCAGGAGACTAGCTTGTCGTAAGGGTTCTCTGGAGGGGGTCCCTGTAGCCTTTTAGTGGGTGACCTGAAATGTTTAACAAAAACAACAAAAACTGAAGATTGAGAATCTTTATGTCTAAGGCAAAGCACAATTATCTGCACAGAGTATTCGTGACCTGAAAAATATTTGAAAAAAACCCCGAAGATTGAGAATCTTATATCTAGAGGCGAAACACAATTATCTGCACAGAATAATCAGAACCCAGTCCATACAAAATCCTGACGTTAGATGCCAACACAATATTACAGTGAAAAGGGAAAGGTATCTCATAATCTATGTGGTCGTAGGGGAGCGAGGCATCAGAGACCTCAGCTTCTCTAAGAGCCAGCATATTGAGGGCGGCGCCCATCTCCTCTCCTCGCTGCTTTACCTTCCCTGACCCAAAGAGGGCAGTACCTATTTACAGCTGGGTGAACTGGGGGACTGTGCTAAAGCCAAGGCGCGCAAACGGTCACCCATCCAAGTGGTAACCACGCTCGATGCTGCTTAACCTTGGCTAGGGGAAAGCGAGTGCTCTGACCACTAAGCTATCACGTCGCCATATTACAGTACCCAGTGCTAATTACTGAATCCTGGCGTCTAGATGTTACACACGACATCTTCACACAGTGCACAGTTTATACACACTTCTGACGTGTGGAGGCCACACAAAATATATGTACAGGATATTTAGCACACAGTCCACACAGAATCCTGACGTATACAGGTAGAATACAATACTACACAGAATACTCAGTACTTATTCCTTACTGAAACATGGCGTTACACACAAAATCTTCACAGAGTACATCGTTAAGCAGCATCGAGTATGGTTACCGAGTGGATGGGTGACCGTTTACGCGCCTTGGCTTCAGTACAGTCCCACAGTTCACCCAGCTGTAAATGAGTACCTGCCCTCTTTAGGGTCAGGGAAGGTAAAGCAACGAAGGAGAGGAAATGGGCGCCGCCCTCAACATGCTGGCCCCTAGAGAAGCTGAGGTCTTTGATACCTCGCTCCCCTATGACACATAGGTTATGGGACACCTTTACCTCTTTATCTTCTTTTAACCATAAAAATCAGGAACACGTACATGTTTTTAGGCCTTGTGATATGGAGACGGCAGAATGAAAAAATGATAAAAACAACAACTTAAAAACAGAGAGGCATTGGACTAGTTTTTTTTAAATTTTTAATCTTGATGCACATAGTCCTGGAACGAAGAAGAGACACTAGAGACAGCCCTTCTGACACAGAAGTGATGGACCATGGATTCGCAATTTGACGACCCGGGTTTGATTCCCGTTCGAGGGGATTTTTCCCCTGGAGTTAACATCAGTGCTGACTCCACTCTCCACAAAAAGTCCTTCGGATGAGAATATGAACCGAGGCCCCGTGTGCGAACGCACGCAGAACACTTTGCGCACACGTTAAATCCTGTTCCGCTTTTCGCAAGAGTAGGCCATTGTATGCCGGTGGGAACAGACGACAGGATTTACAAAACTGCATACACACAGGAACTGGATATAAAGAAAGCGCATGAGTGCTTATTCCATTATCCTCTATATCAAAAATTTTTTTTTTTAAATCCAGATTTCAGATTGCAAACAACTTCATCCTCTCATAAACATAAAATCAAGTAAGAGCAGCAGCACAACGGAAAACAAGACAAAATAAACCATTCCTGCGGGAGGAGAAGAAAAACCCAACTGGTCGCAAACACTGTCGCCTATCTCATTATGAGTGAACCTCGGAGCTCTAGCCCGAAGATCGAAAAGAAAAACAACCCCCCCCCCCCCCTCCAAAAAAAAGAAAAGTCGTTCAAAGTAAACGCTAGTCAAAGTTAGCTCTTTAAGACACAGATATTGATTCTCTGCACCAAGGAGTAACAGACACATTTATCTGACATTGGAGACAGCAAAGTAAAGTACCAAAAACAAGTGTTGGTCATGGCTTTGGATATAGTTATAGACAATTCAACTCTGCATGACTGACTGAGTGACTGAAAGAATGAATGTATGCTTGATTTGCAGCGTGTTTAGTAGATGAAAACTTGGGAAGGTTGTTTGGACATGGATTTTTCCCAAACATACATATAGACGGCTTTAGGAAAAAAACTTTTCAAAAACCTAGAACGCAGTAACCTTGGAAGGAGAGGGCGACTGCAAAGAAGTAGTCAGTCTACACAGAAGAAGACTACGAAGAAGAAAAATTGCAAACAAGAACTCTGAAGAAGAACTGCGAAGAAGATGAATTCTAAAGAAGAGGACGAAGAATTCTGAAAAAGAAAAAGAATTGTATAGAATTGCAAGGAATTCGAAGGAGAAGGAGAATAGCGGAAAAAAGAACTGCGAAGAAGAAGAAGACTTGCAAAGAAGGAGAAGAAGCACTACGAAGAAGAATTGCGAAGAAGAATTGCAAAGAAAAAAGAAGAATTGCGAGGAAGAAGAAGAATTGCGAAGAAGAAGAACTGTGAAGTTCTGGATTGGAAAGAATTGGAAAGAAGAATTGCGAAGAAGAATTGCAAAAAGAAGAAAAAGAAGAACTGAGAAGAAGATGAAGAATTGCGAGGAAGAATTGTGAAGAACTGCAAAGAAGAAGAATTGCGAAGAAGAGGAATAATTGCAAAGAAGAAGAAGAATTGCGAAGAAGGAGAAGAACTGCAAAGAACTGCAGAGAAGAATTGCGATGAAAAATTGTGATGAAGAATTGCGAAGAAGAAAAATTGCGAAGAAGGAGAATTGCAAAGAAGAAGAAGAAGAAGAAGAAGAAGAAGAAGAAGAAGAAGAAGAAGAAGAAGAAGAAGAAGAAGAAGAAGAAGAGGAGGAGGAGGAGGAGGAGGAGGAGGAGGAGGAGGAGGAGGAGGAGGAGGAGACGAACAAAAGTAAGAACAAGAACAACAAGAAGAATTACAGAGAAGAAGA
>CM060320.1:59224537-59229537 GCA_030674155.1 Stramonita haemastoma | reverse complement strand
GACAGACAGACAGACAGACAGACAGACAGATAGATAGATAGATAGATAGATAGATAGATAGATAGATAGATAGATAGATAGATAGATAGATAGATAGTAGATAGATAGATAGATAGATAGATAGATAGACTGGATAAAATACGATGGGAAAAGAATAAGTTAAAGGAAAAAATGAACAACAAAAATGATCGAAAATAAGCAACTCACCACAAATCACTTTACAGGAAGACAGAAAAACAAAATCAGACAAAAGCACACACACCATCACAATCATCGAGTATCAATTATTATTGTCCGAATAATGCGAGATTGTACCCTACTGATATGAATTTGTGAAAAGAATATTGTAAAAAAACAAATAAACAAACAAACAAAACAATTCCGTAGACAAGAAACAAATCTATTTAACATGACTGAAAACATAACATAACATCAAATTCAATTTGAGAAATCAATCTCTCTCTCTCTCTCTCTCTTCTCTCTCTCTCTCTCTCTCTCTCCTCTCTCTCTCTCTCTCTCTCTCTCTCTCTCTCTCTCTCTCTCTCTCTCTCTCTCTCTCTCACACACACACACACACACACACACACACACACACACACACAGAGGAGACAGAAGAGAGAGAGAGAGGAGAGAGGAGAGAGAGAGAGAGAGAGAGAGAGAGAGAGAGAGAGAGAGAGAGAGAGAGAGAGAGAGAGAGAGAGAGGAGAGAGGTGAGAGAAGAGAGAGAGAGAGAGAGAGAGAATCGAACAAATAAACGAACAAAACTGATCAATCAATAAAACAAATAAAAAACAAAAACAAAACCCCAAACACACTCACCACCAAAAACCAAAATACCTACCTTACTCCAAAAAATCCCCCACACCATAAAAACCACCCTCCACATCTGAAAACGCGAAGCAGGAAAACAAAAACACACTTCCAACTCCGAAGAACTAAAGAAAAACAAGTTAGCAGCAAAAGCCGCAGTAGATCTAATAGTCACACTTATTCACACTCTCTCTCTCCCCCTTCACACAACCCCACACTACACCTTAGGTAGACTTGTAACGATATGACAAACCCGCACATTACCATAACTTCGTTCAATATTAAGCCACGCAAAACAAAAAAAAGCAACACACTTCACGTAAGAGTGTGTGTGTGTGTGTGTGTGTGTGTTTCCCCTTTCCTACAAGACGCGCGTCACATCATTGCTTTCTAGCTCTCTGTGTCGCGTCTCGTAAGTCTTGCCTTCTTCTTCATTGCTACTACTGCTGTTGCTGTTGCTGTTGCTGCTGCTGCTTGTGGATGGAAGATTTAAAAAAAAAAATGGTGGTGTGTGGTGTCGTATTGCAAAAGAGATGTCAGCCACGCCTTTTCTTTTCTTTTTTTTTTATTAGTTTTCTTAACGTCTCATTCTTTTCTTCTTTTTTTTGTGTCTCCTGGTCCTAAGTTCAGATCTATATAGATTTGTTAAGACTGGTTGTGTGGTTGATGTAATGATGTTTAATTAATGTTTTGTAGTGGTGGTGATGATGGTGGCGGGAAGGTGGGGCTTGGGGATAAGGGGGGGGGGGTAATGGGGCATTTGTTATTTTTAAATAGGGGATTGTTAAGTATAATGGTACACATGCTTTGAGTGAACACACATGGACAAGAGTATTGTTCTAACCCTAGCCTACGTAGGTGTAGAAAGGTTTTTGAGTGTGTAGTAGTAGTAGTCTTCAATTTTACGTCCTTCCACATAAAGTGATACTGGACGGGGTAGGGGGAGGGAATTTAAAAAATAGAAATAAAACAAAAATAATAAAAATAAAAATAAATAGATAAATAAATAAAAAGATGATGATGATGATGATTATAATAATAAATAAAATAAAATAAAAAATAAGATAAAGATAAATAGATAGATAAAATAAATAATGAAATTAATAAATTTTAAAAGAAAACAATAAAACAAAAACCCAAAACCCCTTAACGTAAAATCTAATGATAATAATAACAGTTGAAATATTGGTAAAAAGAAGAAGGAAAGAGTGTTTAGTTAATTTAGTGTTTAGCATACAGTTCCACTTAATGTAATGAGGATATCGTCAGTCACAACTACAGACCTGCACCAACACACACACACACACACACGCGCGCACGCACGCACACACACACACACACACATGCTAACATTTTTTTTTGGTGCATATTTTTCTTGAATCGTTATTTATCTTTAGTCATTCCATCCCCAACTATTCTCTGTCTTTTTGAGTGTGTGTGTGTGTGTGTGTGTGTGTACTCGAGCACGCGCGTGCGTGCTCGTTAGTGTATGTATGTGAGAGACAGAGATAGACACACCGAGACAGACAGACCGACAGACCAACAGACACACAGCAACAAATACACAAAAGACAATCTGAATGTGAGAGACAGAGAGAGATAGACACACATAAAGAGACAGACAGACAGGCAGGCAGACAGACGCGCAGACAGAGACGGGCAAATAGACAGACAGAGACAGAGACAGACAGAAACTCGGAGAGACAGGGGAGACGGAGACGGGAACACAAAAGAAGAAAGGATGAACGTCAGTGTTGGCGAGTTATCTTCCTTTACAGCCCTGTCTTTATTGCTCCAACCTTTAGTCATTTGAGATGAGGGGAGGAGGGCGAAGGGAGGGCTTCAACCGCAACCCCCCCCCCCCCCCCTTTCCTGTTTGAAATTTCAGTGAAGAAGGATTGCACAATAACCGTTGTTTACCTGTTCGATAGAATCAAAAGCAGCATCCTCCCCGTGGGAATGCCAGGAGCCTGTCAATATAAATAGCAACCCCACCTTCTGGAAATTCTGTGTTAGGAGTTCCCTCTTTTCTATCCCTCTCTTTGTATTTACCTTTTTTTCTTTTCTTCCTGTTACCTTCTTCTTGTCTAGTTTCTTCCCCATTGATTATTTTCCTCCGTTTTTCTGCAGAAAGACTGAAGATATAACAAATAATTCTCTCCCATGCCGAAGTTGGATGCGCTGGGCCTGACTTATCAGGTGCTAAACGGCATGTAACATAACAACGCATTTTTGCTCATATGACAGATGACAATAATTGCTGAGTGTTTGATGTAATGATAATATATATATATATATATATATATATATATATATATATATATATATATATATATATATATATATATATATATATATATACTACAACTAATAGTAGTAGTATAGTAGTAGTAGTAGTAGTAGTAGTAGTAGTAGTAGTAGTAGTAGTAGTAGTAGTAGTAGTAGTTTATTATTTATTTTATACCACTTTATGTCACAGCAGATTTCTCTGCGTGAAATTCGGGCTGCTCTCCCCGGGGAGAGTGCGTCGCCACAGTAATAGTAGAAGAACAAGAAGAACAAGAACAAGGAGGATGGAGAGAAAGAAGAAGAAGGAGAAGAAGAAGAAGAAACGACACCCAGACTGATGATATTCAGACAGATATTTAAAGAGGCAAAAACAAAAAATAAGAACGGCAGACCACCAGCTTCTCTCATCGGCAACAACATCACCACAGAATCCTGTGGCCTGAAAGAGAATCCATGAAGTCGGCAGGGCCAGCGAAGACCGGAGCACACGGAGAAGGAAGGAGGAGGAATCATGTCGGTGTCATTGGGTGCAGCGGCAAAGGACGCAGGCCGAACTTCGCGATGCTGACAGGTGAGACAGGTAAGATGTATTTAGAGTCGAAGTAGGTATAGACTATTACCTAATTCTCTCTGTCTCTGTCTCTGTCTCTGTCTTCTCTCTCTTCTCTCTCTCTCTCTCTCTCTCTCTCTCTCTCTCTCTCTCTCTCTCTCTCTCTCTCTCTGTGTGTTGTTGTTGTTGTTGTTGTTGTTGTTGTTGTTGTTTTGTTTCTTTCCTTCTTATTTTTATTTCATTTTTTCTTGTTTTCTCTTCTTTTCTTTTTTTTCTTTTCTTAAAAAAAACTTTTCTGTCTTAGGTTTCAGTCTATCTTTTTTCAACTTTCTGTCTTATTTTCTTGTTTTTTTTTTTAAAAAAAAAACTTTTCAGTCTTAAGTTTCAGTCTGGTATTTTCTCCCACTTTCCTTCTTATTTTCTTTCTTACATTTTCTTTCTTTCTTTCTTTCTTTCTTTCTTTTTTTCTCTCGGTTGTTCTTTACGGTACTAAGTTGTTGAAAAGTGGACCATGATAGTCCAGTGACATTTTTAAGAGTCAAAATACGTCATTCTGTCAGTGTGGGTGACGTATTTTTGCTTTGAAAAGTTCTAATCTGGAGGAAATGGATGTTATGGATTTAGTCTCTTCTTTCTTTCTTTCTTTCTTTCTTACTTTTTCTTCTTTTTAAATGACTTATGGTGTTTTCTGACTTTTTTGGTTTTAGTTTGTTGTTTTCAAGTTCTCAGCATGTGAAAAAGGGGGTGCGAGTGAAAAAGGTGTGTGTGTGTGTGTGTGTGTGTGTGTGTGTGTGTGTGTGTGTGTGTGTGTTCGTGTGCGTGTGCGTGTGCGTGTTTTGTGGTCTCTGTCTGTCTGTCTGTCTGTCTACCCCCCCCCCTCTCTCTCTCTCTCTCTCTCTCTCTCTCTCTCTCTATCTCTCTCTCTCTCTCTCTCTCTCTCTCTCTCTCTCTCTCTGTCTCTTCGTACCGTGGCTACAGCTCTAAGGTTCATTAATGTTGAGATTTTTGCGAAAAGGTCTACGACCGTTTTTTCCCGCCGTACCATTTTTGATTTGTATTCCGACTTCGGGGATTTAATAATAATAATAATAATGATAATAATAATAATAATAATAATAATAATAATAATAATAATGATAATGATAATGATGATGATGATGATGATGATGATGATGATGATGATACTACTACTATACTACTACTACTCCTACTACTACTACTATAACTACTATACTACTACTACTACTACTACTAATGTATGGAATCTTTTTTATAGCCCTGAACTTGTTAACTAAACAAATCGAAGAGATTTAATCGTTCTTAGATTAGGAAAAACGGTACTGTTACATTT
>CM060320.1:59219410-59224437 GCA_030674155.1 Stramonita haemastoma | reverse complement strand
AGAGAGAGAGAGAGAGAGAGAGAGAGAGAGAGAGAGAGAGAGAGAGAGAGAGAGAGAGAGAGAGAGAGAGAGAGAGAGAGAATCGAACAAATAAACGAACAAAACTGATCAATCAATAAAACAAATAAAAAACAAAAACAAAACCCCAAACACACTCACCACCAAAAACCAAAATACCTACCTTACTCCAAAAAATCCCCCACACCATAAAAAACCACCCTCCACATCTGAAAACGCGAAGCAGGAAAACAAAAACACACTTCCAACTCCGAAGAACTAAAGAAAAACAAGTTAGCAGCAAAAGCCGCAGTAGATCTAATAGTCACACTTATTCCACACTCTCTCTCTCCCCCTTCACACAACCCCACACTACACCTTAGGTAGACTTGTAACGATATGACAAACCCGCACATTACCATAACTTCGTTCAATATTAAGCCACGCAAAACAAAAAAAAGCAACACACTTCACGTAAGAGTGTGTGTGTGTGTGTGTGTGTGTGTGTTTCCCCTTTCCTACAAGACGCGCGTCACATCATTGCTTTCTAGCTCTCTGTGTCGCGTCTCGTAAGTCTTGCCTTCTTCTTCATTGCTACTACTGCTGTTGCTGTTGCTGTTGCTGCTGCTGCTTGTGGATGGAAGATTTAAAAAAAAAAAATGGTGGTGTGTGGTGTCGTATTGCAAAAGAGATGTCAGCCACGCCTTTTCTTTTCTTTTTTCTTTTATATTAGTTTTCTTAACGTCTCATTCTTTTCTTCTTTTTTTTGTGTCTCCTGGTCCTAAGTTCAGATCTATATAGATTTGTTAAGACTGGTTGTGTGGTTGATGTAATGATGTTTAATTAATGTTTTGTAGTGGTGGTGATGATGGTGGCGGGAAGGTGGGGCTTGGGGATAAGGGGGGGGGGGTAATGGGGGCATTTGTTATTTTTAAATAGGGATTGTTAAGTATAATGGTACACATGCTTTGAGTGAACACACATGGACAAGAGTATTGTTCTAACCCTAGCCTACGTAGGTGTAGAAAGGTTTTTGAGTGTGTAGTAGTAGTAGTCTTCAATTTTACGTCCTTCCACATAAAGTGATACTGGACGGGGTAGGGGGAGGGAATTTAAAAAATAGAAATAAAACAAAAATAATAAAAATAAAAATAAATAGATAAATAAATAAAAGATGATGATGATGATGATTATAATAATAAATAAAATAAAATAAAAAATAAGATAAAGATAAATAGATAGATAAAATAAATAATGAAATTAATAAATTTTAAAAGAAAACAATAAAACAAAAACCCAAAACCCCTTAACGTAAAATCTAATGATAATAATAACAGTTGAAATATTGGTAAAAAGAAGAAGGAAAGAGTGTTTAGTTAATTTAGTGTTTAGCATACAGTTCCACTTAATGTAATGAGGATATCGTCAGTCACAACTACAGACCTGCACCAACACACACACACACACACACGCGCGCACGCACGCACACACACACACACACACACATGCTAACATTTTTTTTTGGTGCATATTTTTCTTGAATCGTTATTTATCTTTAGTCATTCCATCCCCCAACTATTCTCTGTCTTTTTGAGTGTGTGTGTGTGTGTGTGTGTGTGTACTCGAGCACGCGCGTGCGTGCTCGTTAGTGTATGTATGTGAGAGACAGAGATAGACACACCGAGACAGACAGACCGACAGACCAACAGACACACAGCAACAAATACACAAAAGACAATCTGAATGTGAGAGACAGAGAGAGATAGACACACATAAAGAGACAGACAGACAGGCAGGCAGACAGACGCGCAGACAGAGACGGGCAAATAGACAGACAGAGACAGAGACAGACAGAAACTCGGAGAGACAGGGGAGACGGAGACGGGAACACAAAAGAAGAAAGGATGAACGTCAGTGTTGGCGAGTTATCTTCCTTTACAGCCCTGTCTTTATTGCTCCAACCTTTAGTCATTTGAGATGAGGGGAGGAGGGCGAAGGGAGGGCTTCAACCGCAACCCCCCCCCCCCCCCTTTCCTGTTTGAAATTTCAGTGAAGAAGGATTGCACAATAACCGTTGTTTACCTGTTCGATAGAATCAAAAGCAGCATCCTCCCCCGTGGGAATGCCAGGAGCCTGTCAATATAAATAGCAACCCCACCTTCTGGAAATTCTGTGTTAGGAGTTCCCTCTTTTCTATCCCTCTCTTTGTATTTACCTTTTTTTCTTTTCTTCCTGTTACCTTCTTCTTGTCTAGTTTCTTCCCCATTGATTATTTTCCTCCGTTTTTCTGCAGAAAGACTGAAGATATAACAAATAATTCTCTCCCATGCCGAAGTTGGATGCGCTGGGCCTGACTTATCAGGTGCTAAACGGCATGTAACATAACAACGCATTTTTGCTCATATGACAGATGACAATAATTGCTGAGTGTTTGATGTAATGATAATATATATATATATATATATATATATATATATATATATATATATATATATATATATATATATATATATATATATATACTACAACTAATAGTAGTAGTAGTAGTAGTAGTAGTAGTAGTAGTAGTAGTAGTAGTAGTAGTAGTAGTAGTAGTAGTAGTTTATTATTTATTTTATACCACTTTATGTCACAGCAGATTTCTCTGCGTGAAATTCGGGCTGCTCTCCCCGGGGAGAGTGCGTCGCCACAGTAATAGTAGAAGAACAAGAAGAACAAGAACAAGGAGGATGGAGAGAAAGAAGAAGAAGGAGAAGAAGAAGAAGAAACGACACCCAGACTGATGATATTCAGACAGATATTTAAAGAGGCAAAAACAAAAAATAAGAACGGCAGACCACCAGCTTCTCTCATCGGCAACAACATCACCACAGAATCCTGTGGCCTGAAAGAGAATCCATGAAGTCGGCAGGGCCAGCGAAGACCGGAGCACACGGAGAAGGAAGGAGGAGGAATCATGTCGGTGTCATTGGGTGCAGCGGCAAAGGACGCAGGCCGAACTTCGCGATGCTGACAGGTGAGACAGGTAAGATGTATTTAGAGTCGAAGTAGGTATAGACTATTACCTAATTCTCTCTGTCTCTGTCTCTGTCTCTGTCTCTCTCTCTCTCTCTCTCTCCTCTCTCTCTCTCTCTCTCTCTCTCTCTCTCTCTCTCTCTCTCTCTCTCTCTGTTGTTTGTTGTTGTTGTTGTTGTTGTTGTTGTTGTTGTTTTGTTTCTTTCCTTCTTATTTTTATTTCATTTTTTCTTGTTTTCTCTTCTTTTCTTTTTTTTCTTTTCTTAAAAAAAACTTTTCTGTCTTAGGTTTCAGTCTATCTTTTTTCAACTTTCTGTCTTATTTTCTTGCTTTTTTTTTTAAAAAAAACTTTTCAGTCTTAAGTTTCAGTCTGGTATTTTCTCCCACTTTCCTTCTTATTTTCTTTCTTACATTTTCTTTCTTTCTTTCTTTCTTTCTTTCTTTTTTTCTCTCGGTTGTTCTTTACGGTACTAAGTTGTTGAAAAGTGGACCATGATAGTCCAGTGACATTTTTAAGAGTCAAAATACGTCATTCTGTCAGTGTGGGTGACGTATTTTTGCTTTGAAAAGTTCTAATCTGGAGGAAATGGATGTTATGGATTTAGTCTCTTCTTTCTTTCTTTCTTTCTTTCTTACTTTTTCTTCTTTTTAAATGACTTATGGTGTTTTCTGACTTTTTTGGTTTTAGTTTGTTGTTTTCAAGTTCTCAGCATGTGAAAAAGGGGGTGCGAGTGAAAAAGGTGTGTGTGTGTGTGTGTGTGTGTGTGTGTGTGTGTGTGTGTGTGTGTGTGTGTTCGTGTGCGTGTGCGTGTGCGTGTGTGTGGTCTCTGTCTGTCTGTCTGTCTGTCTACCCCCCCCCTCTCTCTCTCTCTCTCTCTCTCTCTCTCTCTCTCTCTCTCTCTCTCTCTCTCTCTCTCTCTCTCTCTCTCTCTCTCTGTCTCTTCGTACCGTGGCTACAGCTCTAAGGTTCATTAATGTTGAGATTTTTGCGAAAAGGTCTACGACCGTTTTTTCCCGCCGTACCATTATGATTTGTATTCCGACTTCGGGGATTTAATAATAATAATAATAATGATAATAATAATAATAATAATAATAATAATAATAATAATAATGATAATGATAATGATGATGATGATGATGATGATGATGATGATGATGATACTACTTACTACTACTACTACTACTACTACTACTACTACTACTACTACTACTACTACTACTACTACTACTAATGTATGGAATCTTTTTTATAGCCCTGAACTTGTTAACTAAACAAATCGAAGAGATTTAATCGTTCTTAGATTAGGAAAAACGGTACTGTACATTTAGCCTCTTTTTTTGTTTGCTTATTTATTTATTCTCTTGACGCTTAAAAACTCTTAACTGTAGAAAATGGTTTAATGAATCTAGCCTCTTTGTATCCATCTGTTTACTTGTTTGTTTGTTTAAAATTTCAGAGGAAATGGTACCATAAATTTGGCCATTTCTTTCTTTTATTTACTTACTTGCTCGGGCGAGATTGCCTAGTGGTTAGAGCGATGAGCTCGTGGACTGATAGACAATAGGTTCAAGCCACCACGGAGGCGCCTGTTCAATGGGATTTTCCCCTGGAGTTAACACCAAAACCGACTCCGCTTCCTCCAAAGTCCTTCGGATGAGACTATAAACCCGGGTCCCGTGTGCGATCGCACGCAAACCATCTTATTATTGAGAGAAAAGCTGAATTTAAGGCACTATTTTCTTTACTTTTGAACATATTAAAACAAACAAGTCTGTAAATCAATGAGACACAAAACGCAAAACATCTTGCGTACACGTTAAAATCTGTTCTGCCTTTCGGAAAAGTAGGCCACTGTTGTGCCGTTAGTATTTAGTGACAACATATAGAAAACTGTATGCACACTTGTTTCCTGTTTAGACTTTATCCCCGAAGTCAGAATGTGGCTACCTTCATGGTGGGTAAACGGTCCTATACGAAAAAAATCACACTACTGGGAAACTTTAGAGATATT
>CM060320.1:59206910-59211910 GCA_030674155.1 Stramonita haemastoma | reverse complement strand
GCCCCCTTAAAAAAAAAAACACACCAAAAAACCCCCACCAGCCGACCCCCCTTACCCCAAGAAAATAAAACCCAACAAAAACCAACCAAACAAAGAACACAAACTAAAGCAAAACACAAAACAAAACAAACAAAACAAAGTACACAAACCAAACCCCACAAAACAAAACCCCACAAAAACAAAACAAAACAAAACAACAAAAATACCCCACAAACAAACAAACAAACATCATGATCAGATTTCGATGTAAGAGCCTTCCCTTCTGCAACGGATCTTGTTTAAACCAGGCATTGAAAACAAAAAAAACACCCTGAGTTCTCTCCATTTTTACACCACCCCAATGTTCCAAGGGCCGTAAACCACAGAAGAGTCACGTTCAGAGAAAGACAACTCTTTCTTTGTTTACCTAGGCAATGTTTCGTCAAGAACAGAAAAGAAAACAAAAAGCAAAGCAACAACTAAAAACCCAAACAACAAAGACCGAATCTTTAGACATCGATAAGATGGGTCTCAGCTAACAATGTCAAGGGGTCTGTGGCTTATTTTTACGGACGTACGCACGTGTGTGTGTGTGTGTGTGTGTGTGTGTGTGTGTGTGTGTGTGTGTGTGTGTGTGTGTGTGTGTGTGTATGTGGTGTGTGTGTGTGTGTGTGTGTGTGTGTGTGTGTGTGTGTGTTGTGTGTTGTGTTGTGTTGTGTGTGTGTGTGTTGTGGTGTGTGTGTTGTGTGTGTGTGTGTGTGTGTGTGTTGGGGGAATGTGTGTGTGTTGTGGTGTGGTGTGTGGTGTGTGTGTGTACGTGTGTGTGTGTGTGTGTGTGTGTGTGTGTGTGTGTGTGTGTGTGTGTGTGTGTGTGTGTGTGTGTGTGTGTGCGTGCGTGCGTGCGTGCGTTGTGTGGGTTGGTTTCTCAATAGATCGATACTGGTCGTAATGAGATAACATGGACAGAAAAAGTACTGAAAGAAAATGAAAACAAAGACAAATAAATACGAGAGAGAGAGGGAGAGAGAGAGAGAGAGAGAGAGAGAGAGAGAGAGAGAGAGAGAAGAGAGAGAGAGGAGAGAGAGAGAGAGAGAGAGAGAGTTGGAAAGAGACAGACAGACAAAGAGAATGAAGGGAAATGAGGAGAGAGAGCGAGAGAGAGCGAGAGAGAGAGAGAGAGAGAGAGAGAGAGAGAGAGAGAGAGAGAGAGAGAGAGAGAGAGAGAGAGAGAGATGGAAAGAGACAGACAGACAAAGAGAATGAGGGGAAATGAGGAGAGACAGACAGACAGACAGACAGACAGACAGACAGACAGATAGACAGACAGACAGACAGACAGACAGAGACAGACAGACAGACACAGAGAAGAGAGAGAGACACAGATAGAGAGAGATTTAACTATTCATTTATTTACTTTATAAAGATCATCCTTACTCTTTTCCTGGGCTAGAGCTCCAAGGTTGACCAGTCGTGAGATTTCCTTGTATGTGACTGTCTTTGGCCACTGTTAAGGTAGCCAGGGTGCAACTTTAAGGACAATGTCTACACACGATACCAGTGTGCATCTGTTTGGGTTTTTAAAAAAATGTTGTAATCCCTTCCCACTGGCACACAATGATCTACTCTTCCAAAAGGTGGAATATGTTTTAACTTGTGCGAAAAATGTTCTGCGTGTGTTTGCACATAGTCTCACCCCCAACGACTTTCAGGGAAGTAGAGTCAGCACTGTACAGATGTTAACTCCAGGGAAGAAATCCCTTCTCGGTGGTGGCTTCAAACCCTGACCCGAATTCGAGCTGACAGATCGTGGATGTAACGCTCTAACCACCAGGCTATCCCATCCATTATTCCCAGGTTGTGTTTCTCATCCCTGGATCAAGCCTTTGTCATTGTTATTTCCTTCATACCTTGATTAAACCTTTTTCATATACTTCTTTCATACCTCGACTAAGCTTTTCCATACCCCAATTAAGCCTTTTTCACTAGAAAATAACAAAGAAATTAAGGAATATTGTACCCATATCAGCACACACAGAAAATGAAAGTTGCAAGGTAACCAAGTTTCATATCACTTTATCCCCTGTGGGGATGCCGGAAGCTCGAAGGGGGAGGGGGATGCTGTCAGTATAAATAGCTTTCCCCGCCTCTTCTGGAAAGTCTCTGCTAGGATTTCCCTCTTTCCTATACCTCTCTTTGTTTCTGCCTTGTTCTTTTTTTTTCTCCCAGTCACCTTCTTGCGTGTGTTCTATCTTCTTGGTTTATTCTTCTGCCGTTTTCCTTTTTTCAGAAAGACTTGAAAGATAATAATTTTGTCCCACACCAACATTGGATGTTCTTGGCCTGACTTGTCAGCCGCTTAACAGCAGCACAGGGCATTTTTCGCTCATGTCTTAGAAAGAAATAGTTGCTGTCTGAGCAGTTTACAAGGAACAACAACAATTTAGAGGAAGATTGGGTTAGAGGGAAAGAATGAAGAAGAATGAAAGGGTATGGGGAAGGCCTGGTATTGAGACAGTCATGTTCAGTTGTAACTTTTTATGAATTATTTATTAACTTCTATAAACAGTTTTTTTCAGTTCATCTGCTAGAGCCTCAGGCTCATCAATGGTGTGATTTTGCATGTGCAACAGTTTTTCGCCTACCCTCTTCCCCACATACACATAGCCCCCAAAAATGTGGAAGATGTGAGAAAAAATAAAATTAATGTGGAACTTATCTTAGCTCTAGTTCACAGTCAATCTTGACATCATCTTACCAACAAACTTGCCCTCAGAAAGCATAAACACGCCCTCTCACCTCACTTCATAACTAAAAATATCAAAAACCACCACCACTACCACCACCACCACCAAATAAATCACCACACCATAGACACATCACCAAACCTAAACCAACACATAACAACATCTCTTCACCACCACAATCCCCTGAAAAAAGTCAGAGAACACAAAAAGAAAAAAATGCAGCTAGCACCTCACAGACCGACACTACTACTGTACTAGGCAAACCCCAAAAAGGTAAGGGGAAGAAAGAGGACGGGGAAAAGAAGAAAGAAGTTTTCATCCTATTATTGCAATAACTGCCAATGACAGTAACATCATTGCTAAAGGGAAGGAACAAAGACAGTGACAACGAAATTGGGAGAGAATGGAAGAGATTGTGAGAGAATGGAAGAACGGACCAAAATAGCCACCATTAAGAGCATCAGCCTATGCCTCCCTCCTTTCTTTTCCCTACCCACCATTTCCCCCCTGTGCTTTCTGAGCTGTTCATTGGTTCATCCCCACAGTGTAATGTTCTCATCTGGCTTGTCTGGCATCAAGCCTTGCTTCAGGCCCCATTTAAGGCTGTAATGGAAACGGGGATAAAGTTATCAGGGGAGGGAATCTGTGATTTGATCACTGCCATCTGTCTGTCTGTCTCTTTTTGTCTGTTTTCATCTGTCTGTCTGTCTCTTTCTCTCTGTCTTCATCTGTCTGTCTGTCTTTCTCTCTGTCTTCATCTATCTGTCTGTTTCTTTCTCTCTTTCTTCATCTGTCTGTCTGTATCTTTCTTTGTTTTAGATCCAAAGACCTCCATTTTTGTATCTAAGTCTGGAGGTCTTTCTAAAAGTTTGTTGGTGTTTTGTTTTACCATACAGGATACTTAGAATTTAATCTCCTGTGTCTGGAGAGAGAGAGAGAGGGGGGGGGGGGGGGGGGGGGGGGAGAGAGAGAGACAGAGACAGAGAGACAGACAAAAAGAGACAAAGACACGAGAGAGACAGAGGTAGGGACAAAGAGTGAGACAGAGAAAGAGGAGAATGGGTTATAGGGAATGAATGAAGTAGTATGGAGGGGTTAAGCTAAGGGTAAAGGTGGAGTCCAGTATTGATACAGCCATGTTTAGTTGTCACTTCTGGTGAATTGTCTACATCCTTCTATAATGTTTGGCTCTTTTCAGCTTCTCTGCTAGAGCTCCATAGTTCACCAATAATGAGACTTTTGTATCGGCTTGCGCGAACAACACACACACACATGCACGCGCGCACACACACACACACACACACACACACACACACACACACACACACACACACACACACACACACACACACACACACAAATGGTGAAAAGTGCAAGAGAAATACTTTTTTTTAACAAAACATGAAACTTATCTTAACCAACATTTATATCTAATCATCTAACTTGCTGCCCTCAAAAAGCATCAGTAGGTTAAAAAAAACAAAAAAAAACCCAACAGCTTCATAACAGAAAAATATCAAAAACTACCACTATCACCACCACCACCAAATAAATCAACACACCACAGACACAACACTAAACATATAACAACATCCCTTCACCACCTCAATCCCCTGAAAAAGTCAGAGAACACAAAAAGAAAAAAATACAGCTAGCACCTCACAGACCAACACTTCTACCATGCAAGGCAAATCTGACAAGGGAAAGGAAAAGACAGAGGACACATAAAGAAGAAAGAAGTTTTTATCCCACTAATGCAATACCTGCCAATGAGGATAACATTGTTTCTAAGGAAGAAGGACGATGACAACGAAACTGGGAGAGAATGGAAGAACGGGACCAAAAATAGCCACGTTAAGTGCATCAGCCAAGTAATATGCCTTTCTCCTTTCTTTTTCCCCACCTGCCATCTCTTCCTGCGCTTTCTGAGCTGTTCATTGGTTCATCCTCACGGCGTAATGTTTTCATCTGGCTCGACAGGCCTGGAGCCTTGCTTCAGGCGCCATTTAAGGCTGTAATGGAAACGGGGATAAAGTTATCAGGGGAGGGAATCTGCGATTTGATCACTGCCATCTGTCTGTCTGTCTCTTTTTGTCTGTCTTCATCTGTCTCAATGTCTGTTTGCTTCTGGATTTTTTTTCTAAGACCCTAAATGTCTCATCCAGTTTTGTCTCTTAGTCTGTAGATTTTTCTAAAAGTCTGTTGCCATTCTGTTTCACAACAAAGGATACTAAGAATTTGTTCTTATGTGTCTGGAAGAGAGAGAGAGAGATTTAT
>CM060320.1:59199410-59204410 GCA_030674155.1 Stramonita haemastoma | reverse complement strand
ACGTTTCAATACTACGATCAGAGGCACCTTGTTTTGCTAATGAATCAACCAACTCATTCCAATAAATTCCACAGTGAGAAGGGACCCAACATAAAGTTATCTGAATCCCTCTACTTGCAATACAATGTATCAAAAATTTAATCTCAAATATAATATCCGTCCTTATTTTCCCTTGCCAATTATTTAGTGCCTGCAATACTGCTTTTGAATCAACACAAAAAAGTATGTGGCAAATATCAAGAGCCATATCAGACAAAAACTTCAAGGCCATAAAAATTGCAAATAATTCAGACGTAAAAATGGAAAAATGATCTCCTAAATGAAACGACTTTTGTACTTTTAAAGCAGGAATCACAAATGCTGCGCCACTTCTGCCTGATTCCAATACAGATCCATCAGTATACACTTTTAAATAATTGGAATAATTACATTCAATGTGACTTTTTACATCAATAGTGAGAAGATTTTGATCTTCATTCTTTTTTACATCCGTGTAATCAATGTCAAAGCTAGCTGAAATATGTTCCCACGGAGGCATTAGGGGAACCATCGGTAAATTTGGAATCGTTGCTATGTCAATGCCAATTTCTTTCATTAATGAATTAGTATAATTTTTAATTGGCAGCAGAAATGAAATATCGCATGCTCGTTTTGGATAATCAGTGTCTTGATCCATAAGTATTTCATCTTTTACTGAATTTGGAATAGATAGACTCCGAATCACGTACTTTGATACCGCCAATCTTCGTTGATCAGAAAGAGATAACAAATGTGCTTCTTTATAAGTATTAGCTGTGTTAGCATGTGTTGGAACACCAAGTGCTATCTTTATGGCTTTACTGTCTAAACTTTGTAATTTTTTAAGCAGATAATCTGCAGCAGAAAAATAAACTTCTTGTCCATAGATTAATTTTGAGCGTACTAAAGATTGAGCCAAATGTATCAGTGTTTTAGTATCTTGACTCCATGCCTGAAAACTTATTACTTTTAAAAAGTTCAGTCTTTTTCTAGCCTCGGTTATTAAGTGGTCGATGTGCATCTTCCAGCTCAACTTTCTAGTTAAAATTACGCCTAAGAATTTTACATATGGTTTATACTTAAGCACTGTTCCTTCTAATTTTAGGGTTGGTAATTTTGATGGATTTTCACCATTATTAAAGAGCACAAGACATGTTTTTTCTGCAGATAGTTCTAACTTATTTTCCTTCATAAAGCTACAGAATTTATTTAATTCATCTTGATATAAATGTTCAACATAATTGGTAACTCTCTTTTTGGTGTTTTTCCTAACTGAAGTATTTATCCATATTGCGATATCATCAGCATACTGAACGACTTGAGTATTAGTTGACAAACAACTAGGGAGATCATGTACAAGAATAGAAAACAACATGGGAGCAAGTACTGATCCCTGCGGTATACCTAAATTGATAGATTTATAGGATGAGTAAGCTGAGCCCAATTTAGTGCAGATTGATCTATTAGATAAAAAATTGTGAAGATATTTATATAACATTCCATTGATACCAATATTCTTCAATTTATGCAACAATTTTTCATGACAGACTCTATCGTATGCTTTCTTCACATCAAAGAATGTGGCTAACACACTTTTCCTTCTGGCAAATTGTTTTTTTAATCTGGTGAGTTAATTTAACTAAGTGATCAGAAGTACATCTCCCCTTTCGAAAGCCAGCCTGATTAGTTGGGATAACATTATTCTTTTCACAATAATGAAACAGACGCTTATGTATAATTTTTTCCATTACTTTACCCACATGTGAAGTAAGAGCAATTGGTCTATAACTATCTATTGATGACCTCAACTTACCTTTCTTAAGGATTGGAACTACTATAGACTGCCTCCAGATACTAGGAAGAGTGCCATTTATCCAACACTTTTGGAAAAATGAATAAAGTAGTCTTTTCCATTTTAAAGGCATATGGGCCAGCATTTGATAAGATACACCATCAGGACCAACTGCTGTCTTGTTAAAAGTAAATGAATCTAAGGTTTCAATAAATTCATCATATTGAAGAGGAGCATTCAAATAATCCGCATTACATGATATATTTTCTACTTTGTCTAGCTTTTCTGAAGAGTCATAACTTTTGATGTCTGATTGAAGCTTTAAGGATGAACTATTATCTGCAAACATTGTAGCAAAGGCTTCTGCTTTTTCAAATATGCTTGGAAATCTGTTTTTTTCAAATTTGATTGGAAACGATGGGAGTTGAAATCCGTTTTTCATTTCAGTAACTTTCTTCCAAACTTTATGCATGTCCTTGGATTCTGAAACTTCATTAATACAGAATTCTGTCCAATAATTGTTTTTTGCCTGAGCAATTGTTTTCTTACTATGACATTTAGCATATTTCATACGAATAAAATTTTCCTCTGATTGGTTTTTTTAACCATATTTTATACTGTTCCTTTTTATAGTTTACGGCATCCTCACATTCTTTAGTCCACCATTTATTGCCTGATCGTTTTCCATTCTTCCTGATTTTGCGTTTGGGAATAGAAAACTCAGCTGCTAGAATGAGCATTGCCACAAAATTTGAATAAAATTTATCAACATCATCCTCAGCAATCGTTTCAATATCAATACCTTGAAGAAACGAATGAAATGAACTCCAGTTAGCTAATTTATATATAAATTGAGGGATTTTATCCTCAATATGTGGTCGATCTGATACTGAAAGGTCTTCAAATGACAATGTGATTGGAAAATGATCACTTCCGAGGCAATCCTCTTCAACATTCCATGTGCAGTTAATAGCTAATCCTGGAGATACTAAGGCTAAGTCAATGGCACTGGGTTTATGGGTAGAAACATCAGGAATTCTGGTTACTCTACCATCATTCAATAAGTAAAGCTTCGAATCTACAATATTTTCTATTAAACGATTGCTAGTGATGGTAGAGCATGCAGAGTCCCAAAAAGGAGCATGAGCATTGAAATCTCCAAGAATAATCCATTTATGCTTAGTGAAGTCTGTGTTTTTTAACCAGTCAGTATTGTCATTTTTCGGACCTTGGGGTAAATAAACAGACACTACATTTAGTATTTCATCCTTGTTAAGTTTGACTGTCACCCCAGTGTGATACATATCTACTGTACTTTGCACGATAGGAGATATAACTAGCTTTTCATAGTCTAGACCCTGCCTAACATATATGGCAGATTTTACTCTAGAGTTATTATCACAATCACATAATGGTGGGTAATAATAATTTGTCAATTTAGGCATTTTCATTTTGTCCACATTCAAAGACTGGAGTGCTAATATAGCATAGTTATCAGTTGTTAAAAATTGTGTCAAGTCCAACAGATTGGTGGCTATGCTCCGAGCATTCCACTGTAAAATTTTAACTCCTGTAGAGAGATGTAATGTCCTGTCCAAGCTTGTCTTCATGTTATACATTTGTTTGTTATATTATTTTGTGTTCTGATTGTAGTCAACAACAATATGCAACCCAATTGAAAAAAAACAACAATAAACTGATGGCCCACCTCACATACACACATACATACGCAAGTAAGTAACAGGAAAAAATGGAGGGGGGGGGGGGGGGGGGGATTTAGACACAGACCAGTGAGGAATAGTGTAAATAACAATGAAAAGTCCATGATGGAAGATGGTGATGTTTGGGAAGATCTTGCTCTGAAAAGATAATTATATACTGCCATGAAGAAGCGTAAGGATCTTAATGACGAAACGCCCATGGGGGAGGTAGCGGGTACGGTGCAGGCGGTAGTGGGTGACCAGGTCTGTCAGTCCATGGATTGCCACAGAAAGAACGGCCTGTGTTGCTGGCGCCAAATCCCCCGCGTCTCTGTCGTCTTCGTGGACGTTCCCAGAACAGCTGACATAGGTGGCGGCCCAAGGCTCTTGCAACGTTGCCAGCACCGTAGTTATTCAAGTGAATTTCATCTTGAAGATGTTTGGATGGATGAATATTCTCATATGCCAGGCAGGAAACGTTGTTGATATCTTCGTTTACTATTTCGGAATAAGCGTGAGCATTGAACACGACCCGTCTTGCTTCTAGATGCTGTTGTTTCACTGGAGTGGCCCTGCTGCATACGACATGAGTTTTCGGGAAGATCTTCTGGACAGCCTTTACAGCTGCTGCCATGGCTTTGCCACATGTTGCAGGATCTTTCCCTTTGATGTCGTTGATGCCTGCATGCAGCACGACACACTCTGGGGCCGGTTCAAGCTCCTTGCTAGCTTCTTGGGCCACTTTCGTTATGTTGTCAATGGTGTAAGCTTTTTTCTTCGCCACCTGAAGGCCGTATGACAATGCCAAACGTGATGGATTTATTTTATTCATTGTCGAGTCGTGCAAAATGAGCACACGTGGCATGTCTGATTCAATTTCTTTGACCTGAGAAGTCGACTGCTTGGAGAACCCTTTCATCTTTTCTTCATTTTGCGTCGTTCTTTTGTTTACGTCACTGAACTTGACGTCATTCCTCGACTCTGGTTTTGCTTTTATTCTTTTTGCGGTCTTTTTATCTTTTTTTAAGTCCTGCCCTGCTCTCACACTGCTCAAGGCTTTTGGGGATGGGTAAGTGATGCCTGCATTGAGTTTGACTGCATCAGCGTAAGAGACAGGGGGAGATTTTACGGATTCTGCATGTTGTTGTTTGGCAGTCCGACTGTCTTTCTGTTGGCAAAGTGCTATCAGATTTGCGATTTTTTCATTCTGTTCGCCAACAGTTTTTTCTAGGTTTCCAATGCGCTCACACAAGACCGTGATAATATTTTTAAGATCTAATATTGAGCTCACTGCGACAGATGGCACAGATGGCGTGATCCCAGTGTCCAGTAAGCCAGGGGAGCGTTCCATCGTAACGGCCTGCTTGTTTGTTGAGCAGGGTGTCGAATCGTCCGTCGAAACGTTGTTATCCGTCTTGTAGGAGCTTGTTCTTGACTTTTTCTTGGAGCTGTTCTTCTCCATGACTGGGGCGGTTGTTAAATTTGGACCC
>CM060320.1:59195476-59196810 GCA_030674155.1 Stramonita haemastoma | reverse complement strand
CCAAACAGTTAGAACCAACTACTGGTTGCCTAATCAAATGCCGTAATGGACATGTGGTTACATCACTTCACTTGCCCAAAACAATAGGTCAGGTAGGTAATTTAAACCCTTGATTATAACCCATCCATTTTCTGATAAGTTTTTAGCTGTTTGCCCCACCTCCACCCCACACCCATATAAAAAAATTTTTTTTTTTTTTTTTAAATAATTTTTTTATATGTTAACTTCATTAACCGCTTCAAAATTCCCACTGGCATACACAATTGTAATTCTATCTGATGTTCTTCCAGAACTATACAGATGTTAAAACACATAAAAAGTCTCATACAAAATGTAAAAAAATCAACACTTTTCTGCAGACAAGACTTACATTTCATACTTAAGATACTGTCTCCCACTGAATTCTAATCTTAGATGAAGAAAAAAAAGTGGCTTTCTATTATAGCTACAATCAGTCACAAAACACAAGATTGATAAGTCTGCGGGTCAGTAGAAAACAACAATCATAAACAATAACTGCCTTCAGAACTGTAGAGTTTATAGATCATATTGTGTGTGCCTGCATGATTTAACAAATATTGAAATAATACATACATGTATGATCCACATAGATCAAGCTCAATGTATCTTTTACAAAACAGAACAATTATGATTGTCATAAGCTTCATAAAGATAAAGCCAGTATGCTGAGAATGTGGGTGCTGTTATAGACAAAATGAAAGCTGTGGGAGCTTGGGTGGTGTAATACTAATAGATGAGATCTGAAATCATGACCCAGACCAAAAATACATTCTCTTATATTGTAATTCATTCCCCTTCTCCACCCATTATTTATATTATAATTAGTATGAGATGAAAGTGACAAACATTAAGTACTCTTGTTAGAACTATGATTACTTACTAACACCACTTGTTCTGTCCACTATCATAATTTTATAATTCAAGGTGTAACAGTGTAACTGTAAGCAGCAACGAAATCAGAAATGGGTAATATGTGATATTCCGCTCATAACTTCTTACGTAATTTCTAAAATCACAATGAGGAAACACGGAAGAGGGAAGTGAAAGAAGACCTTGTCAACGGACTCGATGATCGACAGTGTAAGTGTTTTGTGTTGTAAACTTACCCCTCGCAGTGCATCCAAGAAAATGCCTTTCCATTTCGCAGCATTTTCCATAGACAGTGCACCGTGTGAAGGATTATCACCTGCACCTAATGTGGGGAACATATTTGCTTACTGCGAGTACACCAGGTCTATCATCTGCATGAAAATTAAATCTTATCTTCTGGGCGAAAGTCAACAATGACCGTGGCCATTCTATAGAAAACGAGA
>CM060320.1:59187976-59190476 GCA_030674155.1 Stramonita haemastoma | reverse complement strand
TGTGATGTGGCAGTTGCCAAGAAGACTGTTATCAACAACTTAAACATGTCAAGAGTCATCAACAAATAAATTGTCTGGTTTAATTAATGATATCAGAGTTTCAGCTTGATTGATCACAAGACACAGATTTTAAGTCCAGGGGGAAAATCCTCTTGAACGAAGATTCGGGACAGCAGATCACAAGTGCAATGCCCATTCACTCTGACCACCAGGCTATCCTGTCCTCTGTGTGTGTGTGTGTGTGTGTGTGTGTGTGTGTGTGTGTGTGTGTGTGTGTGTGTGTGTGTGTGTGTGCAGACCTGCCAGTGTCTTATTTCCTTCGTGTATAATTATATGCATGCAGAAGATCAAAATATGCACGTTAACCTGTAATTCATGTCAACGTTTGGTGGGTAAGGGAAACACAAACATACTCAGCATACACTCCCTAAATCGGAACGTAGCTACCTTCATGGTGGGTAGAAACGGTGGCAAATGCAAAATTTCACAATTCTGGTAAACCTCCGAGCTCTAGTCGAGGAACAATAAAAACATAACCCCCTTTTCAGTCTTCGTCTTCAATCTTGAGTGTTTGTCACAGGCTAACAGATTTGTCAGTTGTTGGTGTAAGCAAAGTATAAAGACCTACATGAAAATGTTTTTATGCTTCGAAGTATAATGTCGAGGCTGTCTTCAACCACGATAAGCTAATAGTCTTAGCAGAACAATCTGTCAAAATCCTCTCCGGCCATGATAAGCCCTTTTTTGCCTGGTGGTTACTATGATGCGCATTGGGCTCGTGATCTGCCGACCCCGAATCTCGTTCAAGAGGATTTTTCATCTGGAGTTGACATCAGTGTCGACTCCACTCTCCCCAAAAGTCCTTCAGATGAGACTGTAAACCAAGGTCCCGCGTACGAACCCACGCAAAACATCTTGGTGCACATGTTAAAACCCGTTCTGCTTTATCGGAAGAGCTGGCCATTGTGTGCCGATGGGAATGGATGACAAAATTTACATATTTTTTACTTAAATTTTTTTTTATTTATACATTTTACACCACTTTAAAGTCACGGCAGATTTCTCTGCGTAAAATTCGAGATGCTCTCCCCGAGGAGAGCGCGTCACCACAAGAGCAGCGCCACCCATTTATTCATTTATTTTTGTTTCCCTATCACTGTTGCTAGGGGCAAATCTCTTGTTGCCGTGTTGTTTTTTTTAACGTGCGCTAAATAATTTTGTGTAACACAGGGAATTACAGTTTATCGTCTCGTCCAAAAGACTAGCGCTAGTTATTTAGTGGGTTTCTTAATTAACTCCCTTGAAACAGGGGTCCTTTATGAATTTTAGTAAGAACAAAGAAGACAACAGCGTTCCTGCTAAGGGAGGCAATTCAAAGCATGGGGTGATAATCCTTTATGAATTTTAGTAGTTTTAAAGAAGGTAACTGTGTTTTTCATGGTCAGGGGAGAGAATTCTAGCCGTCGTACATTACCGCAACATGGACCAATGGATATAATATAGGCAAAATAAGACAAACGAAAGATAAATTGTATTTTTAATATTTTTCCTAGCGTGCTTTTCAAATAAAAAGTATTCTATTGTAGATGTTCTCTGTTCGGCATAATAGACTATTGCTACCCTCTTCCCAACACATATATAAAGGGAGTGAGAGAAGGCTAAGTACATATCCCGCACACCCTGCATGTAAATCTCTCTGCAAGACCGCAGGTTATAAAAATGAGCGCTAACACATTTACTTCGGTCATGCTGTTTACTATATATCTAGTATAATTTCCCTACAGTACCAAATCGTTTCTTATTGCCCTTTTTGTTTGTTTTTTTTCAGGAGAGAATGTGTACCTGCAGTGACCTGTTCCTTCACCACTTGTTCCTTTCTCTTACTGATTGTCAGATTGTTGCTTTGTAGTTGTGCTTTATGCAAAGGCGTTCCTTCTTGAATTTTTTTTACATTTCCTTTAGAATGAAGTTAAATCAGCGAGGGAGAGGAGATGGGTGTCACCCTCAACAAGCTGGCCCCTAGAGAAGCTGAGGTCTCTGATGCCTCGCTCCCCTACGACCACACCGGTTAGGGAACACTTTTACCTTTACCTTGATATATATATAATATATATATATATATATATATATATATATATATATATTATATATATATATATTAAAATTAAGTTCTCTCTCTCCTCTCTCTCTCTCTCTCTCTCTCTCTCTCTGGTGCCTTGGCAGCGCAAACTGGTGTTTTGCCTGTCATTATTACAATGACCTTTTGTAATCCTCGTATGCATGCATCTTTCACTCTTTTTATACATGAATATTTTTCTTTTACCAGTCGCTGCATATTTCTATGTTTTAGAGAACTCAAAAGAGTAAGTAGGAATAGAATCACCGTTGTCGACGTGATAAGGCGTATGTTGTGTCGTAAAGCGGTTGTTGTCCTTAAGTGGACAGGCTCAACGAAGATAAAAATTTCCTCCCTGGGTTTGCAAAACTCCTGTAGAAAAAA
>CM060320.1:59165476-59175476 GCA_030674155.1 Stramonita haemastoma | reverse complement strand
GAAGAAGACTTTGATATATAATGTACATAACAATCATTGGCTAGGCTCCATGTTTGATAACGGCTTTCCAAAGGTGGCAAACATTGATAATATTCCATTAAAAAAAAACAAAACATTGACAATATTGTTTCCAAAAGGTTCAAATTCTTTCGAGTACAACGACCACATCACACACAAAATCACTCATTCACTCATTTATACCCTTGCTCAATAAATTCATGATATTTAATTATAATATATCAACTCACAACCATGAATAAACTTGCTCACAAGTGAACAATCAGAAAGGCAAAACACGTTGGGCTGTAACATCTTAGGACAGGTTGAAACATGATTCCATCATATAACATGGCAATCTTTTAATTATTTTTTTGAAAGGAAAGGCGATTGTCGTGGGTTTCGGGAGAGCACTGGCCTTTATTAAACCGGAACCTCAAACTCAAAGAAACATACCAGCCATCCCTAGAGCGAGTTATAAAAGACAAAACACATACCAAAACCTTAATCCATTCAGCAAAGACAAAATACTATTCCGCTCAAGATTCTTGATGCCACGTCTATGAAATCCCTTTTTTCCCATCACCTCAACTTCTTGGATCTACAAAGGCAAGACTCTTCCTACTGTCCATAGCCACTCTGAACTTCCCGCTATATTTTCTTCTTGTTTCTCTGACAAAGTCCGCAACATTCGTTCCAAACTGGATCAAACTTCTTTCCAACCTGTGCCTCTTGATCCCAATTTACAGGCACTCCTCTCCTTTTCTTCCGTCCAACAACCGAGAAGGAAATTCAGACAATTCTCAGAGAAATGACCATAAAATCATGCGATCTCGATCCTGTACCTGCTCCCTTTTCACTCATCTGCATTCCACAGCTAATACCTACGATCACGAAAATAGTAAATTTCATCACTTCTTTCAGGAAATTTCCACAGCTCTCAAAACCGCTATAGTCCACACCTCTACTAAAAAGCACGATCTCGATCCTAACATTCTGAAGAACTATAGACCTGTTTCTAACCTACCTTTTATCTCAAAAGTCCTTGAAAAAGTCGTTTCTCATACAACTCAGCAGCCATCTTCATTCCAATAGCCTCCATCCGCCTTTCCATCATGCCTATCGCCCCAACCACAGCACTGAAACCACCCTAGTGCACACTTAAAATACGCTTCTAACTACAACGCTTACTGATACAGAAAAATATCCCTTCTCACTCTTCTCGATCTATCCGCAGCTTTTGACACTATAGACCATTCAATTCTTCTCTCCGCTTCTTCAAAAAACGTTTGGCATCCCAGGCACAGCTCCACATGGTTTAATTCATACCTTACCGATCGATTCCAAACAGTTGCAGTAAACAAGATTCAATCCAAACCTGTCAAACTGGAATGTGGGAGTCCCGCAGGATCAGTTCTTCGGCTTTTCTTTCACACTCAATTACACTGCTCCACTGTCACAGTATAATAAACCGTCATCAAATCAACTATCATTTTTATGCCGATGACTCTCAGTATCTAAGCTGTGATACTCTGAAAATCTACCTTCTCTCTTGATAAATATGTCCTACTGCTTGAAGATAATCCAAAACATGGATGATACAGAATAAATTACAGCTAAATGCAGATAAAACTGAAGCCATGCTGGTAGGCACCAACACCAAACTTTCTTCCATTACTACAGCTTCAGTAGAATCGGCAAATACTTCAGTCACTCTTTCCACTGCTGTAAAGTATCTAGGGGTTGTAATCGACAACACCACTACCATGCAAAAATTCATCACCCAGACCTGCCAGTCATGCTACTATCAATTAAGACCCTATTAGTGCAATTCGAAAGTACCTGTCCACTGATGCAACATCTAAACTCGTCACTGTCTCTGATTCTTTCACGTCTGGACTATTGCAATTCTCATTTGTGTCAGCCAGCATCACTCTATCCACTCCCTTCAACGTATACAAAACTCCGCAGCTCGACTGGTCCTCAGAAAGAAAAAATCTGAGCACATTACTCCTCTCTTGGCAATCTCTCCACTGCTGCCTGTGCACACAGAGAGTAAACATAAGATCATTACTCTCTGTATAAATGTCTTTACAAAACAGCACCCTCCTACCTCTGTGAATGTCTTTACCGTACACTCCTCTCGTTCCCTCCGCTCTGCTAGCAGATACCCTGCGCTTACAAATACCTAGATTCAATCAATCCACTGATTGTCCGTCGCTCTTTCTCTCTTTTCTGGTCCAGTGAATCTGGAACAACCTCCCTCTCTCCCTTCGAAAAAAGCCTACCATATGACACATTTAAATCCAGCCATCAAGACACACACTTATTTCAAAGCTAAGACTTTCTTATCCTGTTTTCAATCATATGCCCCAGCTCTCAACAGCCGAAATATCCAGCGCCCTGCCAAAGTGTTTTATACTCTATGTGTGTTTATACTCTGTGTGTGTGTGTGTGTGTGTGTGAGAGTGTGTGTGTTTGTGTGTGTGTGGTGTGATGTGTGTGTGTGTGTGTGCATTTGACTTCGTTAAAATTTTTTAATTGTGTTTGGCTGCATGCGCAAGAATTTGTTGAATGCAAGCGCTTTGATTTGTTTTTGCAAGATATAGCGCTATATAGTTCCATTATTATTATTTATTATTATTATTATTATTATATTATTATTATTATTATTATTATTATTATTATTATTATAAAACCGTTTTTTTTTAAAAAATCCCCAACAACCACCTTCCACCCCCCCATACAAACAAGAACAACAACAAACCAAAAATGAACAACAATAAGGAGGCCTAGCCAAAAACACAAAAACCAAAAAACTAAAAATGACCACAAAGAAAAAATACCCCCCATCCCCCCACCGATCGACCCTAAGCTCCCATTAACTTCAAACAAGCAAATAATCTCCCATGCTCTACCCCCTCTCCCCCCTCCCCCCTACAAATCCAAGCAAAAACAACTACCTCACAGAAACCCATCAAACAAAAGAAAATGGGCAAGAAACACCCAAAAAACCCAAACTTTCCAACAAGTAAAATAATCTACCCAACCTCTGGAGAAAAAAAAATCCCAACACCCCACCCCTCAAATATCAACAAAAATCCAAATGAAAAAACCAAACAAAACAAAAAAGCCCCCACCCCAACAAAACAAAAACCCCTCAACTCCAAAACATCCTCAACAATTATCATAACCATAACATAATTCAAAAAAACAAACACTTAACAACAAAATCCCACCCTCCCCCTAAAAGCTTTTAAAGCAACCACACCAGAACCAACCAACACAAACCCAACAACAAAAGAATTACTTTTGTACGTATGAGAAATGGCTACACAAAAACCACCACCAACCACCACCACCACCCACCACACACCACCCACCACCACACACCCCTCTCCACTCCCATCATTTCTAGGCCACAATGCTTCCCCAAAAAAAGAATAACCGCTAAGTTCCCAACCAAGAGGGGTCCCTCCAAAAACATCTCGGACGAAGGCGGCCGAATATCGGCCCACGCTCAGGCAAAGCGGAATCCGGCACGTAATACGCCGCGGGCCCGGCGTGTGTCAAATTCAACATGCTGATACTACGCCGCTTTCGCCGCTGCGGAGATTTTGCCGCGCCGCGCTTCCGGTAGGCGTCGCTGGTCACTTTCCTAGGGGCGGATCGGGTCGAGTTTTGTCAAGGTCGCCCATAAATGGCTGTACAGGGAGGCAAATTTTCGGTTTGGAGGGTCGAACCCTAGGTGGTTTGGGTAGAATGTTCGATGGTGGTGGCTGTTTGCTGCGCTGCTGCAGCAGCTGCCGAATGGTGGTGGTGGTTTATGGTGATGGTGGGTGGTAGTCAAACCCTCAGCGCCATGCCGATGCCCGCAGGGGAAGATCCGAGCAGCGCTTGGCGGAGGAGAGGGCGGCGAAGTTCGCGGTGTTCTCTCTGCGGCTGAGTCGTTTGTGTGATCAACAAGAGAGAGAGAGAAGAGAGAGAAGAGAGAGAGAGAGAGAGAGAGAGAGAGAGAAGAGAGATGAGAGAGAGAGAGAGAGAGAAGAGAAGCATATATTTTTTTCGTTCCCTCGGCTAAATTTCCATTTTTTTTTCAGTACCATTCGTTTTGGGGCCCCATCAAGGAAGCCGAAATCCGACTTCGGGGATTTAAATCATCAAGTTTTAAATGATGAAAGGACAGTGTGGGCTTTATAAACATATTCATCATCGCCACCGCCCTTCCTTATTTTCATCATTATTACCATCATCATCATCGCCATCATCATAAACGCCATCATCATCAACATCATCGTCTTTCATGACACCACCGCCGCCGCCATCATCAATAAATTACCCATCACCACCACCATTAAAATGGTCTTGGTTCTTCTAAACATCATCAGCAGCAGCAGCAGCATCTTTAGCATTTCTGCAGTAGTAGTATAGTATTAGTATTTAGTATTAGTAGAAATTAGTAGTAGTAGTAGTAGTATATCAGTAGAAGTAGAAGTAAAGTAGTAGTAGTAGTAGTAGTATATATGTAGTAGTATTAGTATAGTAGTATCCTTATCACCACCACCACCACCACTACCACCACCCCCAAATTATCACAACCACACACTCCCCCACACCCTCACAACCACAAAAAACAAAACCACACACCACCACCAACCACCACAACCACAACCACAACCACCACTACCACCACAACCAACCAACAACCACCATCACCACCACCATCACCACCACCACCAACCACATCATCGTTACCAAACTTTTTACCTAGCCCTCCTATTGGATGTGTGTTCAAAAGTAGGTTTTTAGACATGGCTTCCACGTCGCGTCAACGGCCCGGAACTGTTTTTAGAAATTTTCCCCTGGAAGCTTACGTAACTCCGAGTTTTCCCCTCCGGTTCGTCACTGCAACGTGCCCTGACGTGAGCTCAGCAATGTTGCTGACGCCACGCCGTTGGACGTGACACAAAGGCGTCGTTTTAGAGACCTGAAGGAATTTTTGGGTGTGGGGTGGGGGTGAGGTGGGGGTGGGGGGTTAGAAGGGTGTATTTTTTGGTTAGAGAAGTGTGTGGTGGAGATGAGAATGGTACAAATTTGAGTATCTAAAAGTTTGTTTGGTAAGGTTGGTGGTTGGCTTATTCAGTAAAACAGCGGTTTTTCTGCTACAATCCTGAGACGCACACCTACACTTTACACACCTGTACAAAACATTGTAAACACACAACAACACACACACACACACACACACAAAACAACCCATGCACTCTTTGAAATAATCTTTTTTTTAAAAAAACACACACACGCGCGCGCACAACAACACACAAACCACACACGCAGCACGCGTGCACATCATACACCCACGCGCTTTGCGCACACACACACACACACCCCACACACACAAAAAACCACCTCCCCCAACCACACACACTTGTAAACCTTCCTAAACTAAAATTCCTCTCTCTCTCTCTCCCTCCAATCTCCCCTCTCCTCTCTCCCTCTCTCTCTCTCTCCACTCCCCCATCTCTCCTCTCTTCTCTCTCCTCTCTCTATTTTCTTCGTTTCTGTTCTTCCACTTTCATAAAATACCATCATTAGATGAAATATTTTTGGTTCTTTCGGGTAATTCAAAATTGTATTTTTGTGGCCTAAGGAAAGGAAAGTTTGTTTAATTTTTTGGTTTTGGTTTTGGGGTTTTTTGGGTTTTTTTTGATAGTTTTAATTTATTTATTTATTTTTTTTATTATATGATTGATTGATTATTTTATTTATTTATTTTATTTTTTTACTGTTTTTTACTCTGTTTTTTGTTGGTTTATTTTTGCTTTTGTTTTGTCTGGTTTCCCCCATCACAAACTTTAAAATGTAATAACCATTTTGGAAATTTTAAAAAATTTTTAAAATTCTTTAACACTATTTGAGTAATTAGCCCTCAACACAACACCACCACTCACAAGCTCACACGAGAATAACCCGCTCGCCCCGCACCGTTCCCGCCGCCATTGTAGGCAGATGCGCAAAGAAGTGCGCGCGATTCGTAGAAGCCGAGTTGTGGAGTAGGGCCACATGGCGGGGGCCTCCCTCCTTTGCCCCCTGAACAGACGCTACCTCAAATAGCGACCACTCATGGAAAACCAATATTCCCCAAAAAGTGGTAGACCTATTCAGGCTACCCGGAATTAAGCAACACTCATTAAAACCAAGTATTCCCAAAAAGTTTTAGTGCTTGTTCTCACTTTTAGCTTGTGAACACATTTACTTTTTGATTTTCCCAAACTTTACATCATTATACAAAAAAAATTCTGGTATCAAAGTATCTGAAAAGGAAACTGTTGGGTTTTTTTAAACACTCTTAAAAACCAAAAAATGTTGATATTCTTAAGTTATTTTTCGTTTTGGTAAATTAATAATCTTTATAGATTTCTTTTTAAAATTTAAATTGTTTTAAAATTTTTTGGGCTTGATTTAGGGTACTTGTAAATATCTTGTTTAAGTCTAATATCACCTTGATGAACAGAAATTTAAATAGAATCAGAAACTAAAAACAACAGCAGCAACAGCAGCAGCAACACCCCCCAGAAACTACTACTATATTCCCTTCGATGAGACTAAAATCGAGGCCCCGTGTCGAACCACGCAGAACATCTTGCGCACAATTTAAAATCCCGTTCCACCTTTCGAAGGGTTCCCATCTTGGCCAAAAGGGAAACGGAAATTGACAAAAAAAATATAAAAAAACCAGCATGCCACAAGTGTCGGTTTTAACACCATCCCTGGGGAAAAAAGAAATAATGGGTAAGGCGCTGCACATGTGGCGAGGGCGCTCTCCTCGGGGAGAACACCCGAATTTCCGCAGAAAATCTGCTCTGACTAAATTTGTAAAAAATAAAAATAAAAATAAATAAAAAAAAACCCTGGAAGGGGGCCCCTTCACGGTCCGTACTCCCCCGCAGACATCATCTAGATCAGCGAATTTTACTGCTGTGATGTTGTTTGTTTGCTGCTCGTTGCTGGCGGGCTGGTGTTGGGGTTTCGATTGTCTAGGGGTGGTGGTGGTGGGGGTATGGGGGTGGTGGGGTGTTGGGGGTGTTTTTGGCTTTGTCCAGCAGACATCGTTGAGGTTTAGGGCGAAGACTGGAGGTGTCCAGTGGGATGTTGTCATTCTCCCCGAACTCCAGCAGCCAGGAGACTAGCTTGTCGTAAGGTTCTCTGAGGGGTCCCTGTAGCCTTTTTAGTGGGTGACCTGAATGTTTAACAAAAACAACAAAAACTGAAGATTGAGAACTTTATGTCTAGATGCAAAGCACAATTATCTGCACAGAGTATTCGGTGACCTGAAAAATATTTGAAAAAACCCCGAAGATTGAGAATCTTTATATCAGAGGCGAAACACAATTATCTGCACAGAATAATCAGAACCAGTCCATACAAAATCCTGACGTTAGATGCCAACACAATATTACAGTGAAAAGGGAAAGGTATCTCATAATCTATGTGGTCGTAGGGGAGCGAGGCATCAGAGACCTCAGCTTCTCTAAGAGCCAGCATATTGAGCGGCGCCCATCTCCTCTTTCCTCGCTGCTTTACCTTCCCTGACCCGAAAGAGGCAGGTACCTATTTTACAGCTGGGTGGACTGGGGGACTGTGCTAAAGCCAAGGCGCGCAAACGGTCACCCATCCAAGTGGTAACACACCCTCGATGCTGCTTAAACCTTGGCTAGGGGAAAAGCGAGTGCTCTGACCACTAAAGCAATCACGTCGCCAGAATTACAGTACCCAGTTGCATAATTACTGAATCCTGGCGTCTAGATGTTACACACGACAATCTTCACACAGTGCACAGTTTATACACACTATCTGACGTGTGGAGGCCACACACAAAATATATGTACAGGATATTTAGCACACAGTCCACACAAATCCTGACGATAGATGCCGAATACAATACTGCACAGACTACTCAGTACTTATTCCATACAGTAAACATGACGTCTAGACCTTACACACAATAATATCCTCACAGAGTACAGTTTAAACAGCATCGAGCATAGTTACCGGAGTGTGATAATGGGTGACCGTTTACGCGCCTTGGCTTCAGTACAGTCTCCCAGTTCCCCCAGCTGTAAATGAGTACCTGCCCTCTTTAGGTCAGGGAAGGTAAAGCAGCGAGGGAGAGGAGATGGGTCGTCGCCATCCAACATGCTGGCACCAAGAGAAGCTGAGGCTCTGATACCTCGCTCACACTATGACCACATATGTTATGGGATCTACCTTACCTTTTTTTCTTCTTCTTTTAACCATTAAAGATCAGGAACACGTACAGATTTTAGCCTTGTGATATGGAGAATGCAGAATGAAAAAAAAAGATAAAAACAACTTAAAAAGAGAAAGGCACTGGACTATTGGTTGGTTTTTTTTTTTAAATCTTGATGCACATAGTCCTGGAACAAAGAAGAGACACTAGAGGACAGCCCCTTCTGACACAGAAGTGATGGAACATGGATTCGCAATTTGACACCCGGGTTTGATTCCCGTTCGAGGGAATTTTTCCCCTGATTAAACATGAGTGCTGAACTCACTCTCCTCAAAAAGTCCTTCGATGAGGATATGAACCGAGGCCCCGTGTGCGAACGCACGCAGAACACTTTGCGCCCACCACGTTAAAATCCTGTTCCGCTTTTCGCAAGAGTAGGCCAATTGTATGCCGGTGGAACAGAACGACCAGGATTTACAAAACTGCATACACACAGAACTGGTATATAAAGAAAGCGCATGAAATGCTTATTCCATTATCCTCTATATCAAAAATAAATTTTGTAAAAAATCCAGATTTCAGATTGCAAACAACTTCATCCTCTCATAAACATAAAATCAAGTAGGAGCAATCAGCACTACGGAAAACAAGACAAAATAAACTATTCCTACGGGAGGAGAAAAAAACCCAACTGGACGGCAAACACTAACGCCTATCTCATTAATTAGTGAACCTCGGAGCTCTAGCCGAAGAACGTAAAAGAACGCCCCCTCTCACCCCCCACCCCTCCAAAAAAAGAAAAAGAAAAGTCGTTCAAAAATAAACGCAGTCAAAGTTAGCTCTTTAAGACCCAGATATTGATTCCTGCACCTTGGAGTAACAGACACATTTATCTGACATTGGAGACAGAAAAGTAAAGAACCAAAAACAAGTGTGGTTCATGGCTTTGGATATAGTTATAGACAATTCAACTCTGCATGACGGACTGACTGAAAGAATGAAGGTATGCTTGATTTGCAAGCGTGTTTATAGATGAAAACTTGGAGGTTGCTTGACATGGATTTTTTCCAAAACATACATGTAAGACGGCTTAAGGACAAAAACTTTTTCAAAAACCTAGAACGCATTAGTAACCTTGGAAGGAAGGCGAACTGCAAAGAAGAATTCAGATCTACACAGAAAAAGAGACTACGAAGAAGAAAAATTGCAAAGAAAAATCTGAAGAAAACTGCGAAGAATAGTATTCTAAAGAAGAGACGAAGAAGTTCTGAAAAAGAAAAAGAATTGTAAGAATTGCAAGAATTCGAAGGAAAGAAATAGCGAAAAAAAAGAACTGCGAAGAAGAAGAAGACTTGCAAAGAATGAGAAGAAGAACTACCAAGAAGAATTGCGAAGAAGAATTGCAAAGAAAAAAGAAAGAATTGCGAGGAAGAAGAAGAATTGCGAAGAAGAAGAACTGTGAAGTTCTGGATTGGAAAGAATTGGAAAGAAGAATTGCGAAGAAGAATTGCAAAAAGAAGAAAAAGAAGAACTGAGAAGAAGATGAAGAATTGCGAGGAAGAATTGTGAAGAACTGCAAAGAAGAAGAATTGCGAAAAAGAATTGCGAAGAAGAGGAATAATTGCAAAGAAGAAGAAGAATTGCGAAGAAGGAGAAGAACTGCGAAGAACTGCAGAGAAGAATTGCGATGAAAAATTGTAATGAAGAATTGCGAAGAAGAAAAATTGCGAAGGAGAATTGCAAAGAAGAAGA
>CM060320.1:59150476-59155476 GCA_030674155.1 Stramonita haemastoma | reverse complement strand
TGTCAGTGTGTGTGTATGTGTGTGCATGTGTGTGTGAGTGTGTGTGTATGTGTGTGTTGTGTGTGTGTGTGTGTGTGTGTGTGTGTGTGTGTGTATGTGTGTGTGTGTGTGTGAGTATATGTTTGTGTGTATATGTGTGTGTGAGAGTGTGCTTGTGTGTCTGTGTGTGTGTGTGTGTGTGAGTGTGTGAGTGTGAGTGTATATTTGTGTGTGTATGTGTGTGTGAGAGTGTGTTGTGTGTCTGTGTATGTGTCTGTGTGTGTGTGTGTCTGTGTGTGTGTCTGTGCGTGAGTGAGTGTGAGTGTGTGTAAAACATTATCCGATTGAAAAAAAATGATATGCTTATTTTTTTGAAACATCTAGGATGTTTTATGTTGTTGTTGTTGTTTTTTATTTTATTTTATTTTATTTTTATTTATTTATTTTTTTTAAATTATAATTCTATTGGTAGTATGTCTTCCCCCCCCCCCCTCCAATAAGGATGCTAGTTTTAAAAAAAAAAATTCCCCTTCTATCCAAATGTATGATTTATATTACATGTACATTTTTGATAGATAGTGGTGGATTGATGTTTTCGGTTGTCTAATTCATTTTGTTCTCTTGTTTGCTCCTTATCTACTAACACTTTTCTTTTTTTTCCATAATCAAAAATTTTTTTATTGTGACTTCTGATTTTTGTCTTCTGAAAGAGTGCATTTTATTACCTTATCATATATAGTGTCCTTTATTCTTGTGTGTTGTTTGGTACTGCGTAAAGTCTTATTGTTTAGTATATTTTCAACTTGATGTATCCCTGAAAAGGGCGGGGACTGGATGTAAAAAAGCACACGAGTGCTTATCTATTATCCTTGAATAAAAGACTTTGCCTTGCCTTGCCTTGCCTTGTCTCTCTCTCTCTCTCTCTCTCTCTCCTCTCTCTCTCTCTCTCTCACACACACACACAACAAGAGAGAGAGAGAGAGAGAGAGAGAGAGAGGAGAGAGAGGAGAGAGAGAGAGAGAGAGGAGAGAGGAGAGAGAGAAGAGAGAGAGAGAGAGAGAGAGAGAGAATCGAACAAATAAACGAACAAAAGTAATCAATCAATAAAACAAAAACAAAAACAAAAACAAAAACAAAACCCCAAACACACTCACCACCAAAAACCAAAATATACCTCAATCCAAAAAATCCCCCACACCATAAAAACCACCCTCCACATCTGAAAACGCGAAGCAGGAAAACAAAAACACACTTCCAACTCCGGAGAACTAAAAAAACAAAACCAAGTTAGCAGCTAAAGCCGCAGTAGATCTAATAGTCACACTTATTCACACTATCTCTCCCCCTTCACACAACCAACCACACACCTTAGGTAGACTTGTAACGATATGACAAACCCCGCACATTACCATAACTTCGTTCAATATTAAGCCACGCAAAACAAAAAAAAGCACCACACTTCACGTAAGATTGTGTGTGTGTGGTGTGTGTGTGTGTGTGTTTCCCCTTTCCTACAAGACGCGCGTCACATCATTGCTTCCTAGCTCTCTGTGTCGCGTCTCGTAAGTCTTGCCTTCTTCTTATTGCTACTACTGCTGTTGCTGTTGCTGTTACTGCTGCTGCTGCTGCTGTTGCTGATGCTGCTTGTGGATGGAAGTTTTTTTTTTTAAAAATGGTGGTGTGTGGTGTCGTATTGCAAAAGAGATGTCGGCCACGCCTATTCTTTTCTTTTTTCTTTTTATTAGTTTTCTTAACGTCTCTTTCTTTTCTTTTTCTTTTTGTCGCTTTGTCCTTAGTTCAGATCTATATAGATTTGTTGAGACTGGTTGTGTGGTTGATGTAATGATGTTTAATTAATGTTTTGTAGTGGTGGTGATGATGGTGGCGGGAGGGTGGGGCTTGGGGATATGGGGGGGGGGGGTAAAGGGGGCATTTGTTATTTTTAAATAGGGGATTGATAAGTATAATGGTACACATGCTTTGAGTGTACACGCATGGACAAGAGTATTTTTCTAACCCTAGCGCGCGCGAGCGTGTGTGTGTGTATACGCGAGCGCACGCGCGTGCGTACTTGTTAGTGTGTGTATGTATGTATGTGAGAGACAGAGATAAACACACAGAGACAGACAGACAGACGCACAGAGACAAATACACCAAAGACAGTCTGAATATGAGAGACAGAGAGAGATAGACACACATAGACATACAGACGGACAGACAGAGACAGACAGACGGACAGACAGAGACAGACGTGCAGACAGAGACAGACAAATACACAGGCAGACAGACAGACAGGAGACGGAGACGAGAACACAAAAGAAGAAAGGATGAACGTCAGTGTTGGCGAGTTATCTTCCTTTACAGCCCTGTCTTTATTGCTCCAACCTTTAGTCATTTGAGATGGGGGGAGGAGGGCGAAGGGAGGGCTTCAACCGCAACCCCCCCCCCCCCCCACCCCCCCCCCCCTTTCCTGTTTGAAATTTCAGTGAAGAAGGATTGCACAATAATCGTTGTTTACCAGTTCGATAGAATCAAAAAACAACACCCTTCCACGTAGGAATGCCAGGAGCCTTGTCAGTATAAGTAGCAACCCCACCTTCTGGAAATTCTGTGTTAAGAGTTCCCTCTTTTCTATCCCTCTCTTTGTATTTACCTTTTTGTCTTTTCTTCCTGTTACCTTCTTCTTGTCTAGTTTCTTCCCCATTGATCCATTTTTCTCCGTTTTTCTGCAGAAAGACTGAAGATATAACAAATAGTTCTCTCCCATGCCAAAGTTGGATGCGCTGGGCCTGACTTATCAGGTGCTAAACGGCATGTAACATAACAACGCATTTTTGCTCATATGACAGATGACAATAATTGCTGAGTGTTTGATGTAATGATAATAATTATAAAAAAAACTACTTCTAATAGTAGTAGTAGTAGTAGTAGTAGTAGTAGAGTAGTAGTAGTAGTAGTAGTAGTAGTAGTAGTAGTAGTAGTAGTTTATTATTTATTTTATACCACTTTGTGTCACAGCAGATTTCTCTGCGTGAAATTCGGGCTGCTCTCCCCGGGGAGAGTGCGTCGCCACAGTAATAGTAGAAGAACAAGAAGAACAAGAACAAGGAGGATGGAGAGAAAGAAGAAGAAGGAGAAGAAGAAGAAGAAACGACACCCAGACTGATGATATTCAGACAGATATTTAAAGAGGCAAAAACAAAAAATAAGAACGGCAGACCACCAGCTTCTCTCATCGGCAACAACATCACCACAGAATCCGTGGCCTGAAAGAGAATCCATGAAGTCAGCAGGGCCAGCGAAGAAAGGAGCACACGGAGAAGGAAGGAGGAAGAATCATGTCGGTGTCATTGGGTGCGGCGGCAAAGGACGCAGGTCGAACTCCGTGATGCTGACAGGTGAGACAGGTGAGATGTATTTAGAGTCGAAGTGGGTATAGACTATTACCTAATTCTCTCTGTCTTCTCTCTCTCTCTCTCTCTCTCTCTCTCTCTCTCTCTCTCTCTCTCTCTCTCTCTCTCTCTCTCTCTCTCTCTCTCTCTCTCTCTCTCTCTGTGTGTGTGTGTGTGTGTGTGTGTGTGTGTGTGTGTGTGTGTGTGTGTGTGTGTTTGTTGTTGTTTTGTTTCTTTCCTTCTTATTTTTATTTCATTTTTTCTTGTTTTCTCTTCTTTTCTTTTTTCTTTTTAAAAAAAAACTTTTCTGTCTTAGGTTTCAGTCTATCTTTTTTCAACTTTCTGTCTTATTTTCTTGCTTTTTTTTTCTTTTTACTTTTCAGTCTTAAGTTTCAGTCTGGTATTTTCTCCCACTTTCCTTCTTATTTTCTTTCTTACATTTTCTTTCTTTCTTTCTTTCTTTCTTTTTTCTTTCTTTTTTTCTCTCGGTTGTTCTTTACGGTACTAAGTTGTTGAAAAGTGGACCATGATAGTCCAGTGACATTTTTAACAGTCAAAATACGTCATTCTGTCAGTGTGGGTGACGTATTTTTGCTTTGAAAAGTTCTAATCTGGAGGAAATGGATGTTATAGATTTAGTCTCTTCTTTCTTTCTTTCTTTCTTTACTTTTTCTTTTTTTGATGACTTGTGAGAAAATGGCTCCTATAGATTTAGTCTCTTCTTTTTTTACCGGTGTTTACTGACTTTTTGTTTTAGTTTGTTGTTTTTAAGTTCTCAGCGAGTGAAAAAGGTGGTGCAAGTGAAAAAGATTGTGTGTGTGTGTGTGTGTGTGTGGTGTTGTGTGTGTGTGGGGGGGTGTTGTTCTTGTTCTGTCTGCTCCCCCCCCCCCCCTCTCTTCTCTCTCTCTCTCTCTCTCTCTCTCTCTCTCTCTCTCTCTCTCTCTCTCTCTCTCTCTCTCTCTCTTCTCTCTCTCTCTTCGTACCGTGGCTATAGCTCTGAGGTTCATTCATGTTGAGATATTGCGTATGCGGACCTTTTTTTCCCCGCCTTACCATTATGATTTGTATTCCGACTTCGGGGATTTAATAATAATAATAATAATAATAATAATAATAATAATAATAATAATAATAATAATAATAATAATAATAATAATGATGATGATGATGACGATGATGATGATGGTGATAATAATAATAATAATAATAATAATAATAATAATAATAATAATAATAATAATAACACTACTACTACTACTACTACTACTACTAACTACTACTACTACTACTACTACTACTACTAACAATGTATGGAATCTTTTTTATAGCCCTGAACTTGTTAACTAAACAAATCGAAGAGATTTAATCGTTCTTAGATTAGGAAAAACGGTACTGTACATTTAGCCTCTTTTTTTGTTTGCTTATTTTATTTATTCTCTTGACGCTTAAAACTGTTAACTGCAGAAAATGGTTGAATGAATCTAGCCTCTTGGTATCCATCTGTTTACTTGTTTGTTTGTTTAAAATTTCTGAGGAAATGGTACCATAAATTTGGCCATTTCTTTCTCAGTTGTTTGTCTACTTGCTCGGGGCGAGATAGCCTAGTGGTTAGAGCGATGAGTTCGTGGT
>CM060320.1:59135476-59137976 GCA_030674155.1 Stramonita haemastoma | reverse complement strand
TAACTAAAAATATCAAAAACCACCACCACTACCACCACCACCACCAAATAAATCACCACACCACAGACACATCACCAAACCTAAACCAACACATAACAACATCTCTTCACCACCACAATCCCCTGAAAAAAGTCAGAGAACACAAAAAGAAAAAAATGCAGCTAGCACCTCACAGACCACCACTACTACTGTACTAGGCAAACCCCAAAAAGGTAAGGGGGAAGAAAAGAGGACAGAAAAAGAAGAAAGAAGTTTTCATCCTATTAATGCAGTAACTGCCAATGACAGTAACATCATTGCCAAAGGGAAGGAACAAGGACAGTGACAACGAAATTGGGAGAGAATGGAAGAGATTGTGAGAGAATGGAAGAACAGGACCAAAATAGCCACCATTAAGAGCATCAGCCTATGTCTCCCTCCTTTCTTTTCCCTACCCACCATTTCCCCCCTGTGCTTTCCGAGCTGTTCATTGGTTCATCCCCACAGTGTAATGTTCTCATCTGGCTCGACTGGCATTAAGCCTTGCTTCAGGCGCCATTTAAGGCTGTGATGGAAACGGGGATAAAGTTATCAGGGGAGGAAATCTGTGATTTGATCACTGCCATCTGTCTGTCTGTCTCTTTTTGTCTGTCTTCATCTGTCTCTATGTCTCTTTTTGTCTGTCTTCATCTGTCTGTCTTGTCTCTTTTTCTCTGTCCTCATCTGTCTGTCTGTCTCTTTCTGGGTTTGTTTTTTTGAGATCCTAAAGACCTTTTCCATTTTTGTGTTTCAGTCTGTAGGTCTTTCTAAAAGTTTGTTGGCGTTTTGTTTCACAACAAAGGATACTAAGAATTTATTCTTCTGTGTCTGGGAGAGAGAGAGAGAGAGAGAGAGGAGAGAGAGAGAGAGAGAGAGGAGAGGAGAGAGGAGAGAGAGAGAGAGAGAGACAGACAGACAGACAGACAGACAGACAGACAGACAGACAGACACAGACACAGACACAGACAGACAGACAGACAGAGACAGACAGAGACAGACAGAGACAGACAGACAGACAGAGACAGACAAAGAGAGACAAAGACACAGAGACAGAAGTAGAGACAAAGAGTGAGACAGAAAGAGGAGAATGGGTTAGAGGGAATGAATGAAGTAGTATGGAGGGGTAAAGGTGGAGTCCAATATTGATGCAGTCATGTTTAGTCCTTACTTCTGGTGAATTGTCTACATCCTTCTATAATGTTTGGCTCTTTTCAGTTCCTCTGCTAGAGCTCCATAGTTCACCAATAATGAGATTTTTTGTATGCACACACACACACACACACACACACACACACACACACACACACACACACACACACACACACACACACACACACACACACACACACACACACATGCGCACAGGCCTGTGTGCACCCACACACAGATGGTTAAAAGTCCAAGAAAAATACTTTTTTTTAACAAAACATGAAACCTTTCTTAGCCAACATTTATATTCAATCATCTGATATTCTTTCCAACTAACTTGCTACCCTCAAAAAGCATCAGTAGGTTAAAAAAAATAATTAAACAAAACAACAATAGCTTCATAACAAAAAAATATCAAAAACCACCAGTACCAAATAAATCAACACACCACAGTAGTAGGCACCCATCAGTCTGGGAAGACTATGGAGTTGCACTCGAGTATTTAGAGCACAAAGCCTGGGTAAGTAAGTGTGGAGGGCAAACTGTTACCCATGCAGCTGCCCCCCCCTCTCCACACCACTGGAATGATCCATTGGAAAGGCAATGTGGATAGGAACACACCACAGTCACAACACTAAATGTATAACAACATCCCTTCACCACCACAATCCCCTGAAAAAGAGGACACAAAAAGAAAAACTGCAGCTAGCACCTCACAGACCAACACTTCTACCATGCAAGGCAAATCTGACAAGGGGGAGGGGAAGAGAGAGGACAGAAGAGAAGAAAGAAGTTTCCATCCCACTAATGCAATACCTGCCAATGAGGATAACATTGTTTCTAAGGAAGAAGGACAATGACAACGAAATTGGGAGAGAATGGAAGAACGGGACCAAAAATAGCCACTTTAAGTGCATCAGCCTAGTAATATGCCTTTCTCCTTTCTTTTTCCCCGCCTGCCATCTCTTCCTGTGCTTTCTGAGCTGTTCATTGGTTCATCCCCACAGCGTAATGTTCTCATCTGGCTTGACTGGCCTCAAGCCTTGCTTCAGGCCCCATTTAAGGCTGTAATGGAAACAGGGATAAAGTTATCAGGGGAGGGAATCTGCGATTTGATCACTGCTATCTGTCTGTCTGTCTCTTTTTGTCTGTCTTCATCTGTCTCTATGTCTGTTTGCTTCTGGATTTTTTTTCTAAGACCCTAAATGTCTCATCCAGTTTTGTCTCTTAGTCTGTAGATTTTTCTAAAAGTCTGTTGCCATTTTGTTTCACAACAAAGGATACTAAGAATTTGTTCTTCTGTGTCTGGAAGGGAGAGAGAGATTTATTGATT
>CM060320.1:59120476-59130476 GCA_030674155.1 Stramonita haemastoma | reverse complement strand
GTAGGGGAGCGAGGCGTCAGAGACCTCAGCTTCTCCAAGGGCCAGCAATTAGACACACTTCATCAACAACCTAATAAACAACGACAAACAAGAGGGGGGGGGGGGGGAAGAGGGAGCTGCTTTTTGTTCTTGTATTTAAAGAAAAAATATCATTACCCTCTCTCCTCCCCCTCCCCTACTGCTACCCCTACCCCACCTCCCTCCCTCACCCCATCCCTCCCACCTTCATCCCCCTCGTCCTTTTCTATATCTCTTCAGAATTTAAAAATAAAAGCTCACTTTCAAACATTTTGGTCCACAACACCATGTTTCAGATAGCTAAACAGTACAGTCTACAATTTTACGTAAGAACTGATGCTTCATTTCCATTACATACAGACTTTTCTCTGGAATTCTCAGCTACTTCAAACAATAAAAAGGTATCTCACTCTTTTTAATAACCTTTGAAGGGGAGGTAATATTGCCGAAAAAATGTTTTATCAGGAACGTAGAATGTGTCAAAAACTCTAAATACAGTTGAGCAATGTTGATCTGCAGTATAACTACGTACTACAAAATATAACCACAAAAATTAAAATGCCGTAAGATTTCCAACCAAGCATTAATATTTTACACCCATTTCTCAGTAATCATCAACAGCTTGTTGAAATTGGGCCTAGAAGATCCACCTTAATACCCGTGAAATATGGATTACCACAGGGATCAATACTAGGACCACCTCTTTTAATAACAACCTACCTCTGCATATTCATTGTTTATGTTAAATATTTGTTGATAATACATCAACTCAATGTAACAGCAGTGGTCTAAACCAGCTTGTGAGTGATATGCAGGCAGATATCCATAAACTTATTGAATAGACAGAACTCAATCATATGTCTCTTATTTCAAACAAAACAAAGTGTATGTTTATAACCACTCGGCAAAAAAGACAAAAATTTTATCCTCCAATGGCGCCACCACAAAACGAGTTCATTACAAAATGACAAACAAATAGCATTAAAACCTCAAAACATTTTTAAACTATATCAATTTCTTTAAAATACACAATGTACACATGTGAATGACAACAAATGAATTTTCAAGAAATACCTGCACATCTTATGAATTTTGAGAGACAGGAGAGCGTTCTGAGATTTATATTTCATCAGCCTTCAAAATTTATAACTGGACAAGGGTTGAAGAAAATGCTGAGGATTAAAATCTTCTTGTAAATTTATAAAGTGGGGACAATCCATCATAAGATAAAATTCATCCCCTGAAACATATATTGTATTTTGAACACATTCTTTATTCCTGTGGTATGTTATGGAAATGTCCATCCTCAATTGGAAGCTTGTGACAACTACAACAATTTTCTTTTTATAAAAGTGTAAACATATATGTCTGGTAGACAAGTTATATACTTTTCCTTACCAAAATCAATCTTCAAATTTCTATAGTAAAGGCGTCTTCTATTATCCCACAGCTCACTTCTCCATTCATTAACAAAATTTTCAATTAAGAAGGCTTTGATATGTGAAATTTTAACTTTGATATGTGAACTTTTAAATACTTGAAGAAAATTAATACTTGAACATAACTGTCTCTCCCACAAAGTCCAATCCGCTTTGTACTATGATATTTTTTAAAATCATATTTAGCCATGCGATTGAATCAAGTATTTGTCAAGTAAATCTATCATCATCTGGTAAATACTTGATGGCAGCTTTTCATACTGGAAGTGGAGCAGCTGCATCCAGAAAGGCACCATTCCAACAGAGACCAAACTCGACAAGGGATATCTGCCTGTTTCTCCATATACTAACCCTCTTAGTCTGAACCCAGATTTGCCGGGGATTGAATAATTTTTAATAATTGCCCCCTCTGAATCCGATTTGCTGGGATTTACACACAGTAGATTTCCATCACGATGTGATCATCACTAATTGCTACCACATGTCAAAGCTCTATCAGGCTAGAAGTAGAAGCCCTGCTGAGAATCTGGAAGTAATTATAGCTCCTGGTATGTACTTAAAAGGGGGGAAAGGGTAGCAACCATGTGTGCCTGACCTGATTTTGTGATGGAATGCAAAATCTAGGGGCAGTTTGTGTTCAGAGAATCTGAAAGCAAGAGGGTTAAAGGAAAACTATATTTTAAAACCTTTGACTGAAACTTATGCAATTACTGCTATATTTTGATATCCCCAAATTTCACATCCATACAACAAAACAGGTATTAGACTATAATTTTATGGAATACAAGTGCCACAAGTGTCTGTAGTTCTATTTGCTGTGCAGTCCCTATTAAGCTACACATGACTTTAGCAGCTTTATCATAAGCATTTTTCATGCATTACATTTTCATATGCCCATAATTTCACATCAATACAATAAAACACATACAGCGATTTTATGTATACATAGTTCTTTTTGCTATGCAGTCCTTATCAATTAAACATGACTTAATTCTCCATATACTAACCCTCTTAGTCCGGAACTGAGGATTTGCTGGATTGAACAATTGCCCCCTCTGAATCCCGATTTGCTACCATGTGCCACTGCTACTGAAGTTGATTCCTGAATATTTAAAACTCTTAAGAACTTCAAGCGTTTTTCTGCTATTTTACATAATTATTAGAGATCTATTGTTGCCGAATATCATGATTTTGGTTTTTACTAGATTCACAACAAGTTTCTAATGAAAACAGTAAGTATCCAAAATGTCTAAAGCATCTTGTAACCCTTCTTTGTAGTGGAGAATAAAATGGTATCATGGCATAAAGTAAAAGTTTAACGTAACTGGTTAACATTTTGCCATGAGATGAAAGTTGTATATGCAGTGTTAAGCAATTTCTGATAAATATTGTTCCAAATCATTCAGAAAGTTGTGTGTGTGCTACTTGATATCAATATTACTTCCCCTTCACAGGCTACATATCCTTTTAAAGAGTTGCATCCCTTTTAATTGTTTGCAGTTGCTTTGTATTCCATATCAAAGGTTTCATCTGATGGAAACAAAGAAGTAGTTTTGATATGAAATTGTAGACTCACTGTTGACCTGTGTGAAAGAGGTACAAGGCGAAAGTAAATGATTGTAGACATATATGTTTTTCAATTTGTGAACATATAGTAAAAGACAGCCTTGGAATTCGAACTTGTTGGTTTAATAAGTTGTAAAAATGTGAAGGCAACAAATTAAGCTGAGTTAGGAAGTGCAGATCTGTAGGGGGATCTGCCCCTAACTTCTAATGCTCCGAGCTTAGGAGTGATGTGTTGTCTATCTTCCCATGTTTGTGCTAGGGAGAAGCATAGAGGAGGGGAGGATGGGGAAGGGAGAGAGGGAGGGGGAGGAAAGGGATACAGGGGGGGACCGGGGAGGAGATGGATAGAGTGGGGGGAGGAGATGGATAGAGTGGGGGGGATGGGGTAGAAAGGGATAGAGGGGGGATGGGGTAGAAAGGGATAGAGGGGGGATGGGGTAGAAAGGGATAGAGGGGGGATGGGGTAGAAAGGGATAGAGGGGGGATGGGGTAGAAAGGGATAGAGGGGGGGACTGGGGGGGAGATGTGGGGAGAGGGAGAGGTGGGGGAGGATATGGATAGAGGGAGGGGGGGAGGGAGGAAGAGGGCGGGGGTGGTGGTTGGGAAAGGTGAGGGTGAAGGTGATCGCCTGTTGCCAGTAGTTTTGTATTGACTGAAAATTGTACTTTGTTTGAACGCTTGGGTCATTAATTTTAACAGGGTGGGTAAGCAAATAAGTTTAACGACACCATTTGAAGCAATTACTTTTTGCCTGCAGAGCCCTTTTTTTTGCAAAATGTTCCTGGACTGACTTGGTAACCACGCTCGATGCTGCTTAAACTTAACGTGGGGAAAGCGAGTGCTCTGACCACTGAGCTGTCCCGTCCCCCGTTAAGGGTTGAAGTAAAATGGGGTTTCAGGAGAAACACAATGTTTGGGGTTTTTTTGTCGTTCTTAGGCTAGACCTCCAAGGTTCACCAATGGCGAGAGTTTTGCGTATGCGACCGTTTTGCTCATCCACCGTTATGGTAACCGCATGGGGATGATGTCTAAACACAACTTTAGTGAGCATGCAGGTTTTTAAAATATTGGTTCTCGTCCGTTCTTTACCGACACTCTAAAGGCCTACTTTTTCGAAAGGCAGATCGGGCTTTCACATGTGCGCAAGATGTCATGGAGTAAGCTGGTTGCAAAATGTTTAGTGGTGCCCCCCACGGTCCGCGGAACTATCGAATAGGTGAGGGTGGTGAAGGTGAAGATGTCAGGTGTGTGTTGACACACAGCACATTGGTACCGGTTTCTTGTCTCATCCGGACTTTCGGGAAATGGAGTCAGTACTGATGTCAACTCCAGGGGAAAAATTCCCTGAAAGAGGTGCTTACCTCAGTGGTGGCTCAAACCCGGGTTGTCAGTTTGCGTGCTCAACGCTCAACGCTCTAGCCACTAAGATATCCTGCTCCCTTTCTCATTCCGAGATAGCATGGTGGTCAGAGTGACGAGCTCGTGATCTGCTGACCCGGGTTCGAATCTCATTTAATAAGAGGATTTTTCCTCTGGAGTTAACATCTTTGCCGACTCCACTCCCCTCAAAAGTCCTTCGGATTAGTCAATAAACCGGGGTCCCTCGTGCGAACGCACATCTTGCGCACACGTTAAAACTCGTTCCGCTTTTCGGACGAGTAGGCCAATGTGTGCCGGTGGCAATGGATGACAAAATTTACAAAACTGCACACACACGGGACTGGATGTAAAAAAAAAAGCACATGAGTGCTTATTCCATTATCCTCGAAATAAAAAAAATGAAAGAATTTGAAAAAGAATCATTTGAAAATGGTGTAAACAAAACAGGGTTTTAAGAGAAACATGAAATTTGTGACTGTCCAAGACATCATTATTTCAAGGATCATATATTTTCGAAAATGTGATCAACATGTGCCTGTTCTCAATCTTTATCTTGTAAACATATATTTCTTTTTTCATGCCATATCCTCAATCCTCTCTGCATAATATCCATTATCGAAACCCAGACAGAACCTGTTAACATAATTCCTCATGAGCCAGAACTGATTGATTTAGCCAGGATTATTTCTTGGTCTCCTTTTAAAATATCAGCTGTAATTTTTCTGGCGTTTTTTTGTTTGTTTGGGATTATACACAAGTATGGTATAGTTGAAGAATGAAAACACGTGGAAAACAAGTTACAACACAAACTCATTACAGTCGAGAGAGAGAGAGAGAGAGAGAGAGAGAGAGAGAGAGAGAGAGAGAGAGAGAGAGAGAGAGAGAGAGAGAGAGAGAGAGAGAGAGAGGAGAGACAGACAGACAGACAGACAGACAGACAGACAGACAGACAGACAGACAGACAGACAGACAGACAGACAGAGAGAGACAGAGAGAGACAGAGAGAGAGACAGAAACAGAGAGAGAGAGAGAACAGAGAGAGAGAGAGACAGAGAGAGAGAGAGAGAGAGAGAGAGAGAGAGAGAGAGAGAGAGAGAGAGAGAGAGAGAGAGAGAGAGGAGAGAGAGAGAGAGAGAGAGAGAGAGAGGAGAGAGAGAGAGAGAGAGAATACAGAGCAATTTCATTTCTACCTGCAAACCATATTTCAATTCTTTTTTTTTGTTTCGAAGATAATGAAGAAATTATATGCTTTTGTATACCATTCTTCTTCAAGACTATTATCCATTCTTCTTCAAGACCACGGTTGGGGTTCGCCAGGGCTGCCTTCTCTCACCTGTACTCTTCAACCTCTTCCTCGAAAACATCATGACAGAGACACTGCAAAACCACCACACTTCCATCTCCATTGTTGGAAGACCCCTTTGCAACCTCAGATTTGCAGATGACATTGACCTCATGGGCAGCAGCAAACAAGAACTGCAAATCCTCACAGACAATTTAACAGATCGAGCGAGCGCATACGGCATGGAGGTCAGTACAGAGAAATCAAAGATCATGGTCAACAGCGCAAGTAATGACATCACGGAAATAAAGATGAATGGAGAAACACTAGAAGAGGTGAGCCAATTCAAATACTTAGGCTCCATCCTAACAAAAGATGGCACATCAAACAATGAAGTGAAAGCTCGAATTGCAACAGCAACATCTGCTCTAGTCAGACTCGAGAAGATCATCAGAAGCAACAACATCAGCTTCGGCACCAAATACACCTTTACAAATCCCTCGTGATATCTATCCTCCTATATGGCTGTGAATCATGGACTCTGACAGCAGAGTTAGAGAGGAGAATCCAAGCATTCGAGAACAAGTGCCACAGAAGACTTCTCAAAATATCATACAAAGAACACAAGACCAATAACTATGTGAAAGAAGAAATCAAAAAGCGTGTGGGCCCCCAAGAGCCTTTGCTCTCCACCATAAAGAGGAGAAAGCTGATGTGGTTTGGTCACACCACAAGACACAACACCCTAGCAAAAACCATCCTGCAAGGAACAGTCGAGGGCAAGAGAAGAAGAGGCCGCCAAAAGAAATCATGGGTTGACAACATCAAAGACTGGACCGCCCAACCCCTACAACACCTCCTACTAGCCACACAGGATCGTGAAGCATGGAAAAAGATCGCTGTTGCGTCTTCTCTCATGTCCCCCCTACGTCCTTTGGGACATGGGACTGAGTGAGTGAGTGATACCCATTCCCTGTGTGTGTATGCAGTTTTGTAAATTTTGTCATCCATTCCAACAAGCCCACAGTGGCTTAGTCTTCATGATGGCCGAACAAGTTTATAACAATCACACAGAAAAAAATGCGCTTGCACAAGATACTTAAGTTTATAGTCTCATCTGAAAGACCTTTCAAGGGAGCGGAGTCGGCACTGATGTTCACTCCATACAGCAGTAAGAACGATGCGACAAACATACCAACATTTACCATAAGAGAGATGGTCTGCACCAGCTTCAACATTTTGTCTACCACACACTCCTTGAAACATCAATTTTCCTGCTCTGCCCTCCAAACAACTTCCTTAGAAGTTAAGGAAGAAGTCATGAAGTCAGTCAGTCAGCCAACCAATCAATCAATCAGTCAGTCAGTCAGCCAATCAATCAGTCAATCAATCAATCAGTCAGTCAGTCAGTCAGTCAGCCAGCCAGCCAGCCAGTCAATCAGTCAGCCAGCCAATCAGTCAGCCAGTCAGTCAATCAGTCAGCCAGCCAACCAGCCAACCAATCAGTCAATCAGTCAGTCAATCAGTCAGCCAGCCAACCAGTCAGCCAGCCAACCAGTTGTCATTTCCTTTTTAAATTAAAAAAGAATATTTCGAGGATAATGGAATAAACATTCATGTGCTTTTTTATTTTTTACATTTAGTTCCTTTGAGTATGCATTTTTGTCAATTGTGTCATCCGTTCCCACCGGCACACAATGGTCATTCAGTCAGCCAACCAACCAGTTATTCATTCAGTCAGCCAGCCAGTCAATCAGTCAGTCAATCAGTCAGCCAGCCAGTCAATCAGTCAGCCAGCCAGTCAGCCACTCACTCACTCACTCAATCAATCAATCAAACACTCACTCACTCAATTGATCAATCAACCATTCACTCACTCACTCATTCATTCACTCACCCACTCACTCACTCACCTCACTCAACACCAATGTACCACATCAAGCCGGGAAACTCCCATCAATTTTTTGTTTTTGTCTTCTAGGCTAGTTCAGCCTCCTCAGCAGAGCAGAATTATTAGTGGTTGCCAGCTTGTCAGTGAGGAACAAATTGCCTTCGATCCTCACCTGGCTCATAGCGGCAGGGGAATTCATGATGACAACGAGAGAGAGAGAGAGAGGAGAGAGAGAGAGAGAGAGAGAGAGAGAGAGAGAGAGAGAGAGAGAGAGAGAGAGAGAGAGAGGAGAGAGAGAGAGAGAGAGATGAGGAGAGAAGAGAAGAAGATAGGCAGACAGACAGCAGACAGACAGATAGACAGACTGAGACAGACAGACAGACAGACAGACAGACAGACAGAGAGAGAGATAGAGAGAGGAGACACAGAGAGAGAGAAGAGAGAAGAGAGAGGGAGGGAGGGAGAGAGAGGAAGACAGAGAGAGACAGAGGGAGCAGAGAGAGACAGAGACAGAGAGACAGAGAGACAGAGTCAGAGGGACAGACAGACAGAGAGAGAGAGACAGAGAGAGACAGAGACATAGAGACAGACAGAGGCAGAGAGAAAGAGAGAGAAAGAGCAGAGAGACAGAGACAGAAAGACTGAGAGATAGAGGTCTTACCCTCTATTCTGTCCTAAATCCTGGTTCCCCCTCCTCCCCTTCCCCCCCTCTCTCCCCCCTCCACCCCTTCTCCTCCCTCCTCTTTGCGATATGGGCCTTGGTGGTCGGCAGCCATGATTATCCTTATTTCAGGGGCCGATAATTCTGACATGAATCGATGCTAGCTGAGGAAGAGGTGGTGGTGGTGGTGGTGGTGGGTTGAGAGTTTGACGTGGGTTGGTGGGGGTGGGTAAAGTGGGGAGGAAAGGAGTATATGGATGTGGGGGAGATGGGTTGCAGATGCAAAAGTGTTTAATACTTATGTAAAAACAAAAGAAGAAGCAGCAAACAAAAAATTATGAAGAATAAGAAGAAAAAGAACTTGAAGGACTGTCTACCTAACAGGCATATGACTTAACACGTTTAATACACAATTGGACTTTCGTAAAGACAACATTTTGCTTTTTTTTAAAAATTTGTTCACGGCATTGTATTGTGTTGTGTTGTTTTGTATTGTATTGTATTGTATTGTATTGTATACCAACTTCAGTGATAGCAGATTTCTCGTCGTGACATTAAGGCTGCTCTCCCCGGGGACAGAGTGCGTTGCAGCGGAAACAGCGCCACCCATTAAATAAGAAAAACATCCCTGTTGAGGGTGTTTTTGCTTTCATACGACCTCGCAAGACAGTGAATATATCAACACAAAAGCTTATAAAGTAAGGAAACTAGGTGAGTCGTGAACATAGTTTTCTTTCTTCTTTTTTTTTTGTACCTTGCATTGCAGGTTACATTCTCTCATAAAGCACGTACATCTTCATCAATACAAAACATTCATTTATCGTCCAGTATCACTAAAAGTGGAAGGATATTAAACAAACAAAAAAAGCAACAAAATGTTCAACTCCAATACAGTGCATAGCGTTCTGACATTGTGATTGTAGTACACATATCACTGTTTCAATGATGTTGCAAGGGGGGGGGGGGTTGCAAAGAAAGGATGACGATATACAGTTATCTTGAGTATCTTCACTAATACTAGTCATGAATATAGAACTGATATACACCACCGTGAAAACACTTTTTAACCTATTATTTCTTCAAAAGGTAACCAGTGGAGTTAATGAAACACAAAAGTGACATACACAGAAATTGGAGGCAACGAAACAAGTCTTGCAGCAAGAGTTTTTAAACTCCCTGAAGCATGAATAATGGAACAGCGAAGGCATCGATTGGAGCAAAATAACGAATCAAAGTCACACCTAAAATAGCACCAGAACACAGATAACACGTCTCGTTACATCTGGTAAAATACACACAAATCCCTGTTAGAACGGAGATCTGCATAGCTGGAGGTGACAGGGTTTGACAACGAGAAGAAATCTTCCGTTCAAAGGACACACTGTCTGGGTGAAGGGGGCCCTAAGGATCAACACTGGTTTTGAAGTGGGGAACATCAGACCCATTCAACATCAGACCCATTCAACATCACACCCATTCAACATCACACCCATTCAACATCACACCCATTCCACTGAATTGCTTGGGGAAACAGAATAGAGTTCAACAGACTCTTAGAGACTGTGAAAAAGGACAGCAAAGAAGAAGAGGAGGAGGAGGAGGAAGACGTGCGAAGAAGAAGAAGAAGAAGAAGAAGAAGAAGAAGAAGAAGAAGAAAAAGAAATGCGAAGAATTGTAAAGAAGATAAAGGAAAAGTTAAGAAACAAGACGAACAAGAAGAAGAACTATTGCGAAGAACAATTGCGAACAATTGCGAAAATGCA
>CM060320.1:59100476-59107976 GCA_030674155.1 Stramonita haemastoma | reverse complement strand
AAACACACACACACACACACACACACACACACACACACACACACACACACACACACACACAGGCAGGCAGGCAGGCAGGCAACGCGCGCACACACGCATGCACTCAATTCTTTAGTCCTGGGCGTTCTCTCCATCATTATAGCAGGCAGACACCAGACTAAGACCCAAACGAAGATCAGCGCTTGTAGCCTACGTAAAAGTGTTGTCTATTGCGTCATCAGCGGTAATGAGAGGGGGTCTCCTACTGTGCCCCTCTGGTGTTTGCAGTCACCAGTGAAGAGTGATATTAAAAGTACGGGAAAAGTTTTCCCCCTTGGTACTGGCGACAGGTTTCACTATTCTATTTATTTCTATCTATTCTTTTATATCGAGGAAAATGTAATAAGCAATCATATGCTTTTTTTTTACATCCAGTCCCTGTGTGTATGCCGTTTTGTAGATGTCATCTGTTCCCACCGGCACACGATGGCCTACTCTTACGAAAAGCGGAACAGGATTTAACGTGAGCGCCAAGATGTTCTGCGCGCGTTCGCACACGGGGCCTCGGTTTAAAGTCTCATCCGAAAGACTTTTGGGGGGAGTGGAGTCCGCACTGATGTTAACTCCAGAGGAAAAATCCTCTCGACCGCGAACCGAACCCGGGTCGTCAAATTGCGAGGGCAATGTTCTGACCACTAGGCTATATCCCGCCCTTATATATAGTATAGTATATAATGATGTACTATAGTATCATAAGCCGATAATGGGTACAGTTTTACCACAGTCGTGCGCTTATTAAGTTGTTCTTCAAAAGGACGGGTGAATAAATATTGACCTAGGCAGTATGGCGCGCGCAAAAAAAAAAAAAAAGTATTTGCCAATCATTCTTAAGGTAGCCACATTTCGACATCGGGGATGTATGAACACAAGTGTGCATGCAGTTTTGTAAATTTTCTGTTCCGAAAGGCGGAACGCGTTTTAAAGAGTGCATAAAATGCCTTACGTGCGTGCGCACATGAGATCCTGGTTTAAAGTTTCAGCCGAAAAGACTTTAGGGAAAGTGGAGTTAAAAGATACTAATGTCAGCTCCAGGGAAAAAATTCCCGCAAGCAGCTGGCTCGATTCTAGGCCGTCATTTTCGCGAACGCGAAACGTTCTAACCACAAGGCTACCCCCTTCCCCCCACCCCAAGACACTGTCTCACGGTTTGGATGCCGTAAGGCCACCAACAGGAGACGGAAAGAGCGGGTGTGCTCACACTATGAGAAACAGAATGAGACAATACACAAAAACAAAGGGTTCAAATAGTTGGAGCCTTGGGTTCGCAATTTGACGGCCAGGGTTTGAGCCACAACCGTTCAAAGGGATTGTTCCCCCTGGAGTACATCAATAACACAATCACTACCGACTCGCTTCCCTGAAACCACTTCGGAAGAGATTATAAATCGAGCTTCCTTATGGGAATGCACGCGGAACATTTTGCGCACACGTAAAAACCCGTTCCGCCTTTTGGAAGAGTAGGCCATTGTGTGCAGGTAGGAACAATAATAAAATGTTAAAAACAAAAATCCGCAGGCACACTGGTGCTGTGTTTTGACATCCCCAAAATCAGAACACAGCTACCTTCAGTGGTAGGGAAAATGGTCGCATATTCAATTCAAAATACTTTATCATCTCTTAGAAAAATTCTGTCATATATGCAGCCATATATATATATATATATATATATATATATATATATATATATATATATATATATATATATATATATATATATATATATATATATATGCAAAATCTCACCATTGGTGAACCTTGGAGCTCTAACCTAATAGCCAAAACAAAACACAAAAAACCTCCAAACCTAAAAAACAATAATAATAAAGATTTTTTCTTTGTGATTTCTCGTTTCACGTAACAACAACAATAACTGCACTCTCTCACACTAAACTATCGTTGGTCTCGTGACGGCGTAGGACAGATAGGATGACGTCAGGCTATTTTACATTTTTCTGTTTTTTGACAAACTTCGGTTTACTCATATAATGTCTATAGATATACTTTTTTCCCCTCATGATGGGGAAGCGGCGGGGCCACTCAGGGTAATGAGGTCTTTCTTCCCTCCTCCCTCCTCCCCCCTGCCGGGGTAAAATGAGCTTTTTAAAATGTCGGGGGAGTCGTTAAGATACCTATCAAGACACGCACAAGGTAGGCGCTCGCGTGTGTCTATCCGCACGCGCGCGCGTGTGCGTGTGCGCGCGCGCGCACACACACACACACTTATACACACACACACACACACACACTTACACGCACACACACTGAAAGGCACGAACACTGTCGAAAGTACACACCTATAGGCCTAACCATACATGCACGCATTCGAGAATACACAGCAGGCAAACACGCACGCATGCGCGTGCGCGGTCGCACGCACGCACGCACGCACGCACACACACACACACACACACACACACACACACACACACACACACACACACACACACACACACACACACACACCACACACTGGAAGTACGAACACTTCCTCGTTACTTACACACATATGCCTACATGCACGCATTCGAGAATAAACTGCATGCAGGCACATAGGCAGGTGCGCGCGCGCACGCTCGCACGCACACACACACTTTATTCTCGAAATGAATAATTATTTTTGAATGAACAAATGCACACACACACACACACACACACACACACACACACACACACACACACACACACACACACACACACACACACACACACACACACACACACACACACACACACACGAGTAAGTGCCCAGACAGAAAGACTGACAGAAAAAGAGAGAGAGACCCTGCAGATTTGTATTGGCATCAGCATTTAATTAACAGCCCTACAGCCGAGGCAGCAAACATTTTTCTTTCCGTTACTGGACAGACCTCGAAGTTCACCATTCGTCAGATTTTTGCGTACGCGACCATTTTTGTCCACCACGAAGGTAGCCGCATTCCGACTTCAGCTCAGGGATGAGATTTCAACACGACGCCAGTGTGTATGCGTTTAATTTTTGTCATTTGTTCTTACCAACATGAATGGCCTACTCTTTCGAAACGCTGAACGGGTTTTAATGTGTGCACAAGATGTTCTGTGTGCGTTCGCACATGGGGCCTTGTCTGAGGACAATCGGGGTGAGTGGAATCAGTACTAATGTTAACTCCAGAGGGGAAATGTGGCTCGAACCCTGACCACTAGATCATGATTGCACGGCTAACCACTAGGCTACCCTACCCCCTCCCCCCCCCCCCCCCTCCTGAAAACAATTTGAATAGAACAACAAAACCGAAACCAACTAAAAAATCGGATTAATGACAAAAAGGAACATGTCTGACATAAGCATAATACAGTAGAGGGTACATGTTTTTCTTTTGTTCACGCAATATACATGTTCATACATACAGGTTAAAGAAATGTTAGATATCATGAACAATGGGGTCGGGATAACTCAGTGGTCAAAGCACTACCTTTCACGAAGTCAAGGTTAAGCAGCATCGAGCATGGTTACCAATTGGATGGGTGACCATTTGTGCGCTTCCCCCCCCCCCCCCAGTTCACCCGACTGTAAATGGGTACCAGCCCTCTTTAGGGTCAGGGAAGGTAAAGCAGCGAGGGAGAGGAGATGAGCGTCGTCCTCAACATGCTGGCCCCTAGAGAAGCTGAGGTCTCTGATGCATCACTCCCCTACGACCACATAGGTTATGGGACACCTTTGCCTTTTATCATTAACAATGCAAATATGATAATCCAACTAACCATTTTTATGCAAATGTATTGAAAACCCTGAACCCACTGTTAATTTTTGAAGAAAGAACATAATCAAATGTTATCATAATCATCAGTATTTTTTGTTAACGCAAATAGCTTTTTCATCTGATAAAAACAATCAACCCAGTGAAACTGGAGTTCACTGCCCGATTCTTTTTTTATCTGGGTTAAGTGTACCAGTTGAGGAAAACACACACACTTTATCTCAGTGACAGTTGGATTGTCCAGTTAAGTAAAATGGAGATTTTGTGCTGTCGTCAACAGAAAGTCAATAGTCCAGCCATGGTTCCCCTGTGAGTATAACTGCATCGAACCCAACATTTTTTTTTAATGGTCTTGTCGCTTTGTAAACTTAATGGCAGTACACTCCATTTCATCCCATTCGATTCACAGAGAGAGAGAGAGAGAGAGAGAGAGAGAGAGGAGAGAAGAGAGAGAGAGAGAGAGAGAGAGAGAGAGAGAGAGAGAGAGAGAGAGAGAGAGAGAGAGAGAGAGAGAGAGAGAGAGAGAGAGAGAGAGAGAGAGAGAAGAGGGAGAAGAGGGAGACACAGAGAAGTTTTTTAGTAAGCATTATAAAACATGTCAATGTCATCAGATTTAAAAGAAAAAAATCGTTGAAAAACAAAACAAAACTACTTCAAGAGACAAGCAGAACGAGAACCAAAACAGAACAACCTCCCCAACCCTCACCCCATTTTCTCCACCACCCCACTCCCTCCCTCTCTTAATAATAATAATAATAATACATGGAATTTATATAGCCCTATATTATCTTGTAATTCTAAATAAATCAAAGCGCCTGCATTCGACCTATACAACACACAAGCAATGGATAACAATTTATATAGTTTTAGTAAATTCGAATGTACACACACACGCACGTGCACTACTTCCTTCTTTCGAATCAACCCCCACCCCCCGTTACTACCCCCCCCCCTCCACCACCACCACCAATCTCCCCCTCTCCAAAACATCAGTGCTGACTCCACTCTCCCCCTAAGTCCTTCGGATGAGACTTTAACCGAGGCCCCGTGGTGAACGCACGCAGAACATCTTGCGCACACGTTAAATCCTGTTCCGCTTTTCGTAAGAGTAGGCCATCGTGTGCCGGTGGGAACAGATGACATTTAACAAAACTGCATACACACGGGACTGGATGTAAAAAAGCACAAGAGTGCTTATTCCATTATCCTCGATATTAAAGAAGAAATCAAAATCAAACCAAAAATAAAAAACTAAAACAGCAAACATACCCCAAGTCCAGCAGTGGCTGTGGCGGTCTTTCTCTCTGCACTCACTGTCGCTGTGTTTGCACTCGCCTTCGCCTCTCCCTACGACTGCTGCTGCCCAAGTTCCCCATCCCGACTGTCCTCCTCCTCCTCCTCCTACCACTACTTCTTCTTCTTCCCCCTCTTGTAGTGCTAGAACCTCACTCGCTCTGGCAGCTCGCAGAAATGCTGATGATACCAGACCCACTGCTGTTGTTAAGTTATGTTGGGTGGAGAGATGGATTTGATGGGGTGGGGGATGGGGGTGGGGTGGGAGGGGATGGAGGGGTGGGGATGATAACGGGGGGGGGGGGGGGGGGGGGGGGGGCAGTGTCCAAGAGGTGTTTGGTGTTGTGTCATTCGGAAACTGCTGGGCCTAGTAATGTGTGAAGAGAGTGGGAGAGATAGGTTCATAACTTCGATTTTTTGGGGGTTTTTTTAGTTGTAAGATCGTTGTGTTGTTGTGGGGTGGGGGTGGGAGGGTGAAACGGTTGGGAATGTGTGTGTGTGTGTGTTGGTGTGTGTGTGTGTTGTGTGTGTGTGTGTGTGTGTGTGTTGTGTGTGTGTGTGTGTGCGTGTTTGTTTGTGTGATTGGTTGTTATGACGCATCTGTGATGTGGTGGTGTGAGTGTGTAGGTGGGGTGGTGGGATTTTGGGGTGACGCATCTGTGTGTGTGTGTTGTGTGTGTGTGTGTGTGTGTGTGTGTGTGTGTGTGTGTGTGTGTGTGTGTTGCACACACGGGTGTTTGTGTGTGTCTGGTGTTGGGATTTTTGGTGACGCATCTGTGGTTGTGGTGTGTGTGTGCGCGAGTGTGTGACTATGTGTGTGTGTGGTGTTGGTGTTGTGTGTGGTGTGTGTGTGTGTTGTGTGTGTGTGTGTGTGCACACGGGTGTTTGTGTGTGTGTCTGTGTTGGGATTTTTGGTGACGCATCTGTGGTTGTGGTGTGTGTGTGTTCGCGAGTGTGTGACTATGTGTGTGTGTGTGTGTGTGTGTGTGTGTGTGTGTGTGTGTGTGTGTGTGTGTGTGTGCATGCATGCATGTGTGTCTGTGTGTCTTTATATCAAAGATAATGGAATATGCACTAATGTACAGTTTTACATTTTACATCGAATCCCCATGTTATGTAGTTTTGTCAATCTTGTCATCTGTTCCCCCCCCCCCCCCCCCCAGCACACAATGGCCTACTCTTTCGAAAAGCAGAGCCGGTTTTAATGTGTGTGCAAGATGTTCTGCTTGCGTTTGCACACAGGGCCTGGGTTTATAGTATCATCCCAATGACTTATAGGGGAGTTCAGTGATCTAGCCATGAGGTTATCCTGCCCTCTAAGTTAGTGCATGCAAAAGTACCCACGGCAGCAATAGCTGTTTTGAGAAAATTGTGAAGAAACCCAACCCTAGCAGCAGACAATAATATAAACTCTTCTTCTTCTTCTTCATCATCCAATGCTCAGACAGCAGCTAGCGTTGCTTGTCATTTACTGAATATGCTGTGGCGAGAGCTGCCTTTATGTTCTGACAAGTCAGATCCAGTAGCATCCTACTTGGCATGGGAGAGAAATGTTATCTTTATATCTGTAAAAAAAAAAAAAAAAAGGGGGGGGCAGAAGAATGGACTAAGAAGGCAGAAAATAGACAAGAAGGTGATAGGAAAACAAGAATAAGCAAAAACAAAGAGAGGGGATAGAAAAAGAGGGAATTTCCTAGCACAGACTTTACAGAAAGTGGGGATGCTGTTTATACTGTAAGGCCCCCAGCTTCCCCACCGGGTATAAAATGTAACTGATAAGTAAGAAGACAGCCAAAGTGGGGTTGAAAGTTTACAGTGGTTTTGTTTAGGTTCCCTATGAGGGATAATAATATAAATGGATAAGTAAGATCACAGCCAAAGTGTGGGTTGACATGTACATAGTGACATTCTGGCCTGAGGACAGCACAGTTTTGATGCCATGGGAAAAAAATTCAGACCATATAAAAAAAGAGTCTTTACAGCACACATGCAAGCACACACACACACACACAAAACACACACCCCACAAAATAAGCATGCATACAACAAAACACAACACACACACACACCCCACACACACACACACACAAACCCCACCACACACACACACACACACACACCACACACCCACACACACAAAACAACGACACACACACACACACACACACACACACACACACACACACACACACACGACACACACACACCAATCTCTCTCTTTCTTTCCATCCACACACACAAAAAAAATCAATCATGTCCCTAAATACTGTAAAGTAAACAAAAACGTTGCGTACAAGTTTTTTATTCTTCTTAATACATCGTCAAAATAATGATGAGCAAGGAATCGTGAAAAGCTACCTGACCCTGAGTATTCCATCAGTGTTGTTCTCCTTCACCTGAATACATCACTCTGTTTCCCGACCTTCTCACCCAC
>CM060320.1:59079517-59100376 GCA_030674155.1 Stramonita haemastoma | reverse complement strand
GGATGAAAAAAGCACATGATTGCTTATTCCATTATCCTCGATATAAAAGACTAGATAAAATAAATAAACAAATAAAAGCGGAACAGGATTTAACGTGTGCGCAAGATGTTCTGCGATGAGTGACATGACACGAGTGCTTATTCCATTATCCTCGACATAAAAGAAAGAAGAATAAATAATAATAACAAGAAGTAGCAACAAGAATGACAAGTGCTTTAAATACTTGTGTGATGAATAATCGATAACATCCCAGCTGAACTCCTAAAAAATGGAGGGAATGAAACAGCAAGGCGATTCACAGATCTTTGTCAGAAGATCCACGATACCAAAGAATGGCCAAAAGAATGGACACAGTCTCTTGTAATACCCCTGCCAAAGAAAGGAAACCTTAAGCAATGCCAGAACTACAGAACCATCAGTCTCATAAGTCATCCTAGCAAGATCATGCTGCAGGTAGTCCTCAACAGACTGAAAAACCAAGCGGAAAAACTCCTGGCAGAAGAACAAGCGGGCTTTAGACCAAAACGCAGCACAATGGAACAAATTTTCAATCTGAGAATTATGATAGAGAAGCATCTCCAACACCAAAAAGACTTGTACCACAATTTCATAGACTTCAAAAAGGCCTTTGACAGGGTATGGCATGACGGCCTCTGGCAAGTACTCAGGCACTTCAACATTGACAGCTGCCTAATTGAAGTCATCAAGGCTCTGTACGAGAACGCAAGAATGCACTTCTTGCACGTTCAGTTTTCATGAACAATCACGTGGGCGAGTTCTTCAAGACTACGGTTGGGGTTCGCCAGGGCTGCCTTCTCTCACCTGTACTCTTCAACCTCTTCCTCGAAAACATCATGACAGAGACACTGCAAAACCACCACACTTCCATCTCCATTGGTGGAAGACCCCTTTGCAACTTCAGATTTGCAGATGACATTGACCTCATGGGCAGCAGCAAACAAGAACTGCAAATCCTCACAGACAATTTAACAGATCGAGGGAGCGCATACGGCATGGAGGTCAGTACAGAGAAATCAAAGATCATGGTCAACAGCGCGAGTAATGACATCACGGAAATAAAGATGAATGGAGAAATACTAGAAGAGGTGAGCCAATTCAAATACTTAGGTTCCATCCTAACAAAAGATGGCACATCAAACAATGAAGTGAAAGCTCGCATTGCAACAGCAACATCTGCTCTAGTCAGACTCCAGAGGATCATCAGAAGCAACAACATCAGCTTCTGCACCAAATACCACCTTTACAAATCCCTCGTGATATCTATCCTCCTATATGGCTGTGAATCATGGACTCTGACAGCAGAGTTAGAGAGGAGAATCCAAGCATTCGAGAACAAGTGCCACAGAAGACTCCTCAGAATATCATACAAAGAACACAAGACCAATAACTATGTGAAAGAAGAAATCAAAAAGCGTGTGGGCCCCCAAGAGCCTTTGCTCTCCACCATAAAGAGGAGAAAGCTGATGTGGTTTGGTCACACCACAAGACACAACACCTTAGCAAAAACCATCCTGCAAGGAACAGTCGAGGGCAAGAGAAGAAGAGGCCGCCAAAAGAAATCATGGGTTGACAACATCAAAGACTGGACCGCCCAACCCCTGCAACACCTCCTACTAGCCACACAGGATCGTGAAGCATGGAAAAAGATCGCTGTTGCGTCTTCTCTCATGTCCCCCTACGTCCTTTGGGACATGGGACTGAGTGAGTGAGTGAGTGAGTGATGAATAACGATAACCTGCAGACAATAGCCAGCAAGTTCGGAGCTGGGCCACACAAAAACATCTACAAGACGCCAAAGATGTGGCACATTGTTTAGCCTCCAGATCCTATAAAACGTTACACAAGGCAACTGACTGGTGCCCAGCCCCCGCTTCCAGACACAATTACAGTTTCATTTTTATCGCAAACGACACGAACAAGACGTGTGGTCATTGTGCTTTAAGGTTTCTACGAGATATTTTCGTCTCAAAGTGCGGCGCTTTATTCTTTGCTGACTAAATCGGTAGATGAGGTATTCAACTTTGTTAAGAGGTAGTTGCGATTTCGAAGACTTTTTTTTAACCTGAAAACATTAAGGTTAGAAGGTGGTTGCATTTTTTTTCTTCTTCCTGACATCGGATTCCAAAAGAAATGTACCATACTTCATAATGTTACAATACCTGGGTTGTTTTGCCCAAAAGTATTGCCAGTAAAAGGATGCCTTCCACAACGCACACACACATACACTAGTTTATTTGTACATATTGGAGATTTTCCAGAGTTATAAAGTTGTTTACCATTCCCGCACGTCCATTCACTTGTAGAGGAAAAAAGGCCCATTCAGTAAATCCTCTCTCTCCTTCCGTTTGTCGGTCCATACGTTTCATGTATGTTGCATTAACGCTAACATTCAACACACACACACACACACACACACACACACACACACACACACACTTCTCCATCGTCTAATATCACAAGAAGCGAACAGACGTAAAATTGAAGACAACACACACACACAACAACAACAACAACACACACACACACACACACACACACACACAACACACACACACACACACACACACACACACACACACACACACACACACACACACTTCTTCTTCTTCTTCTTCTTCTTCTTCTTCTTCTCCATCGTCTAATATCACTAAAAGTGAACAGACGTAAAATTGAAGACAACAACAACAGCAACAACAACAACAAACAAACACACACACACACACACACACACACACACACACACACACACACACACACACACACACACACACACACACACAAGAGCAAACACACACACACACCACACACACACACACACACACACACACACACACACACACACACACACACACACCACAGAAGCAAGCAACGCGCGCACACACACGCATGCACTCAATTCTTTAGTCCTCGGCGTTCTCTTCATCATTATAGCAGGCAGACACCAAACTAAGACCCAAACGAAGATCAGCGCTTGTAGCCTACGTAAAAGTTTTGTCTATGTCGTCATCAGTGGTAATGAGAGGGGGTCTCCTACTGTGCCCCTCTGGAGTTTGCAGTCACCAGTGAAGAGTGATATTAAAAGTATGGGAAAAGTTTTCCCCTTGGTACTAGCCACAAGTTTTCACTATTTTATTTATTTTTATTTATTCTTTTGTATCGAGGATAATGGAATAAGCAATCAGATGCTTTTTTTTTTTTTTACATCCAGTCCCTGTGTGTATGCCGTTTTGTAAATGTCATCTGTTCCCACCGGCACACGATGGCCTACTCTTACGAAAAGCGGAACAGGATTTAACGTGAGCGCCAAGATGTTCTGCGCGCGTTCGCACACGGGGCCTCGGTTTAAAGTCTCATCCGAAAGACTTTTGGGGGGAGTGGAGTCCGCACTGGTGTTAACTCCACAGAAAAAATCCCCTCGACCGGGAATCGTACCCGGGTCGTCAAATTGCGAGGGCAATGTTCTGACCACTAGGCTATATCCCGCCCTTATATATAGTATAGTATATAATGATGTACTATAGTATCATAAGCCGATAATGAGTATAGTTTTACCACAGTCGTACGCTTATCAAGTTTTTCTTCAAAAGGACGGGTGAATAAATATTTTACCTAGGCAGTACGGCGCGCAAAAAAAAACAAAAACTTTGCCAATCTTTTTAAGGTAGCCACATTCCGACATCGGGGATGTATGAACACAAGTGTGCATGCAGTTTTGTAAATTTTATCTGTTCCTGCCAGCACACAATGGCCTATTCTTCCAAAAGGTGGAACGCGGTTTTTAATGTGTGCACAAAATATCCTGCGTGCGTGCGCACATGAGATCCTGGTTTAAAGTTTCAGCCGAAAAGACTTTTGGGAAAGCGGAGTTGATAGATACTGATGTCAAATCCAGGGAAAATTTCCCGCAAGCAGGTGGCTCGAATCTAGGCCATCATTTCGCAAACGCAACGCTCTAACCACTAGGCTATCTCTCCCCCTCCCCCCCACCCCCACTCCAAGATATTATTTCACGATTTTGGATGCCGTAAGGCCACCAACAGGAGTCGGGAAAAGCGGGTGTGTTCACACTATGAGAAATAGAATGAGAAATATACACAAAACAAAGGGTTCAAATAGTTGGAGCCTTGGGTTCGCAATTTCACGGCCAGGGTTTGAGCCACAAGCGTTCAAAGGGATTGTTCCCCATGGAGTACATCAATAACACAATCACTACCGACTCGCTTCCCTGAAACCACTTTGGAAGAGATTATAAACAGAGCTTCCTGATTCGAACGCACGCGGAACATTTTGCGCGCACGTTAAAACCCGTTCCGCCTTTTGGAAGAGTAGGCCATTGTGTGCAGGTAGGGAGAGTGACAAAATGTAAAAAACAAAAATCGGCATGCACACCGAGTGTTGTGTTTAGACATCCCCGAAACAGGAACACAGCTGCATTAATGGTAGGCAAAAGGGTCGCATATTCAATTCAAAATACTTTATTATCTCTGACAGAGAAATTCTATCATATAGGCTATGCAAAATATTACACACACACACACACACACACACACACACACACACACACACACACACACACACACACACACACACACACACATATATATATATATTATATATATATATATATTTATATATATATATATATATATATATATATATATATATATATATATATATATATATATATATATATATATATAATATATATAATGCAAAATCTCACCATTGGTGAACCTTGGAGCTCTAACCCAGTAGCAAAAACAAAACACAACCCCCCGCCCCCAAAACCTAAACCATAATAATAAAGATTTTTTCTTTGTGATTTCTCGTTTCACGTAACAACAACAATAACTGCACTCTCTCACACTAAACTATCATTGGACCCATGACGGCGTTGGACAGATAGGATGACGCTAGGCTATTTTACTTTTTTTTGGCAAACTTCGGTTTACTCATATAATGTCTATAGATATACTCCCCCCCCCCCCCCCCCCCATGATTGGGGAAGCGGCGGGGCCACTCAGGGTAATGAGGTCTTTCTTCCCTCCTCCCTCCTCCCCCCTGCCGGGGTAAAATGAGCTTTTTAAAATGTCGGGGGAGTCGTTAAGATACCTATCAAGACACGCACAAGGTAGGCGCTCGCGTGTGTCTATCCCGCACGCGCGTGTGCGTGTGCACACATACACACACACTTATTCACACACTGAAAGGAACAAACACTGAAAGGCACGAACACTGTCGCACGTACACACATAGGCCTAAGCCTACATGCACGCATTTGAGAATACCCTGCATACAGGCAAGCACGCGCGCGCGCACACACACACACACACACACACACACACATACACACACACATACACACACACACACACACACTGGAAGTACGAACACTTTCTCGTACGTATACACATAAGCCTACATGCACGCATTTGAGAATAAACTGCATGCAGGCAAGCGCGCGCGCACGCACGTACGCACGCACCCACACATTATCCTCGAAATAAATGAATAGTTATTTTTAAATAAACACACACAACACACACACACACACACACACACACACACACACACACACACACACACACACACACACACACACACACACACACACACACACCACTGCGCGCGCGCTAGTAAATTCCTAGACAGAAAAACGGACAGGGATGAAGAGAGAGACCTGCAGATTTGTATTGGCATCAGCGTTTAATTAACAGCCCTAGAGCCCAGGTAGCAAACATTTTTCTTTCCGTTACCGGACAGACCTCGCAGGTTCACCATTCGTCAGATTTTTGCGTACGCGACCATTTTTGTCCACCACGAAGGTAGCCGCATTCCGACTTCACCTCAGGGATGAGATTTTAACACGACGCCAGTGTGCATGCTTTTAAGTTTTGTCATCCGTTCTTACCAACATGGATGGCCTACTCTTTCGCAAGGCAGAACGGGTTTTAATGTGTGCGCAAGATACTCTGTGTGCGTTCGCATATGGGGCCTTGTCTCATCAGGACAATCGGGGGAGTGGAGTCAGTACTGATGTTAACTCCAGGGGGAAATCCCTTTAAACGAGTGTCTTGGTGGTGGATCGAACCCCGACCGCTAGCTAGATCACGAGTGCAACGCTCTAACACCTAGGCTACCCCTTCCCGCCCCCCCCCCCCCCCCCCCCCCCCCCCCCCCAACCCACCCTGAAAACAATCTGAATAGATCAACAAAACCGAAACCAACTAAATAATCTGATTAATGACTAAAAGGATTATGTCTAACATAAGCATAATATAGTAGAAGGTACACGTGTAGGTTTTTGTTTTGTTCACGCAATACTATTATGTTAATACATACAGGTTAAAGAAATGTTAGATATCATGAACAATGGGGACGGGATAACTCAGTGGTCAAAGGACTCGCTTTCTTGAAGCCAAGGATAAGCAGCATCGAGCATGGTTACAGAATTGGATGGGTGACCATTTGCGCGCTTTGGCTTCAGTACAGTCCCCCAGTTCACCCAGCTGTAAATGAGTACCTGCCTCTTTAGGGTCAGGGAAGGTAAAGCAGCGAGGGAGAGGAGATGGGTGCCGCCTTCAATATGCTGGCCCCTGTAGAATCTGTGGTCTCTAATGGCTCGCTTCCCTACAGCCATTTAGATTATGGGACACCTTTACCTTTTATCATGAACAAAGCAAATATGATAATCCAACTAACCATTTTTATGCAAATGTATTGAAAACCCTGAACCCACTGTTAATTTTTGAAGAAAGAACATAATCAAATGTTATCATAATCATCAGTATTTTTTGTACGCAAATAGCTTTTTCATCTGATAAAAACAATAAACCCAGTGAAACTGGAGTTCACTGCCCGATTCTTTTTTTATCTGGGTTAAGTGTACCAGTTGAGGAAAACACACACACTTTATCTCAGTGACAGTTGGATTGTCAGTTAAGTAAAATGGACATTTTGTGCTGTCATCAACAGAAAGTCAATATTCCAGCCATTGTTCCCTTGTGAGTAAAACTGCATCGTACCCATTTTTTTTTTATAATCGTCCTGTCGCTTTGTAAACTTAATTCCAGTAAACTCCATTTCATCCAATTCGATTCACAGAGAGAGAGAGAGAGAGAGAGAGAGAGGAGAGGAGAGAGAGAGAGAGAAGAGAGAGAGAGAGAGAGAGAAGAGAAGAGAGAGAGAGAGAGAGAGGAAAAGTTTTTTAGTAAGCATTATAAAACATGTCAATGTCATCAGATTTAAAAGAAAAAAATCGTTGAAAAAAAACACAAAACTACTTCAAGAGACAAGCAGAACGAGAACCAAAACAGAACAACCTCCCCAACCCTACCCCATTTTCTCCACCACCCCACTCCCTCCCTCTCTTAAAATAATAATAATAATAATAATAGTAATAATAATAATACATGGAATTTCATATAGCCCTATATTATCTTGTAATTCTAAATAAATCAAAGCGCCTGCATTCGACCTATACAACACACAAGCAATGGATAACAATTTATATAGTTTTAGTAAATTCGAATGTATACACACACGCACACACGCACTATTTCCTTCTTTCGAATCAACCCCCACCCCCGTTCTACCCCCCCCCCCCCACACACACACACACACACCACCACACCACCACCACCACCACCACCAATCTCCCTCTTCGAAAAACAAACAACAAACAGCAAACTTACCCCAAGTCCAGCAGTGGCTGTGACGGTCTTTCTCTCTGCAGCCACTGTCGCTGTGTTGCACTCGCCTTCGCCTCTCCCTACGACTGCTACTGCCCAAGTTCCCCATCCCAACTGTCCTCCTCCTCCTCCTCCTACTACTACCACTACTTCTTCTTCTTTTCTCCCCCTCTTGTAGTGCTAGAACCTCACTCGCTCTGGCAGTTCGCAGAAATGCTGATGATACCAGACCCCGCTGCTGTTGTTAAGTTATGTTGGGTGGAGAGATGGGTTTGAGTGGGATGGGGGGTGGGGGTGGGGTGGGAGGGGATGGAGGGGTGGGGAGGGTAAAGGGGGTGGGGGTGGGGGGTGAGAGTGTCCAAGAGGTGTTTGGTGTTGTGTCATTCGGAAACTGCTGGGCCTAGTAATGTGTGAAGAGAGTGGGAGAGATAGGTTCATAACTTCGATTTTTGTGTGTGGTTTTTTTTTAGTTGTAAGATCGTTGTGTTGTTGTGGAGGGGAGGGGTGGGGGTGTGGGAGGGGTGTGGATGTGTGTGAACGGTTGGTATGTGTGTGTGTGTGTGCGTGTTTGTTTGTGTGATTGGTTTGTTATGACGCATCTGTGATGTGGTGGTGTCAGTGTGTAGGTGGGGTAGTGGGATTTTGGGGTGACGCATCTGTGTGTGTGTGTGTGTGTGTTGTGTGTGTGTGTGTGTGTGTGTGTGGTGTGTGTGTGTGTGTGTGTGTGTGTGCACACGGGTGTTTGTGTGTGTCTGGTGTTGGATTTTTGGTGACGCATCTGTGGTTGTGGTGTGTGTGTTCGCGAGTGTGTGACTATGTGTTGATTTGATTTATTCTTTTATTCGAGGATAATGGGATAAGCACTCTTGTGCTTTTTTACATCCAGTCCCCGTGTGTATACAGTTTTGTAAATGTCATCTGTTCCACCGGCACACGATGGCTACTCTTACGAAAAGCGGAACAGGATTTTACGTGTGCGCAAGATGTTCTGCGTGCGTTCGCACACGGGCCTCGGTTTAAAGTCTCATCGAAGTGTGTGTGTGTGTGTGTGTGTGTGTGTGTGTGTGTGTGTGTGTGTGTTGTGTGTGTGTGTGTGTGGTGTGTGTGTGTGTGTGTGTGTGTGTGACTTGTGTGTGTGTGTGCGTCCATGCGTGCATGCATGCGTGTGTCTGTGTGTCTTTATATCAAAGATAATGGAATATGCACTAATGTACAGTTTTACATCAAATCCCTATGTTATGCAGTTTTGTCAATCTTGTCATCTGTTCCCCCCCCCCCCCCCCCCCCCCCCAGCACACAATGGCCTACTCTTTCGAAAAGCAGAGCCGGTTTTAATGTGTGTGCAAGATGTTCTGCATAACACAGCACACAGGGCCTGGGTTTATAGTATCATCCCAATGACTTATGGGGGGAGTTCAGTGATCTAACCACTAGGTTATCCTGCCCTCTGGTTAGTGCATGTAAAAGTACCCAAGGCAGCAAAAGCTGTTTTGAGAAAATTGTGAAGAAATGGACCCAACCCTATCAGACAATAATATAAACTCTTCTATATAATCTCTTCTTCTTCTTCATCATCCAATGCTCAGACAGCAGCTAGTGTTCTTGTCATTTACTGAATATGCGCTGCTCTGCCTTTATGTGTCTGACAAGTCAGACCCAGTAGCATCCTACTTTGGCATGGGAGAGAAATGTTATTTTTATAATCTTTCTGGAAAAAAGGGGCAGGAGAATACTGAATAGACCAAGGCTGAAAATAGACAAGTAGGTGATAGGAAGAACAAGAATAAGCCAGAAACAAAGAGAGGGATAGAAAAGAGGGAATTCCTAGCACAGAATTTCCAGAAAGTGGGGATGCTGTTTATACTGTAAGGCCCCCAGCTTCCCCACCGGGTATAATAATGTGAACTGATAAGTAAGAAGACAGCCAAAGTGTGGGTTGAAAGTTTACAGTGGTTAGGTTTAGGGTTCCCCATGCCATGGGTGTAATAATATAAATGGATAAGTAAGATCACAGCCAAAGTGTGGGTTGACAGTGTACAGTAGTGACAGTCTGCCTGAGGACAGCACAGTTTTGATGCCATGAAAAGAATTCAGCCATGATGATAAAGAGTCTTTACAGCACACACGCATGCACACATACACACACACACACAAACACACACATGCACACACACACACAAAATATGCATGCTTACACACACACACACACACACACACACACACACACACACACACACACACACACACACACACACACACACACACACACACCACACACACACACACAACGACACACACACACACACACACACACACACACACACACACCACACACGACACACACACGTACACACACACGACACACACGACACACAACACACTCAAATCTCTCTCTTTCTTTCCATCCACAAAAAAAAAATCAATCATGTCCCTAAATACTGAATAGTAAACAAAAAGCGTTGCGTACAAGTTTTTTTTCTTCTTTAATACATCGTCAAAATAATGATGAGCAAGGAATCGTGAAAAGCTACCTGACCCTGAGTATTCCATCAGTGTTGTTCTCCTTCACCTGAATACTCACTCTGTTTCCCGACCTTCTCACCCACCTAGTACTCCACATTCCTTTTCCTCTGACACTGTTACAATACAGAATATCATCAGTGTCCATGCTGCTAGCATATCGAACAATATAAATAAATACTTTCACATCTCCAGAAGGCAAAAAACTTGTTTCTAACAAATAAACAAAAAAAAAGTATTTCACAAAAATAAATCAGATATAAAAGAAGAAAAAAAAAAAAGGTCTTTGCACACAAAAAAAGTTTGCAAAACACCAGCAGTTGGATTTAAAAAAAAACAACAACATACACACAGAAAAAAGAATAACAAAATACTGGAAGATATTGCTTATTAATACTGAGAACCTATTGTTGTAATATCATGGTGGTGGTGGTGGTGGTGGTCTGAATTGCCTCCCTTGCAGTAGAAGCAGAACACATCAACTTGTGTTACCAAAATGGGACACACAGGGAAATTGTGTGACACTACATTTTCTTTGTGTTGGAAAATCTGATATCCCTCACTATTCTAAAATCTTCATAGTATGTAGTAGGATATACATTGCTTCACTTCAGAGGTGAGTTAAAAATGCTCTCCATCGAAGATACTCTCTGTTTCAGAGATCTCCCTGTATTTGCACCCTCTGGTCCCTGTAACGGTCTTCACCTGTACACTCTCTGTAAGATACTCTCTAAAATACTCTCTGTTTCAGAGATCACACATTTGTACCCTCTGGTCCCTGTAACGGTCTTCACCTGTACACTCTCTGTAAGATACTCTCTAAAATACTCTCTGTTTCAGAGATCACACATTTGTACCCTCTGGTCCCTGTAACGGTCTTTACATGTACACTCTCTGTAAGACACTCTCTAAAATACTCTCTGTTTCAGAGATCACACATTTGTACCCTCTGGTCCCTGTAACGGTCTTTACATGTACACTCTCTGTAAGACACTCTCTAAAATACTCTCTGTTTCAGAGATCACACATTTGTACCCTCTGGTCCCTGTAACGGTCTTTACATGTACACTCTCTGTAAGATACTCTCTAAAATACTCTCTGTTTCAGAGATATAAAAAAAACAGCACTTTTTCGATTAGTTGTACTATTGTCCTCTACACCTATGAAAACACTACACAAAAAGTTGCTATGTACCTGTATAAGTCCTTCAAATGAAGAGAAATAATGATGTCATAATTTCACTTTAGATTGACTATAAAAAACAAGTTATGTATGTGTTTGAAATACAGGACCTAAGTGTGGAATGTGCAACCAATACCAGTGAGGTATATCTCTTCAAATGGGGCCATGGCCTTTCTTGAATAAAATGACTATCATTGACTATTTCAGAGATCTCCACATATTTGCACCTTCTAGTCCTTGGTAACAGTCTTGACGTGTACAGTCTCTGTAAGACAACTCTCTAAAATACTCTCTGTTTCAGAGATCTCCGCATGTTTGCACCCTCCAGTCCCTGTAAGTGTACCAGTCTTCCCCTGTACGCTCTATCTAATTCCCTTCACACCCAGATTCAAGCAATCCACCACTGGCCATCACTCTTAATTCTGAAAAGTTTTCAAAAAAAAAAAAAAAGGTTTTGATGTACAATCCTCAAAATAGTGAAAGATTTAGATTTAAAAAAACAAAAACACACCAAGTAATCCATCATAAAACAGGAACTACCATCACGTCCACAATACTGAACAGGGGAAATCATTTTGCGTTTCTTTACAGCTATTGTCTCCCATCAGGTCCAAACTTGTCTGTCTGTGCTGAAGGATTCTTTGCTGGAAGAGTGACTAGTGCCTTTGGCTGCTTCAGACTCTATGGAAGATACATTTTTCAAAATCTCTGAATTGAGAGTCTGAAGTTTTACACACAGTACAACACTCAAACACAGATATACATCCATGTATATAAATATGCATGTGTTGACATTTAATAGGCACCACATCAAAATGAGAGATCTAATTCACATTTACATCCAAAGGTACAAAAAAAAAGTTATAAGTCACCATGATCTCAAGTCACTTCATACATTCACAATAATAATGCTGCATCACTGCTGCTAAGCAAACAACAATCAGACATCTTTATTTTTTTTATAAAAAACACTAGGCTAACTGTAAAATTTCAATTACTGATCCAAACATGCGCAGCCTAAACTACCCAAAAACTGCAGTACTACGAGTCATAGTACAGACCTGTGCACCCTCATTCTACTGATTTCAGCATTTTCTATCACATGTCTACAAAGCTGAAACTTGATCTTTCTCCCCTGTGTGCGTGTTGTAAAAAAAACAACCAAAAACAGACTGGCGAACACATCCTTCGAGGGATAAAGAAAACCAGACTGGCAAGCACATTCTTCAAAGATGCACGCTATACAGTGACCTGAGGAAGATGGTCTGACTGACAAAGGTAACCCTGCAAACCTAGCTGTAGGGCCCACAAGCTGGAAAGGACAGGCCATTATTTAATCCCAGACACAGTCACACACCTGACAGTGTAATGTGAGTGAAAGAAGAGAAGGAAAAGAAGAAGTGTATTTTTATCACATGGTTCTGTAGTTTCTACAGTGTCTTCATTTTTACATGCAATATGTGATATACTTTTTGTTAAAGTGAAAAATACACGACTTCTTTTCCTCTTCCATCAAATTTTTTTTTCATGTGTTTTTCTTATATTCTTTATTCATAGTATACACAAATTTGTAAACGCTGAAAATCACCACCATGTTCCTCCGCCATCTTGTTATACAAGTGGTGTCTTCAAATTTATGGCACATGTGCATCGACTCCACAGTGAAGTAAGGGGAGACTATAATTATACTCTCTGAACACTAGCAGACGACATTTTCCATTTTTGGAGTGTGTGTGTGTGTGTAAGTGCGAGTTTGTGCGCGAGACAAAAATTGGATTTTGACAACAGCAATCATTTCCATATGTCTTGCTCTCTTTTTTTTGTGCATGGAACACATACAGAGGGTGCACAGGTTTGTATCATTGTATTTACATACATGTGGCAAGAGAGTCGTGACATGAACTACGTTGACATGACAAAACATTGCGGTGATCTAGGAGCTGAGATGCTCGGCTAGAATGTGCCTGTGAGTGCCGAGTCAGTGGTTTGACCTCCATTAATTCATCAATCTAGTGCACATCATTCTGGATTGTTCTGTTCCACATACACATACATTGCATCTGCCTCTCCCCCAAAAAGCACCATCAGCTGAGCTGAAGCTTCAGCCCACACACAACTGTCAGTTCCTCCCACTTTTAGCATCTCTCAGCTGTTATTCAATCCATCCAAGTCCAGCCCAGCTTAACTGGGGCCTAGCTGGTGCTGATTATAGCAGGAACTGACCACTCTTGGACTTGGTAACAGAAAAGGGTGTGTTAATTCTAGCACTGGGCCCTGGACCCTTGCCTGAGTTATGCTGGATTTGTGTGCTGTGCATGCACAGCCTAATGTGCCAATAAAATGTTAAATACATGCTCTTGACTTTGTTACATGCATCTACAACTTCATTGAAAGTTGATATTGATATTACAGTATTTTTTACACACACACTTCTGCATGTATGTATATATATTACACCATACATACAGGGCATTTCCTATCTATCTTCTACCTGCGTAGAGTAAGCTACACGCGGTTGGGTGTAAGGCACTGGCAGGTCTGCACAAGGAGAAACTGGAATACTCCCCAGGTCTTGTTATTTTTTTTGCGAAAGGCACTGCCAAAAATATCAATCCACGATTTCCAAAATTGTCTGATCTTTGGGCCACGTGCAGTAGTAAGCTTTGACAGCTGAGATAGGAGTTAGGCTCTTTGTGGAGATTTTTAACATGATGATCATGATGGTCTAGGTTTTGAGGAGTGTGAGTTGCTGACTGACACTGAGGAGGAGACAGAACAAGTATGGGAGGTGTACATGTGGCGTGGGTATGATGTGAATGAATGGGATACATTCACAATCAGTGGTGTGGGAGCAGCAACACTAGGGTCACAGCGATCAGTTTCCCCCACTTTCAGCTACTCTCAGCTGCTATCCATTCCTATCCCATTCTATCCCATTCCATCCCAGCCCAGCTGGTGCTAATTGTAGCAGAAAGTGACCACAGCCAGCATTTGGACTTGGTAAAAGGAAGGGGAATGCTAATTTTAGCACTGGGCCCTGGAGGGGGGACCCTTGACTGAGTTAAGCTGAATTTGTGCGCTGTGAGGTGTCACAGAAAGCTAGACTCCACCTCCCCATCAAAAAAAAATAATCAAAAGGAGAAAGAGAGAGAGAGAGAGAGACAGAGACAGATAGACAGACAGACAGACAAAGACTCAGAGAGAGATAGACAGAGAGAGAAAGAGACAGACTGAGACAGAGAGACATGGATTTCTTGAGAAAGATTGTAAAGATTATTTTTAAAGTGGCTTGAACTTCTCTGTGTAGTTAAAATAGTTAAAGTCTGTCCCGAGCCTCAGGCTCATCAGGCCGGTGCTTATTCCGGTTTCTGTGGCGTTAAGCGACTGAGAGTCATAGACTCCCCCCTGGATAGGACGCCAGTCTATCGCAGGGTTAACCCCCAACACAAGGTTGGTACCCCTTTTACACCTGGGTGGGGTGAGAAAATAGCCGTAAAGTGCCTTTTCCAAGGGCACAACGCCATAGCCGAAAGCTGGGATCGAACCCGCAACCTTTAGATTACGAGCCCAACGCCCTAACCACTAGACTACAGCGGCGGCTACTTCTCTGTGTAACATCCATCAATTTTTGCACATACTGGCTGAAATGGGTTTCCACCATTTCTTTTTGTCATCTGAAACTCTCAACTTGAGACTGGGGAGTTCTGAGTCCAGTTTTCTTCATTTGCACATTTTTATCATCATCATCATCATCAGTTCACATAATTATTATTGTTTATGTATGAAAAAGATTTTGTAAAAAAACAAAACACCAAAATTGCAGTGGATGACACTTGCCAAATCCCATGGAAAATATTTCAGAAAAATCATTTTTTGGGGGTGGGGGGGGGGGGGGTGGGGAAGGGGGCAGGGGGGAAGATAGCCTTGTGGTTTGAGCGTTGAATTGTAATCTGACAGCTGGGGTTTGAGCCTCCAAAGGGACTTTTCCCCTGAAGTGAGCATCAGTACCAACTTCATTCCTACAAAAATCCTTAGGATGAGACTATAACCTGAAGTCCTGTGTGCGGTATTAAACGCACGCAGAACTTCTTGCACAGAGTTAAAAACCTGTTCCGCCTTTTCTATAAAAAAAAAAAAGCAGGCAACTTGAAGCCAGAAGGAACAGATGACAACATTTATTTTTGTTAAAAAAAGCATGCACATTGGGTTTTTTGTCTTGAGGCATCCTCCTCAACGTCGGAATGCCACTACCTTTTTATCGATGATGGGGAAAAAGGTCGCAAAAATCGGACCATTGGTGAACCTCAGGGCTCTACCCAAGGAATGAACAGACAAACAAAAATCTCCCCACTTTTCCACAAAGTTGTGCACGGTCAAAGCTCTCTCTCTACCACTCAAAACTCTGCCAGAAAACACTCTTTTTCTTTTTCATTCTGGTATTTGCCACTGGCAGACTCTGCCAGGCTACAAGCCTTCGAGTCTCTTCTCCCTTCATCAGAGCAGATCTTGTTGGGGGGGGGGGGGGGGGGGGAGATGGAAGGGAAGAAGGAAAGGGGGGGGGGGGGAGAGGGAGAGATGTATCTATCACAGCCTTTACGCCCCCCTCTTCAGTCAGGGGGAGGAGCCGAGGGCTGTATACATGCTGCCATGACCTCGTCGTAAGAGGGAGGGGGGTCTGAATACCCCCGCCGGCTTCTGTCCACAGGTGGGGGGGGAGGAGGGGGAGGGGGGAGCGGGGAGGTGGGCCCGGCAAAACTTCGAGGGCGGCTCCCTCCCCCACCCCCACCCAACCCCCCACCCCCGGGGCTGCGAGATCGGGCGTGTCCTTGACTGCGGCTTCCCTCAGGGCTGGCGGGGCGATACCCTCGCTCCGGGACGTCCAGGTTCCGACTGTGCCTGGCACTACCCCCCCCTCCCCCTCCTCCTCCATCCCTCCTCCCAGAACCCCTAGAGCGACTGTGGTGCGACCCCCAGAAGACTCCAGCTGACCCCCAGAATCCGGACTTCCCCGAGCGTGCCCGTGGTGACCGTTACGGCTTCCCGAACGACCGTGCTGGGAGCCGGACGACCCCGACCCCGAGTTCATCACCACGACAGCGCTGTAAGACACGGGCTCTCTGGGCGCCGAGGATCGTCCAGACCCTCCGGGGTGGGTCTCCTCCATGTAGAGGCCTCTGGGCAGAGGGGCGGGTACGGGCGGGGGCCGGAGGCAGGTTCTGAAGCAGCGGTGACATATGTAGATGATGAAGGCAATGACGAGGACCACCCCCAGGAAGGTGCCGGCGATGGCCCCTACCAGCGCCGCGATGGCCCCGGACACGTTGTCCGCTTCGCTGCTGTCTGCCGCCGCCGTGGGTTTTTCCGTGACGTCGTCACCTGTGAGGTGAGAGATTGGTAGTTGTGGTGGTGTTAGTAGTAGTAGAGTAGGAGTAGGCAACCCAACAACAAACGAACCCACCCAACCAACCGTATTCAACAACCAACCAACCAATGAACAACAACCCCCCCCCAATAACCAACCCACCAAAAACCAACCACCAAAAACCAACTAACTAACCAATTTGACGACCCGGTTCGATTCCTGTTTCAAGGGATTTTTTTCCTGGAGTTAACATCAGTGCTGACTCCACTCTCCCCAAAAGTCCTTTGGATGAGACTATAAACCGAGGCCCCGTGTGCAAACACATGCAGAACATCTTGCGCACACATTAAATCCTGTTCCGCGTTTCGTAAGAGGCCATTGTGTGCCGGTGGGAACAGATGACAAGATTTACAAAAGTGCATACACACGGAGACTGGATGTAAAAAAAGCACATGAGTGCTTCTTTCATTATCCTCAATATAAAAGAACAAATATATAAATAAATTAAAGAAAATAGACAACCCATCCAACAACCAACCCTCCAAATAACAAACCCAATAACAGCCAACCAGCTAACCCAAAAACCAACCACCAACAACAAACAACCCATCCAACAACCAGCTCACCCTACAACCAACCCAACAACCGACGCACCCAACAACAACCAACCAGCCATCCAACGACCAATCCACCCAACAAACAACTCAACACCCCCACCCTTCCCCCACCAACACACTCCACAACCAACCCAACAACAACCAGCCTACCCAGCCATCCAACAACTAGCCAACAACTCCCCCCCTCCCCTCAACCAACCCCCCCCCCCCTCACCCCCCCAACACCTCCCACCCCAACCCAACCCAACCAAACCAAACCAACACACACACACACACAAAAAACCCTACACGGACCAACCTTCATAATACAAAGGAGACCAGGTGCGAGCAGGGTCGGGCATGGGCACCTCAGTCTGGGCCACGGCGATGAACTCGAAGGAGAATCCCCGGGCCGTGTTCCAGCTGTCCGTCACAAAGCGCACGTGCATGTAGGGCGTCGTGCTGTAGTAGTCACGCCTGTAGCTGTGCCTGCTGCTGCTGCTGCTGCTGCTGCATAGACGAGCCAGGATTTCTGTTCCCCTTTTTAGGCCGTCGTAGTAAAAATCTGCAACGTCAAAGTTAAAGTTAAAGTTTTGTGGGGGGGGGTTTCCGGATGGTACATGCTAACACATACAATGTCAAAGTTCCAATTTTTTTTTCCAGATGGTATATGCTAACACATACAATGAACTAAGTAAAATCGGTTCATCAACCCATCGGCCACCCAACTGAAACGGTTTGAAACAAAGCTAACCAACAAGCTAACCCACCAACTAACCAACCACCTAAACTTACACACAACCAATCAAACAACCAACCAGCCAGCCAACCCGTCAACTAACAAACATCATTCATTCACTCACTCACTCACTCAATCAATTTGGAGTTAACATCAGTGCTGACTCCACTCTCCCCAAAAGTCCTTCGGATGAGACTTTAAACCGAGGCCCCGTGTGCGAACGCACGCAGAACATCTTGCGCACACGTTAAATCCTGTTCCGCTTTTCGTAAGAGTAGGCCATCGTGTGCCGGTGGGAACAGATGACAATATTTACAAACTGCATACACACGGGGACCGGATGAAAAAAAAGCACATGATTGCTTATTCTGTTATCCTCGATATAAAAAGAATAACTAACTAACTAACTAACTAAATTGATAAACCATTCAGTGAATGTCCAACTAAACACACCTATCTATCTATCTATCTATCTATCTATCTATCACTATCTATCTATCTATCTATCTATCTATCTATCTATCTATCTATCTATCTATCTATCTATCTTTCTATCCCTTAGTCTGGCGACCGTGGGGGCAACCCAGAAGACTTGACAACCAGTTCCCTCTATTCCTCTCTTCTTCTGCCTACACACATACTCAACTTTAAAAAGACAAAAAAAAATATTCTGCCAAAAGAACACTAAAACCTTGTGAAAAATAAACCAAAAGAGGAAACCTCTTGAAAATAAATGAAGTCAAATGAAATGGTGAGAATTTTGCATGTGTGACCCTCCCTCCTCTTCCTCCCCCCCCCCCCCCCCCCCCCCCCTTACATTTTTCATCTAATATCACATTAAGTGAACAGACATAAAATTGAAAGACACACTCCCCCCTACAATTCGGTAGCTGCATTCTGACTTTGATGATATGTATAATACTTAAAGGCCATTGAAAACTAATTCACTGAAAATCAAATAAAGAGCTCTGCAAGCACAGTTAAGAGGATGAAAGGGGGCAGGGAAGTGGAGGAGATGGGAGATGAGGGGAGGGGAAGGGGAATGAAGCATGATCAATAAGTTTACTTTTTTACATTTTTTTTATTGATGATAATGGAATAAGCACTCATGTGTTTTTTTACAACCACCCTGTTTTACCTTTACCTACCCCGTGTGTATGCAGTTTTGTAAATCTTGTCATCTGTTCCCATCAGCACACAATGGCCTACTCTTACGAAAAGCGGAACAGGATTTAACGTGTGCGCAAGATGTTCTGCGTGCGTTCGCTCATGGCCTCAAACGCACATGGGCCTCGGTTAATAGTCTCATCCAAAAGGGAGGGAGGTAAGGGGAGGGGAAGGGAAGGGAGGGGAGGGAAGGGAGAGGAAGGGGAGGGGAGATGTACACGTCACTCACTGCCATCAAAGAGATCGACGTAGTCGTATCTGCAGTAGGAATGCAGGTCCAGGTCATGGATGCGAAGATGGATGGCCAGGGAGGGGCCCTCAGCCACGATTTGCCAGGAACACTTCACATTGCTGCACAAAATAAAATAAAATAAATAAAGAACAGACATGTATGTATACATACAACTGTCGATTGATATATATTACAGTTACTTGAGCGCTTTGATTTGTTTTTACAAGATGAAGCACTATATAAATTCCATCTATTATTACTACCTACAACGTGTCATTTATCGCCTGTATTCATGAACTATTGAAACCGCAACAACAATAGTAATAACAGAGGGCACGAATGAAGGATGATGATGGTGATAGTGGTGGGAGGAGGAGGGAGGAGGAGGAGGAGGAGGAGGAGGAGGAGGAGGAGGAGGAGGAGGAGGAGGAGGAGGACAGTGGTGGTGGTGGTGGTGGTGGTGGTGGTGGTGGTGGTGGTGGTGGTGGTGGTGGTGGTGATGATGATGGATGATGATGATGATGATGATGATGATGATGATGATGATGATGATGATGAATGAAATTCACATAATATATATATATATATATTGCTTAATCTTGTTCAGCAACAAATCAAAGCACTTAATCATACTGACAGACAGACACAATCTAACACATGTAACAGCAGACAAGAGAGTTCATCTTGCAAAAGTCTGTTCGAAAAAACAGCCTGAATTCTTTCCCTTTAAAGAGCCAGTAAATATGATTCTTTCTATAAATAGTTATAAAAAAATCAAAGGGCAAAACGTGCTTTAGTTTTTAAAATAAAAACTTTCAAATTAATCAATAGAGAAATGTATTTTTCAATAAAGTAGCCTACAGACTGACTATATTCTGAACTTGGTCTTGAAAGCGCATGCACACATTCCTCCCCCCGACACACACACACACACAGACAATGAGGAGTGTATACATGTGTGCAACCTCCTCACATACACACACAAATATGTTATTATACTATACACAAATGCACTGTATGCATTGTGAAATTTCAAAAAGGCCCTCTACAACTCATTCATTATAATTATATATATATATCCCTTTACCCCCATTCTCCACTCCACTCCATTTGTTGGCATACATAACACTAAAACAACTGCACGATTCCTTGCTGTCCTTACATATAAAAAACAAAACTGAAAAGAACACAAAAAACCCACCAAAAATGTTTTCTTCATTGAATGCTGAAGGCAGGACAGAATGTGCGGTGGTTCGAATCCCATTTGAGCCCAAAACTTTTGCCCCATCCATTAGACCATGAGTGGTGGTCTGGGTGCTTGTCTTTTGTATGAGATGATAAAACTGAGG
>CM060320.1:59069517-59072017 GCA_030674155.1 Stramonita haemastoma | reverse complement strand
GGATTCTCCTTCCATCTCCAGCCCATTTGAAGGGATCTGCCCCTCTACCCTATATATATATATATATATATATATATATATGTATATATATATATATATATATTTTTTTTTTTTTTTTTTTTTTTTTTTTTGTTTTTTTTTTGCTGCCTCATCTATGACATTTTTGTCCTGCTGTTCCCTCGCCGCTCATTTCAATCTCCCCGCCACGGCCACACCCAAATTCGTGATGTCGTATCCCTATGGTCGAAAGTCTTATTTATTTTTTAATTCATTTATTCTTTTATATCGAGGTTAATGGAATAAGCACTCATGTGGGGCTTTTTTTACATCCAGTCCCCGTGTGATGCAGTTTTGTCAATCTTGTCATCTGTTCCCACCGGCACATAATGGACTACTCTTACGAAAAGCGGAACAGGATTTGTGTGGAGTCAGCACTGATGTTAACTCCAGGGGAAAAATCCCCTCGACCGGGAATCGAGCCCGGGTCGTCAAATTGCGAGCGGAATGTTCTGACCACTAGGCTATCCCTTCCCCGTCTATGAATAATTATTAAGCCACCGTGGGGTCACCAGCGAGACACCATACGCAGGACACCACCTACTAAGCCCCTCACTAACTACAGTTAGTCCCAACCCAGTCCCGGAGCCAGACTGAGCGAGTCACTCACCTGAGGTGGCGACCACCACAACGTCAATCCAACGAACGTCCCTCGTGAACCTCCAACCCCAAAGGCTTTGACGCAAACTCGCCACAGGTACAGAAGCATTTGGGGAAGTCAAATCTGAGGTCATCATAAGACCAGAGCAGCTGGGGCCACCGAATCTGAGGCATTTTTTTCCAATGATGATAGGGATGTTACATGATGATACTGCCGTGGAAATGCTCATTATGTTTTGAGACTACTTGACAGGGTTGTACTCTATGCTTACTGTCATAATCTATCCCGGCGTCAACTGGCCCTGAGAAGTACAGACACCTGTAGTGTTGGTCAGGAAATTTGAGCAACACTCAAACTCGCGTCCGTAAAGTGGATGAAGCTCGACTGTGTGATCCCAGTCTTCCCACTGAGCCCACAGCACACTCACTCTGGGTAGGACCCGGCCTGAGTCCGAAAAATCCCTATAACCCTTATGGGATTCGAACCCGCGACCTCCCAGCCTGTAATCCAAGGTGCTAACCACTGCGCCATGGAGTTGTGATATATCTGGTTTAAAGAAATCTTTCACACATTTAATCCACCTGGAATCACTATGATGCCCCCCTCTCTCACACTTTTCCAGGCTAGAGGTCCCAGGTTATCCGAAAGGTGAGAATTTGTGGATGCAACCCATCATTGAGGTAGCTGTTTTCCGACTTCGGGGATTTAGCAAGGCTTGAAACTGACGTCACTGATTACATGTCCATCACCTTAACCACTTCTCCTAATAGAAGGTAAACATGACATTTTCCAAGACTTAAAAAAAAAACCTTCACTGTTGTGTTGAAAGTTTGATCTACTGATGCACAGTACAGCTCATTTCCCCCCCCCCCCCCCCCCCCCCCCCCCCAGAAAATACCTATAATAAATCAAGCCAATGGGTATGGCCTGAGTAGGTACAGACAGTGAATGTGAATTTTTTTTTTTTTAACCAAAACTAAGGTCTTAAAAGCTGTAGGCCTATCAGTTAATCAACTAGTAACGCTGAATCAACGCTCAAAATGTTTGATAATGATTACAGTGGGTTATTTTCCCCCCTTTTTTGTTCCTCAGCTAGAGCTCTGAGGTTCATCAATGGTGAGATTTGGGCGTTTGGGATAGTTTTTTCCCTACCACTTAGGTAGCTGCATTCCAGCTTAGGGGATACAGTTGGGAAATAAACCTACTCATTTTGCTAGGGCGGTCGGGAGGTAGCCTACCTACTTGCTAAATCTGTTTGAGATAATAGAATTTTGAATAAGAATTTTCAATTTTCAGTTGCCGTGTGTTATTTTGACGTGCGCAAGTCTGTTAGGACACAGGTCCGACTGGTTTTGAGTCTTCTCTAAAAGACTTGACATTCAGTTCGATTTTCTTGTCTATTAATTTTGCAGAGAAAAGGTATGGCTGGGAATCTAACCCAGAACCTCACAGTTTACTTAGGGATGAACATCTAAACCGTCTTGAGATCTTCTTTCTTATCATAGTACTGATTTTGATCTTACAGTCTGAGATAGTCTTTTTCTGAGATAGTCTTTTGCTCGAGCTAAGTTTTATAACGGGTAAAGAATTTCATGCAGATGTGTGCAGTGATACTGAAGATATGCTTGATCATCCTTTGCTAGCGCCAGGAAAATAAAACCAAATGATTGTTTGGTGCAAAGAGAGATTACCTAGCAGTGGGTGTATTTTTGAAAAATGGACACTGTACTCAGTTTTGTTGAACTGTATGATTGAGATCTGTACCGTTTAGAGTAATGGTACATAAGAATCAAAATTAATTGGAAAAAAACAGCAAGAAAAGAACTTTCATAATGAAAGTCA
>CM060320.1:59047017-59057017 GCA_030674155.1 Stramonita haemastoma | reverse complement strand
GGGAAGGGAGGGGAGGGGAGGGGAAGGGAGGGGTGTACCCACCTGTCTGGTCAGCACTCCAATCAGTCCATCCCAGCGTCCGTCCTCTTTCTTCTGACCCCAGCTGTGGTCTGGCGGCTTCTGTAGTTTGAAGCTGAACACACGATGTGTACGTGGTGAGGCAAGAATGTTTGAATGTACGTATGTGCGTGTGTGCATAAGCACGCACGCACACACACACATGTGCATATCCTGTTCGCACATATACATGTGTACTTGCGCACGCACACACATACACACACGTATGCATAATATGCGCGCGCGCTCACACACACACACACATTCATGCGCGTGTGTGCATACGCACACACTCGTCTAATATCACTGTGAGTGTAAGAGACATGAACTTGGAGAAACACAGAAACACACAAATACACACACGCACGCACGCACGCACGCAGCACGCAGCCGGCAGACGCAACGCACGCACGCACGCCGCAACGCACGCGACGCACGCACGCACGAGCACGCACGCACGCACGCACACACACACACACACACACACACACACACACACACACACACACACACACACACCACCACCCACCCCACCACCACCACCACCATCACCACCACAAAAAGAAAACCAATAAAACCCAACGCACCTTCGTTCTTGAAAAGCTCTGAGACCGTTCGCAAGTCTAGAAATATTGTTTACAGGTGAAAAGGTAATGGTGTCCCATAACCTTGTGGTCGTTGGGAGCGAGGGGAGCGAGGTGTCGGAGACTCAGCTTTCTAGGGCAGCATACAGGGGCGGGCCATCTCCTCTCCTCGTGCTTTACTTCCCTGACCCTAAAGATAGCAGGACCCATTATTTTAAGCTGGGTGAACTGGGAGGACTGTACTGAGGCCAAGGCGACAAACCAAACCGTCACCCATTCACTGGTGACCACGCTCAACATGGTTTAACCTTACCTTGGGGAAAGCGAGTGCTCTGACACTGAGCTATCCCCTCCCATGGGATATTTACAGACATTTAAAGGGACTGACCTAGCAAAAAGTTATATCATATCTACCATTGAATTGTCTTTACTGTAGATTATATTTAATTGTCTGTCACTTTGATTCAACTCAACTCGCTTTCTGTCATCCTTCCCCTTTATATATCGATTTATTGGTTTAATTTTGGGTTTGTTTGTTTGTTTTTATCAGGTTAGTCCTGGTCCCACAAGGAGTGAAGAGACTCTAGCAACTCAACTGAAATCATTGTCTCCATCCCCGCTGTCACTCCTCACCTAAGAGCTCGAGTTTCACCAATGGTAGAATTGCGTATGCGACAGTTGCCCCCTCAGCCCCCCCACCCCCACCCCTTCCCCCAAATTGCCCACCACCTTAAGGTAACTACATTCCAACTTCGGTAAAAATGGAAAAAAAAGATAAGTGAATAAATAAATAAAGGAAGGAACGAACATGAAACGCAGACAAAAATAACGGTTATTATGCAACTAAGTAAACAAGCGCGCGATAATAAGCTCTGGCCATACCAAGTCAAATTTGACAAGGGGGGGGGGGGGGGATAGTAGGGGGGGGGCAGGGAGCACTGACCTGAAGTTAAGACGAACACTGAGTTCAGCGATGAGGTCAATAAAGGCACCATTATAACCTTGAATGTACCCCTTCTCTCCCACCTTCCCCTGTTCACCAGAATGGGGTGCTGAAAACATACAGACACGCGTGCAAGCAGGCATACGTACGCATGCGTGGCGGGCACACACAAGCATGCACATTTACACACGCTCCCCGCACACACACACACACACACACACACACACACACACACACACACCACACACACACACACACACGCATGTACATTCACACACAGATGCACATTTACATGCGCGCACACACACGCACGCACGCACCACGCACGCACCACACACACACACACACACACATCTTTTTAACAAATTATTGAATCCACTCCAAGCGACTTCTTTTCTGAACAGAACTTGCAGCTAAAACAGTTTTTGTCTTGTTTTGTGTTTTTTGTTTGGTTTTGTGTTGTTGTTGTGTTGTTGTAGTGGTGGTGATGTTGGTGTTGTGGTGGTGGTGTTGGGTTGTGTTGGTGTGTGTGTGTTTTGTGTTGTTGTGTGTGTGTGTGTGTGTGTGTGTGTGTGTGTGTGTGTGTGTGTGTGTGTGTGTGTGTGTGTGTGTGTGGTGTGTGAGGGAGATGAGAGAGAGGAGAGAGAGAGAGAGAGGAGAGAGAGAGAGAGAGAGAGAGAGAGAGAGAGAGAGAGAGAGGGGAGAGAGAGAGAGAGAGAGGGGAGAGAGAGAGAGGAGAGGAGGAGGAGGAGGAGAGAGAGAGGAGAGAGGAGAGAGGAGAGAGAGAGAGAGAGAGAGAGAGAGAGAGAGAGAGAGAGCTTAAAGGAATCGATAACTTCGTATTACCAGTGACTGGGGCGAGATAGCCTAGTGGTTAGAGCGTTGCATTCATGATCTGAAGGCCCGGATTTGATCCACTGCCGAGTTTTCCGTATGAGGGATTTCCCCCTGAATTTAACATCAGCACTGACCAAGTGGGTGAGTGATCGTTTGCGCACTTTGGCTTCATTACAGTCCCCCAGTCCACCCAGCTGTAAATGGGTACCTGCCCTCGTTAGGGTCAGGGAAGGTAAAGCCGCGAGGGAGAGGAGATGGGCGCCGCCCTCATATGCGGCCCCCTAGAGAAGCTGAGGTCTCTGACGCCTCGCTCCCCTATGACCACATAGGTAATGGGACACCTTTACCTTTTATTGACTCCACTTCCCCCGAAAGTCCTTTCCACGAGACTTTAACAAGGTCCTGTGTGAAAACGTACGCAGACCATCTTGTGCACACGTTAAAATTCATTCTGCGTATTTATTTATCTATTATTTTATTTCGAGGATAATGGAATAAGCACTTTATGGTGATTTTTACATCCAGTCCCCGTGTGTATGCAGTTTTGCGAACATATCTGTCATCCGCTCCACCTATCGGAGGAGTAGGCTATTTCGTGCCGGTAAGAACGGACAAGATGATTTCAATAAAAACAAAAACAGTTGCGTACACACTAATGTTATGTTGACACATCATCCCCAAGTTTTGCGGTTACCTTAATGATGGGAAAAAAACCCAGTTTGTAGACACAAAAATTTCACCATCAATGAACCTCGGAGCTCTTGCCCAGTAACAAAAACGAAACAAACAACAACAAAAAAACCAACAAAAACCCAAACGAACAAACAAATTACCAATGACACTATTCTTCCGCCAATACAATTACTTCTCTTTAATCAGCCTTATTTTGAGTTTATGGGGCGGACATGTGTTTACCTGCAAGTGTGGGGTTTTCCCAAAGAATCTAGCCAGACCGTTCTCTTGGTGGCTACAAATTCATGCAGTAAATGCATGTTGCAAACTGGGACTCCTTCATCGTTATATCAGCTAAATACATTTTTGTTTTCAGCTAAATACATTTGTTTTCTTTTTTTCTTTTCTTTTTGCTCCGAGGTTAAAAAAAATGATGAGATTTTGGGTAGGTGACCATTTATGCCCACCATTAAGATAGCTGTATTACGACTTCGGAGGCATCAGAAAGACTAACAATCATACTACCCCTCATTGTCTGGTGAAATGGTGGAGAAAAAATCCAACAGAATCCTGAAATAATCATGAAAAGTTTATAAAATGTACAATAATTGATCAATTTTCACATGCAACATGTCAATATGTTTTGAGAACAATATCAAACTTTCAAAATGCAACAATAAAATGGTTATGAAACGTAAAAATAATGGATCAATGTTCACATGCAATATTTCAGGATGCTTCGGAAAAAAACTCCAACAACAAACTTTCAAAAAATACATGAACTAATTTAACCTTCAAGACACTAAACTATGATTGTGTGGATATTATGCTGAGTGGATTTCTCAATTAATGCGGTGTAACATAGTTTACATGGACTATTTGATACGGATTGGGGGGGGGGTTGAATTTGAAGCATAATGGTTCTTTATAAGTGAGCAGGCACACACACACACACACACACACACACACACACACACACACACACACACACACACACACACACACACACACACACAAACTCACTCCTCTCCTCTCTCTCTCTCTCTCTCTCTCTCTCTCTCTCTCTCTCTCTCTCTCTCTCTCTCTCTCTCTCTCTCTCTCTCTTCTCTTTCTCTCTCTCCTGTTTTTAATGTTCATCAATGATTTAACAGAAGAGGTTATTAAACCTGGAAAACATGGTGCAAGATCTATAAAAATGGGTTAGAAATGTTTACTTTGCTTCTAGCTGATGATGTGGCATCGATCTCAGAGAAAACTGACCGTTGAAATACAACCACAACTTAATAGCTTAGAAAGAGCTGCTGCCTCTCTCCAGTTGAGTAAAAAGTAAAAAGTTCAGATAACTGTGTTCAAAAATGGGAGTTATCTCGCTGACAGAGAACGTTGGAATTACAATATTTATTTATTTATTTATTCTTTTACATCCAGGATAATGGAATAAGCAATCACATGCTTTTTACATCCAGTCCCCGTGTGTATGCAGTGTTGTAAATGTCATCTGTTCCCACCGGCACACGATGACCTACTCTTACGAAAAGCGGAACAGGATTTAACGTATACGCAAGATGTTCTGTGTGCGTTCGCACACGGGGCTTCGGATTTTAGTATCATCCGAAAGACTTTTGGGGGGAGCAGAGTCGACACTGATGTTAACTCCAGAGGAATAATCCCCTCGACAACAGAAGTGGTATGCCTGTGGTAAACGCTTATAATTATCCGGCAGCTCATTTTTCAACTCGTTTAAGTTTTACCTTTACCTGCAAAAAAAATCAACAACAAAAAAACCTTGCAAGCAGAGCAAAGCATGCATTATTCTGTATTTTCAGGAAGCTAGCTTGGTTAAAGAATGACTCCTTGTCTGCGCTATTAAAGATATTGGATTGCCAAATTCAACCGGTGGCACAGTACGGTGCAGACCTGTGGGGTTTGGATCCTAATGATGTGCATACGGAAAAAAAAGTTCACACGTATGCTCTGAAAAGCTTTCTTGTATTGTAATTCCAAATTCCAAAATTGCAAACACCAAATGATCTAGTTTATGAAAAAACAAACAGCTACCCTACATTTTTTACGTTCTACAATGCCTTGTATTCGTAACTGGATAAAAGTAGTTCAGATGGAATCACACATATTGCCTTCTAAGGGTTTTTTGCCTTTTTCGAATAAACGTCTGCGTATGGGTCTCTGTTTCTGTATCTGTCTCTGTGGCTGGCTGGCTGTCTGTCTGTCTGTCTGTCTGTCTGTCTGTCTGTCTGTCTGTCTGTCTGTCTGTCTGATCTCTCTCTCTCTCTCCTCTCTCTCTCTCTCTCTCTCTCTCTCTCTCTCCTCTCTCTCTCTCTCTCTCTCTCTCTCTCTCTCTCTCTCTGTCTCTCTCTCTCTCTCTCCCCCTCTCTCTCTCTCTGTTTACTTCACTGACAATGTTGCTGTAAGTAGTTTAGTGCTGTTATTCACGCTCAGGAGGCTCCAGTCATTAACTTCAAATATAGTTTTTGGAAAGAAAAAGGAAGAAAAAAAGTCACTCTGCAGTTTGTACCCAACAAATTATTCAGTCAATGTTGCTTGCTTCCCTACTATGCAATGTAGCTCAAAACATTAAACTGATCCGTCAACCAAACAATGTAAGTGTGCAGTCTCTAGAGCGTTAAAAGTTCGTCTGCTACACAACACACACACACCACACACACACACACACACACACACACACACACACACACACACACACACACACACACACACACACACACACACACACACACACACATTGTTAGAGTTACGTTAACGTCAATGAATTGTTTTAATGTTTTATCGTTTCCATCGCATTGCCAAATTTCTTTGTTGCGGGTAAACGATTTTTTTGTTGTATTTTGGTTGTTTATATGATACCCCCCCCCCCCCCCACACACACACACACACACATGCACACCACCCTTTCCTTTTTTTCCCCTCGTTTGATATCACTGAGAGTGAAAAGATGTAAAATCGAAGGCAAAACAAACAAACAAACACACCACACACACACACACACACACACACACACACACACACACACACACACACACACACACACACACACACACAACACACACACACACACAAACACACACGTCTCACACACACACATTACACACACATTACACACACATTACACACACACAGACACACAGACACACAGACACACAGACACACAGACACACAGACCACACACACACACACACACACACACACACACATACACACACACACACACACACACACACACACACACACTTGAAGTATAGAGATATTGTAATCTGACATAAATTGCTTATAGAATTTTTTTTATTTTACTTATTTATTAAAAAAAAAAATTGTATTTATTATTATTATTATTATTATTATTATTATTATTATTATTATTATTATTATTTAGTCTTAAATAATGTTTTTTGGTTACATTGTAATTGATATAAGCTGTTTTGTGTGTGTGTGTGTGGTTTTCTTTTTTTTTTTTTTTTTTTTGGACACTATATGATTTTTAAAAAGACTTTAAATGTGTGCATGTACCTACGAGTATACGAGCTGAGTGGATGAGCGCAAACCGTGTGTGTGTGTGTGTGTGTGTGTGTGTGTGTGTGTGTGTGTGTGTGTGTGTGTGTGTGTGTGTGTGTGTGTGTGTGTGTGTGTGTGTGTGTGTGTGTGTAGGTGTACGGGTGTGTGTGGGTGTGGGTGTGTGGGTGTATGTGCATATGTGTGTATGGTTTTTGAGTAGATTTTTAAACTATATATATTTTTTAATTTTTTTATTTTTTATTTTTTTTCTCTTTTGGTTGTTGTTATAGTAGTTGCTTGTATTATTTATAGGCATAGTTTATTTTAAAGTTGTTGAAATCATGTTAGCAAATTAATGTTGGTGAAATGTTTGTTGTTGTTGTTTTATTTGTTTGTTTGCTTTTTCCCCTTTTCTTTCTTTTGTTGGCTTTATTGTTTGCTAGGGATTTTCTGCTTTGTTTTTTGTTGGCTTTTGTTTTGTTTTGGATTTGATTTTTGCTATTGTTTTGATTTTTTTCTTTTCTTTTCTTTAGATAGATGGCTTGATGGAAAAAAGCAGATCGCTGCTTACTCAATGTACCATCTGGAAATAAAAATTTGATTGATTGATTGATTGATTGACACACACCGCACGCACGCACGCGCGCGCGCGCGCGCGCGTGCGCACACACACACACACCACACACACACACACACACACACACACACACACACACACACACACACACACACACACACACACACACACCGAATGATCAATCAAGTCTGTCAAGCGAATGAATGAGTGTCCTTACTTGTCACTTTTAAGTAGCAATAAACCTAATACTTAATGCACATTGAGAGAGAAACTTTCCATTGCTTTGCCGCTTTATACGAACGAGTCATATTACGCGGTGGGTTTGTGGCTTACAAGTGTAGCACTAACAGCAGTCTTCTATTATATACCCAGTGCATTCGGACGAGACTATAACCCCCCCACACACACACACACCACCACCACCCCAACCCACCCTCACACACACACACCCCATCTACCCCCACCCAACCCCCACTTCCACCACACCACCACCCCATCCACACCAGTTTGACGAAAAAATCAAACTGAATGTCAAAGTCATTCGGATGAAACTACAAACCGAGGCCCCGTGAGCGAACGTACGCAGAACATCTTGCCCACACGTTAAAACCCAGTTCCGCCTTTCGGAAGAGCAGGCCATCGTGTGCCGGTAAGAGCGGACGACAAAATTATTAAAATAAAACCAGCATGCACACAGGTGTCGTGTTTAGACACCATCCCTGAGGGGGAAAAAATAATAATGGGTAGGCGCTGCACTTGTGGAGACGCGCTCTCCCCGGGGACAGCAGCCTGAATTTCATGCAGATAAATCAGCTGTAACATAAAGTGGTATATATAAAAAAAAGAAGAAATCCACACCCTCACAAACCCACCTTCACAACCCCACCCTCACACCTTCCCCCACCATCACCCCCCCCCACCCCCCAACCCTCCATCCCCCCCTCCCCCACCCCCACCCACCACACCTCACCTCTTTCACCACCACTCTCAAGGTGCGGCCACTGAGGCCCTGAGAGAGGTTGGGCAGTAGCGTGTGGCGGGTCACGCAGGTCAAGGCCGCTTGGACAGGCACGGTGACCACGCGCCGCAGAGCTGCGCTGTCCCCTGACCGCTGACCCGTCCACACTGACCACTGGGACTGCAAGTAGAGAGAGGAGAGAGGAGGAGGGGGAATGGGGCAAAGGGGAAAGGTAGTGAGGGAGGAGGAGATGAGATGAGAGAAGGAGGTGGTGGGAAAGGAGTGGGGTGGAGGGAGAAGGAGGGGTAGGGGAGAGAGGGACACACACACACACACACACACACACACACACACACACACACACACACACACACACACACACACACACACACACACCACCCTATTTACAAAAAACTGCATACACACGGGGACTGGATGTAAAAAAGCACATGAGTGCTATTCCATTATCCTCGATATAAAAGAATAAAAAAATAATATAATAACAAACACAAACAAGCACACACACAAATTCACTGATGATTGATATCACTAATAGTATATAAAAAAGATGTTAAATCAAAGAACGAATACACACACACTTACGCACGCACGCACGCACGCACACACGCGCGCACACACACACACACACACACACACACACACACACACACACACACACACACACACACACACGCAGCGAATTCAATCAACAAACAGTTTTTTTTAAAGGCAACAACAAACAACGTTCAACAACTTTCCACACAATGTCAACTTCAGCCAAACAAAACGAACACACCACTCCACTCATCCCTCTGACAGACAGACAGACACAGACACACAGACAGTCAGACAGACAGACAGGCAGGCAGTCAGGCAGGCAGGCAGACAGTCAGACAGGCAGACAGATAGGCAGACAGACAGACACACAGACAAACAAATAGACAGTCAAATAGACAGATAGTCAGTCAGACAGACGAACAGACAGACAGACAAACAAACAAACAAACAAACAAACAAAACGAACACACCACTCATCCCTCGAACAGACAGACAGACCATCGACAGTCACAGAGCCAGACAAGAGACAGACAGACAAAGGACACCCAGGGAGAAAACAAACAAACAACACAACACACGAGGAAAGGATAGGACAGACATCAGATGGATGACCTGGTTGGAGGTGTCAATCACCACCACGTGCTCTAAGGGCGACAGCAGCAGGTCCCATTCCTCGCTGTCCTGGCTCACGTCAGCAAGCGTCAGCCATTCTGACGTCACCAGCAGTTTGCGACGTAAGCGGCTTGGTGTGTAGTGTGACGTGATGTAGCCGGAGGTATCTTCTGACGTTTCTTTGAGGAACGCATTGATCTCAGTGAAACAAAGAAGAAAGAAATGAGTGATAATGATAACGATAATTAATACTGATTTATATAAACAATCATTACCACTGTGCAATAATGACGATGGTAATAATGGTGGTGGTGGTGGTGGTGGTGGTGGTGGGTGTGGTGGTGGTGGTGGTGGTGATGATGATGATAATGATGGTGCTGCGTCTGCTGCTGCTGTTGCTGCTGCTGCTGATGAGGATGTAGATGTAAGCAGAGAACTCCGAGCTAAGTTAACCAAAGCACTCGTTTTCCCCAAGCCAAAATAAAGCAGCATTGAGCGTGGTTACCAACTGGATGGGGTGACCGTTCGTGTGCATTGGCTTCAGTACAGTCCCCCAGTTCACCCAGCTGTAAATGAGCACCTGCCCTCTTTTGGGTCAGTGAAGGTAAAGCAGCGAGGGAGAGGAGATGGGCGCCGCCCTCAATATGCTGGCCCCTAGAGAAGCTGAGGTTTCT
>CM060320.1:59029517-59034517 GCA_030674155.1 Stramonita haemastoma | reverse complement strand
ACGAAGGCCACACAATAAGGCCTGTCACCTGATTCAGTTTCAGCAACTTTAATAACATTCACCTAAGGTCAACATCAACACCATCTAATCCTACAAACATCTAACACTGTCAATCTGACAAAAAAAGAAAACGAAGAAAGAACCTTAAACCATTTTGTGCCTCAAGGCCAATATAACCAGGCTGTGTTAAGGATGCCAGCCATTTTCCGCTTTATTTATCATCTCTAGGTTACAAATAAGCGTTACAAAAAAGGATACTTAATACTTCAATGTAAAAAAAAAAAATCAATCAATACGTACGTAAAATGCCACTGTGGGCAAATAAACTGCAGAATAAACATCCTGTTGCCATCCTAGCGTTTACAATAATCACTTAGGTTGCCAGAACAAAACAATACAGGCAAAGTGTCGTACCACGAATAAAAAGAAAATATTTATAAAGGTTGCACACCCCCCCCCCCCCCCCCCCCAGGAAAATGAATTTGGAAGGGAGAAAAATATGCAAGAGAGATAACAGAAAGGTCAGGAGAAAGACAGAAAAAGAAACGTAGAAAAGAAAACATTTCTAGCACAGAGTTTCAAAAAGGTGGGGATGCAATTGATACTGAAAGGGCCCCTGGCATCCACATGGGAAAAAAACAACAACAGCAAATTGTTGATACAATCCTCCTCCTCTCCCCCCCCCCCTCCTCCCCCCCCCCCTCCAGATGGGAATGCCGGAGCCCTTTCAGTATAATTATAATAGCATCTGGAAATTTGTGCAAGAAATTTCCCCCTTTTCTATTACACCCTTTGTATACATGTATCTTTCTCCTCACCTTCTCTATCCTTTCCCTCTCAGTCTAATTTTCTGCCTACCCAACCCATTCTCCTAGCTTCTTTCATAGAAATTTGAAAAACTATGTTACTTTTAAACTTTCTGATAAGCTGCCCTGAAGTCAGAGCGTGTCGGCTGAGGCCAGCGGGCAGACCTCCTGCAGAGTTAGGAGAAGACCAGGCACTACGCATTCTACCCAATAAAAATTATGGTCATGGTAGGTGGTAGAAGTTGTCACAGCCAAAACACAAAGCAGAACCCATCTTTTGGTTTGTTTTTTTCTCCATCATCGTTCCCCGGCTCTCAAAGATCCAAGGTTCACCAATGGTGAGATTTTTGCGTGTGCGACCAGCCGTTTATTTTTTGCCCCACCATTAAAGCAGCCAGCCGCATTCTGACTTCCGAAATAATAATTAAACACGACACTAGTATGCATGTGTTTTTGTTTGCTTGTCTCTTAGGGTTTTTTTTCATTTTGTCATCTGTTCTTACCGACACAAAAATTTAATGGTGGTATGAAATGAAAAAAAAAAATGAAATGGAACTGGTAATGGATAATCCTCTGAAAGGCGTGATGGGTTTTACAGATTACCTGCGTGCGTTTGCACACGGACCTTCCGTTTATAGTTTTATCCGAGGGGCTTTTGGGGGAGTGGAGTCGGCACTCATGTAAACTCCAGAAGGAAAATCCCCTGGAACAAGCCCGGTTTGAGCCACCACTAAGACACCCGTTTATGGGGATTTTTCCCCTGAAGTTAACATCGGTGCTGACTCCACTTCCCACAAAGTCCTACGGATGAGACTATAGACAGACATCTTGTGTGTAAACGCACGTAAAACATCTTGTGTGCATGTTAAAATATGTTCCACTTTTCGGAAGTGTAGGCCATTGTGTGCTAGTGGGAACGGACGGCAAAATGCATGCACATGGGGACTGGATGTCAAAAAGCACTGGAGTGGTTATCCATTGTCCTCGATGTAAAAAAAAAAAAAAAAAAAAAAAGTAAATGAATGAAATAATGAAAAAAAAAAGAACGAATAAGCAAATAAATAAATAGATAACTAAATAAACAAGTAAAAAGATTCATGAATAAACCTATCAATCAATCAATCAATCAATCAATAGATAATTGTGACGCTCCACCACATAATGAGACGGAGTGCACATGAGGTCAATTTTTAGTTATTGACATGTTATTAATGTGCAATAAAGTGGCTATCAAATACAAAAAACAGATTGAAAATCGGACAATTCTGTGCAAAGGTATTACAATTTGAAATGATAGACTACAGGAAGTGGCAAAATGAGAAACGGACAAGTTTATTTTCGTAACACGTTGTCAGAATGAGGGCTTGGGTATTTTCAAAACATATTTAAAAGCAAAAGGGATAACGATTATGCCTTGATATTTCATAATAAGGTAGATAAACGGATATAGTTTAATGATTAATCAAAATCTCAAAATTGACAACTTGACCCCTACCTGCCTTCAATGGCTCCTAGAGCAAAATTGGGTAATGTGCTAAGCGACTCATTTCGTGGCGGAGCGTCACAATTTATACCCGAGAGTTCCCCAGAATATGCACTGTGTCACTTGTTCCTCAAAGGAATCATCGTGAGGTCGTATCCATGGAGAAGTTTGCCTATGTAGCCGTTTCAACTTATATCGCCATTTTGACAGCCATTCTCCGACTTCGGGGGATTTTTGGTTTGTCCTTTGATTGATGGACAGCGCAGGTTGTCATTGCTTAGAGCTTGTCACGGATGCAGACAACCTCCACATGTTTTAAAGCATAACAACATTGTAATGTAGGCCTTGGTACAGTGCTTTTATGAATGACTGACAAACATTTATATTTACACCACTCCAAGTCACGGCAGATTTCTCTCTGCGCTAAATTCGGGCCACTCTCCCCCCCGGGAAGAGAGCGTCGCCACGAGATCAGCGCCACCCTTTTTTTTCTCCTGTCTGCATCTGTGTTTGCTTCCCTATCAGAGTAACTTTTTTTCTACAGAATTTGCCAGGGACAACTCTTGTGTTGCTGTGGGTTCTTTACCATGCGCTAAATAGTTTTCTGTAACACACGGGATCTCGGTTTATCGTCTCATCCAAAAGACTAGCACCCAGACCACCACTTGTGGTCTAATGGATGGGGGGAAAGTTTTGGGCCCAAGCGGGATTTGAACCACTGCACAGTCCGACCCAGACTTTTTGCTTTCTTGGCAGGAACGTCATCTCAAGACCACCGATCAAAGACCTATACCTCTTTAGAAGTGACGTAAATATACTTCATGACAGTTCAGAGAATAACTGTGTACTCATAATTTTGTTAGCAGTGTTTAGAACTAGTTTTGTCTCTCCTGTGTCTCAGCTTTTGTTTGTCCGTTCATTTGTTTGTAGTAGTTGTAGGAGTAGGAGGAGGACTAGTAGTAGTAGTAGTAGTAGTAGTAGTAGTAGTAGTAGTAGTAGTAGTAGTAGTAGTAGCAGCAGCAGCAGCAGCAGCAGCAGTTGCACACACACACACACACACACACACACACACACACACACACACACACACACACACACACACACACACGTGCACGTACGTACGTGTGTGTGTATATAAAAAAAAATCACAAAATTTTTACATACACGTATACTTACCTTCCTTTCTGTAAAATTTCAATGTAAAACAAATGCACAGCGCACACACAAAAACGAAGACTTTCCACACTCGTAATACTATCACTGGAATAGATCTAATTTCACAGCTTGGCAGCACAAGGCAGGCAACCAGCTGATAGTCTACACGCGTCCAGCCAATCCAATATCACTTCCTTATTCAATAACCCCCCCCTTCGCCCTCTCCGTTGTCACAGCAACCCCACATTGCAATAACAGACCCCGGACACTGTGCTAAGTCGTCAATGAGTTTGCTGAGTAAATGCATTGACACCAAAAAAAGGCTGCAACAGGAAAAAGACCGGCCAGATCTGCATCGATCGTCTGCTTTAAGTTCGGAGACAGTCCGTCCGTCCGAGAGCAGCGTTGGTTTTGCCCTCAGCCAATCAACGCCTTGTTCAGTAAAGTGGAAGACGCAAGTGGCGTGTAGGCGTTCGCATGAATGCTCGTTTTTATTGTTTTGAAAGTCGTTAGTGTTTTGTATTTTTTGTTAAAAAAAGAAAAGATCTTGCCAAACAGCTGTGAATTTTTTGTTTGTTTTATTGATCCACGAATAGTCTATTAACAGCACGTAGGCGAATAATCGAGGAAAACATCTCCAAAACCAGAAGGATCTATTTTAGAAATTCATAGACTTCAAAAAAGCGTTTGACAGTGTGGCGGCATGGAAGACTGCCACAAACCTTTAGAACTTTTAACGTTGGAGAAGGATGGGTATAGATCATTCAGGCACTCTGAAACAATGCCAGCTGTGCAGTTCTAATGAAAAGCCAGGCTGGATACATTTTTTTTCAAAACAGCAGTATGAGTCTAACAGGGCTGCATACTCTTACCTGCTATATTCAACCCCCCCTCTCTCTCTGTCTCTCTCTGGAGAAGATCATGCGGAAGAAGTTCTTTGAATGTTATACCACTGCATCTCATTGTGGCAGATTCAGAAGCAATTTCCAGTTTGCTGGTGACATTGATCTCCTTGAAGGTTGTAACAACGAATTAAAACAAACAAACTAACAAAAACCCGAAATGAACAAGCTGGCGCTTAAGGTATGAAGATCAGCGCAGAGAAGAGCAAAGTCATGGTAAACAGCACCAATGACGGTACAATTAGCATCGTCATGAACGGTCAATTACTCGAAGAAGTAGACTCCTTTAAATAATGATTCCACACTGGCCAAAGGCGTTCTTTATATATTATATATATATATATATATATATATATATATATATATATATATATATATATATATATATATATATATATATATCGCATATTGAGGGTGACGCCCATCTCCTCTCCCTCGCTGATGTACTTTCCCTGACCCTCAAGAGGGCAGGTACCCATTTACAGCTGGGTGAACTGGGGACTATACTGAAGCCAAGGCGCGCACACGGTCACCCATATATATATATATATATATATAGAGAGAGAGAGAGAGAGAGAGAGAGAGAGATAGATAGATAGATAGATAGATAGATAGATAGATAGATAGATAGATAGATAGATATGAGATATATAT
>CM060320.1:59012017-59017017 GCA_030674155.1 Stramonita haemastoma | reverse complement strand
GAAAATTTCAACACATAAAAAGTTTTTTTTTATTAGCTTAATTATCATCTTATGTCTTTTAAAAAAATTTTTTAATCAGTCCAGATCATGCCTGCTGTAAATAATCAGAACATACTTTTTTTAAACACTTTATTGGGTTTTTTAATGGTAGATATTGCAATATTTTTATTTGCATCAAAATTTATTCTTGATCAATGGGATTTTCTGTCCTCTTCTTTTATTAAGGGGAGAAAACCCTTCACACTAAAAGGTGGCATTGGTGGTAAAGTGTACATTCTCTCCCTTGTGCTCATCATTAATCTGTTCACTGTTGATGATGTGTATGTATATGATACATTTTTATTTGGTCCTCCTTTCCCAGCTTGATACAATTTTTTATGATTTTTGTTGTTGTTATTGCTCAGCTTAAGCTCTGAGGTTCTTCATGGGTGAGAATTTGTATATGCCACACTACCCTCAACATGCTGGCCCCTAGAGAAGCTGAAGTCTCTGACGCCTTGCTCCCCCTACGACCACATAGGTTATGGGACACCTTTACCTTTAGTTTTTTTTACACAGATTTTACCACATTCTGACTTTGGGGAAAAACATATGATATAAAACTGAACAGAGTTGTGCTATACAATACTACAGTCTAATACAATACAGAACACGACTGTACAACTTTCTTTCTTTCTTTCTTCTTTCTTTCTTTCTTTCTTTCTTTCTTTCCTTTCTTTCTTCATCTAGTTAGTTAGATAGTTAGTTAGTTAGTTAGTTATGTTAGTTATTCTTTTATATTGAGGATAATGGAATAAGCATTTGTGTGCTTTTTTACATCCAGTACCTGTGTGTATGCAGTTTTGTAAATCTTGTCAATCTGTTCCCACTAGCACATAATGGCCTACTCATACGAAAAGCAGATCTGCGTGCGTTCGCACACGGGCCTCGTTTATAGTCTCATCCAAATGGACTTTTGAGGAGATTGGAGTCAGCACTGATGTTGACTCCAGGGGAAAAAATTCCTCTAACGGGAATGGAACCTGCAAATTGTCAAATTGCAAGTGCAATGTTCTGACCACTAGGCTATCCTATCCCCAACCCCAACACAACCTCTAAACACAGATCTCACCACCTGTTCTTTCAGGAGTGGCGTGGGCACTGCGGGTCCCAGCAGGTTCTGTTCTACGCTGAAGTGACGGACAAGATGCGGGTCGGCAAAGGGGGAGGACTGGAGGAGGAAGGGGAGATGATCGAGGTGGTGCACACGCCCGTGGAGGAAGGGAGGAAACTCATCTTGGACGAGAGCGTGAACAGACCGGTGGTTTTCCTCTTTGCATGCAGTGGTTTTTCGCTACCAAGTGGCCGAAATTTGCAGCACTGTGATGTGTTGTAGGGGGGTAGGGTTAGCTGTAGTTGAATGATTTTCCTGTGTGTCCGGTAGGATTGTGTTTGATAGGATAATGTATGTTGGTGTTGTTAAGTGATTTCCTTGTTGCCATCTGGATTAAGATGTTTATCTGTACAAATCCGGTTGATCCAAACAACTGGGCAAGATTTATTAAACTGCTGAGTATTATTGTTTTATATCAGCAAACAGGAAAACATGACCATATCTGAGGGCAGTGAAAAGTATGGTCAATAAAGAAAAACTCAGTCAGACTACTGACATAATACAGCACTCCCTAACTTTCAGGGGAGGGAAAACCTGTTAATTTCAGATTCGTTCACTCACAAAGACAATGATGGTTGTTAGATTTGGAATCACGCCAGTCAGATGTGCTGGGCCTGACCTGTCAGGTGCTTAACGGCAGCGCAACACATTTTCACTCATATGACAGACAACAACTGTTGCTGTCTGAGCGTTCGACGAAGAAGAATATTTGGAATCATTTGTCTTTCAATTTGCAGTCTGTGCATTGGCAACCCACATGGTGGATGAAAGGAGAAGGAAAGTTTCCACAGAAAGTTTTTCATATCAGAGGAGTTCTTTTTGTCTCTGTTGAGCCTGTCCACTCTATGACAAAGCCATTGTGTTTGGTATCAAAGCATTTTGGATGATTGTGAGGTATTGTTTCGTATTGAAGAGCACTCAGAATGACAGTGTGGTATTATATTGTATAGAAGCGTATGCATTATGGGCAATGATGGTGAAGTATTGTTTTAATATTGAAAGCAAACTGGGTGTGATTCTATGATATTGTGTGGTGTGGATTAGTTAAAGCCAGAAAGAAGTTATTTTTATTAAATAGCTAGAATGTACCTGATATTGGCCCATGATCGTCAAATCTCAGATAATACAAACAGACCAAATGGTAAAGCCTACAGCTGGCCAGCAGACATTTGCTTGTGGATAGCTGCTGTGGGTTTTGTGGGGGGGTTGTTTTTGTTTTTAGTTTTGTTTTGTTTGGGTTTTTTTTTTTTGGGGGGGAGTGTTACAAATTAATAGAAGAAACATACCAGTTAGCTGAAAAAAAAAGTTTTTGTTGTTCCTCCGTTAGAGCTATAAGGTTTTCACCAATGGTAAGATTTTGCATATACAGTGAATTGTTTGCTGTGAGCGGTATTTAAGTTAAATTCTAGAAGAGACTGAAAGAGGCTGAATAACTTTTATCTTGTAGCAAGACTTGTTGACATTCATTTATGGGAAGGTTTCAAAGTTTGCTCATCTGTTACTGGATGGTTTTGCAGAGCACAAATCAAAGGCAGTATGATATAAAGATTTCAAGTTGGTTTGGTTGTTGTTGTTGTTGTTGTTGTTGGGAAAATGGTATGTATGTTGAGTGATATTCGATTGCATTTTGTGTGTACATTGTGGAGAGTATCAGCTTTGTATTTTGGGTGAAAATGAAGAATTTTAAGTGACAATTAATCAGAATTTTGTAAATTGCAGTTTCTCTTTATTCTGTTTCATTTCATGCAATATTGTTGTTTCTAGATTTCCCCCACATCCAATTTCTAGTTATGTTATTTGAGTAAATACATGTAAACTGTATGAGTTGAAAATGTTTGTGTTTTTTTTAAATGTCTGTACAGTAAGTTTAAAGTGTGAGCATTTAAAAAAAAATTAAAATGACAGAAATAAGTCTTCCTGTATTTGTGTCTTTGTGTGTGTGTGTGTGTGTGTGTGTGTGTGTGTGTGTGTGTGTGTGTGTGTGTGTGTGTGTGTGGTGTGGTGGTCTTCAATTTTACATCTCTTCACAAAAAGTGATATTAGACAATTGTGCGTATGTGTGTGTGTGTGTGTGTGTGTTTTCAATGAAATATCTACGTGCACAGATATGTTCTACTCCTACAAGAAGGAGTGTGTGTGTGTGGTGTGGTGTGTGTGTGTTGGTGTGTGTGTGTGTGTGTGTGTGTGTGTGTGTGTGTGTGTGTGATTATAATGCCTAGTAATACAAGCTGCCATAACACAGCGGTTAGTGCCTAGGGTTGTGGACTGGAAGGTCGCAGGTTTGAATCCCATATGAGACACAAGGATTTTTTGGACTCTGGCTGGCTCCTACCTAGAGTGAGTGTGCTGTGGGCTTATTGGGAAGACTGGGACCACACAGTCGAGCTTCATCCACTTGAGGCATGTGGCTTTGAGAGTGTTGCTCAAAATACCTAACCATCACTGCAGGTGTCTGGATCGCCCAGGCCCGGTTGACACCCAATATAATATGGTAGTAAGCATAGAGTACAGTTCTGTCAAGTAGTCTCAAATCTGGAGGTCCACGGAGATGATCGTTATAGGGACATTGTGGTGGTTTCCACCTCAGGAGGGCGATTCACAAGGTCTGGCTCCGCAACTGAGCTAATACTGTCATCAGTGGGGGTCTTAGTAGGTAATGTCCTGCATATATTAGCTCAGAACAGACACCACTGAACACCAGCAAAGTAACCTAGCAGAAGTGCAGGCCTCTCTGGCTGGTGGCCCCACTATGGCCTGATATTGATGGGCTCCCTGTGGACTTCTGACCCTGAGGATACCATATAACGACTCTGGGTATGCCTGTGGGTGGGAGATTGATTGAAATGAATGGCGTGGGAATAGCAGAACAAGACGGCACAGGAGGCAGCGAAAAGAAAAAACAAACAAAAACAATGCCTAGTAATTGATTAGCCTTTTCTATCAAAATATAACTCAACTTTTGCCCTCACCGATCTTATAATTCCAAGTTTTTTTTTTTAAAGCCATCTAACAAAAGATCATCCTTAAAGACTTAAATTTTCTGCGTCACTCAAATCCCCCGAAGATCAGCTATTTCAACATCCAAACAAAAAAAAAAAATCAATATTAACAAAAACACAACCCTCTTAATTAACAATAACATAACAACAACAAAATCATGAACAACGGCCACGCCCAAAAAAAAAAAAAAAAAAAAAAAAGCCCATCACATCACAAACAGGCAGCACATATTATCAAAACTAAAATACCACCCTGTTTTTATAATTTCGTGGATAAACATACAGAAAAACGGTGACCCCTCAAGGCACAAACAGGAGGATTAAGACCCTCCAAAGCCTCAGTCTTCCTGGCAAAATCCAACCTCTTTCCTTCGGTTAATCCAAGCGTGTGAGCCAGTTGGCACGCTCCGATGGTTTGAAATCAGACAAGACAACACTCCCAAGGAACAACTGTTTGGAATACATTATGGGCAAACTCCAGTTTTGACAGGCAATTAAAGTGAGATTACTTGAGGATGGCTGAGCATTATTAATTTTTTTTTTTTTGCAAAAAAGGGCCTTTTTTTTTTTTTTTTTCTTTTTTTTAAAACAGCTCGCTTCCTGGGTATCACTTGTTAGTCGCTAGGTGTGGTGTCATTATGTTTAGTATGGTCATCTTATCATTATTATTGTTTTTATTACTTTTTTTTTTTTTTGGGGGGGGGGGGGGGTCCTTGGCGAGAGCTCCGAGGTTCACTAATGGTGAGATTTTGTGTGTGTGATCGTTTTTGCTCACCATTAAGGTAGCTGTATTCTGACTTAGGGGATCATCATCGTCATCATCATCAGCATCATCATCATAGTGCTAA
>CM060320.1:58997017-59009517 GCA_030674155.1 Stramonita haemastoma | reverse complement strand
ACATAATGTGTGTGTGTGCTGCTTATTTTCTTTTTTTTTTTTTATTTAAAGGGAGGCAGACTTTTTTTTTGTAAAGGAGTATGAAAATGCTGACTGAGTGATAGTCTGTGATTATGAATTTCTCTTTAATTGAATGATTCTGTTTTGGGGCGTCATTCTCATTGTAATTAGAGTGCTTTTTTGTTTTCTTTTTGTGTTTTGGTTTTTGCGTTTTTTTTTTTGCTTTTTTTTTTTTGGGGGGGGGTATACGGAGGACAGTGTGGTAGAAGATATAGGTACGGTTAGGTGATAGTTATGGTTATTTTATTTTATTATTTATCTTATATCGAGGATAAGAAAGAATCATGTCTTTTTTTATCGGTCCGTGGTATGCAGTTTGAAATGTACTTCCACGACGCTACTCTTGAAGGGAACGGATTTAACATGTGCCAAATGTTCTGCGTGCTTTCGCACACGGCTCGTTTAATTGGGTTGTTGGGGAGAGCGAGGTGTCAGAGACCTCAGCATCTGTAGGGGCCAGCGAGGTGTCAGAGACCTCAGCATCTGTAGGGGCCAGCATGTTGAGGGCGGCGCCCATCTCCTCTCCCTTGCTACTTTACCTTCCCTGGCCCTAAAGAGGGCAGGCACCCATTTTTGGGGTCGTCTTCAATTTAACGTGTCTTCACAAAAAGTGATACTACCCATTTTAAAGTGTTTTTAGTGCACTGCTCTCTTATTTTAGTCTTTTTTTCATTTTTTTTTCGTCGGTGTCGTAATTATATCATAGTAGATATTACTGATGATGTTGTTCTTGGTTTTAGATAGATGGCTTGATGAAAAAAAGCAAATCATTGCTTAGTCAATGTACTATCTAGAAATTATATTAAAAAGTTGATTTTGACTGACTTTGACTTTCACAAAACACACTCACACACACACCGCCGCACGCACCAACACACACCACCAAACCCCAAAAGACAAAAAAGAACAAACCAAAATCAATCCCCTTCCTCACTACCCACCACACCCCAACCCCTAAATCACCTTTTACCACAGGAGAGAGAAGAGAAGAGAAGAGGGAGGAGAAAGAGAGAGAGAGAGAGAGAGAGAGAGAGAGAGAGGGAGAGAGGGAGAGAGAGAGAGAGAGAGGAGAGGAGGAGAGAGAGAGGAGAGAGTAGAGAGAGAGAGAGAGAGGGGGGGGGGGGGAGGGTATTCTGCTTCCTGTCACCGCTTCAGAACACTTTTCAGCCCGGCCCTTCTATTGTGCCTCCCCCTTCAAAACATGCTCAAGGCGACTTTGGGGGGGACTTGCAATGGCTGAATGATGGAGTCCCCGAGCCTAAAGGTCTTTTTGTCCCCAGACAGAGGAACTGCTTTCCAAAGCTCCCAGTATGGGGGCAGGAGGAGGAGGTGAGGAGGTGGAGGAGGAGGGGTATGGTATGGTACTACAGAACGGTACAAAAGAAGAAGAAAAAAATCACCGTAGAATAGTGAAAAAATGGGCTAGGGTAGGGAAGATTGAAAAAAAGGTGTGTGTGGTGTGTGTGTGTGTGTGTTGTGTGTGTGTGTTGTGTATGTGTGTGGTGGTATGTGTGTGTGTGTGTGTGTGTGTGTGTATGTGTGTGTTGTGTGTGTGTAGTGTGTGTGAGTGTGTGTGTGTGGTGTGTCGTTTTGTGTGTGTGTGTGTGTGTGTGTGTGTTTGTGTGTGGGGGGTGTGTGTGGAAAGTGAAGAGGGGGGAAGAGGACGGGGTATAAGAGGGAGGAAGGGTAGGGGGGGTGTTGAATTTTGCATGCATACACCGCATACACGCGCGGCCAATGTACTATAGTCATATACGGCAAGTCACACACACACACACACACACACACACACACACACACACACACACACACACACACACACATAACATATATATATATATATAATATATATATAAAATTTATATATTATGACACATTGCTAATGATGGGCAGTCTTTTTTTCTTGGATCATGCATATTAGATCCAGCGGAGTCATCCGATCAGGATGCATAACCAATTAACCAACCAGCCAACCACACCCAACCACCAAACAACCAACCAACTAACCAACCAACCAACCCACCAACCACGACACAACTAACACAAGCAACTTGATTCGGACAAAATGGTTATTTTTCGTTCCTCGGCTAGAGCTCCAAAGTTCACTCACCAATGGTGCGATTTTGCGTATGCGACCTTTTTTTTCCATATAGATACAGCCGCATTCCGACTTATCTATTTATCTATTTAGTTATCTAACCTTTTATTTCGGGATAATGGAACAAGCATCATGTGCTTTTTTACAAAAGCACTTCGGAGATGGCGTCTGAACACAGTGTGCATGCGTCTTTTAAAAAAAAAGTCATTGTTCCTACATGCACATGCACTCATGGCCTATATTTCTGAAGTTGAAGGGGTTTTTTTATTATCTATCTATCTATCTATCTATATCTATACTATTATATCTATCTATTATCTATCTATTATCTATTATCTATTATTCTATCTATTATTATCTATCTATCTATTTGTTGCTTTTTTTTTTTTCGAGGATTATGGAATAAGCACCCGTGTGCTTTTTAACACCCAGTCCCTCTGTGTATGCAGTTTTGTAAATGTTGTCATCATTGAATATTGTATAAGATGTTCTGCACACCGGACCTCGGTTTATAGTCTCGTCTTATCCGAAGGACTTTTGAGGGAGTGGACTCAGTACTGATGTTAACTGCAGGGGGAAAGTCCACAAGAAACTGTTGATGTTGCAGCATCTCTTCCATTATTTTACATCTTTGACTGTCCTTTTCAATAAGTTTCACCTTCACCTGTCCCGTAGTCCCGTGGACCTTAGAGGCACAACTGAGGATTTTGCAACCAGCTTCCTCCACTCCCCACGGTCCTCTGCCCTCCGTAGTATGTCGTTCCCCAAGGCCTGTCTACTCTCTGATGATGTCTTCCCATCGTTTTCCTCTGTCTGCCTCTTCGTCTCCCTCCCCTTACTGTTCCCTGTAAAATGTCTAGGCCAGTCTAGATGATCGTAGTGGGAATGGGGGTCGAAACTGTTGAAATTTTGTTTACAGCCCATGTTAAAGTTTGCTCTATATTGAAAGGGAATCACTTGTAAGCCTAAAAATCAAGAATTACTGTTTTCTGCACTGTTGCATGGAAACAACCCAATATGGCCGCCAAAACTAAATGTTTCAAACTCCTAAACATTTATATCGATAGCAAGTAGAAGTAGCCTGTTTCTACAGACACCTTTTACAACCTGTATTGTTTAAATTCACACAGGGAGAGCTTCATAGATATATCCAACAATTTGTGTGTGTGTGTGTGTGTGTGTGTGTGTGTGTGTGTGTGTGTGTGGTGTGTGTGTGTGTGTGTGTGTGTGTGTGCGTGCGCGCGTGTGTGTGTTACCGTCTGCACGATAGAGTTATAACAAGAGATGATAAAACGCCACCGCGACTCAAACGGTCAGCGGACTCAAGGAATATCACTTTATCCGCCAACCACCCACTTTTTTTTTCACCTGTGAGAGCCGGGTGGAGGGAGGGGTAGGGGTCAAGGGTTGTGTGTGTGTAAGGGGGTGGGGGGGGGAGGGAGGGGAAATGATAATTATGAGACGTGAGAGGTGGAGAGAGGGAGGACTGACAAAAAATAAGCCGGGGATGGGAAGGGGGGGGCAGAGACATAAAACTGTGGGAACCAAACTGACCAACAATAAAGACAGAAAAGAGTTATTTTATGGACAACTGAACACTTCTAGACACGAGTATGACAAGCGTGTGAAGGGATGGATGAGTATGGTGTGGGGTGGGGGGGTAGGTAGGTAGGGATAGGTGATGGAGAGAGAGAGAGAGAGAGAGAGAGAGAGAGAGAGAGAGAGAGAGAGAGAGAGAGAGAGAGAGAGAGAGAGAGAGAGAGAGGAGAGAGAGAGAGAGAGACAGAGAGAGACAGAGAGAGAGACAGACAGACAGACAGACAGACAGACAGCACAGAGCGGCATGAATATATTAACGAAAGTATTCTGTGGGGGCAAATTTGCCCTGGAGTGTATATCTACACACACACACACACACACACACACACACACACACACACACACACACACAACACACACCAACACAACACACAACTACGGGCCAAACAATTCTCGCCTACGGCACTTTTTAAAAACTTTTTATAAAGGTGCGGTATTGTTTTTTTTGCTTTGTTTGTTTTGTGGTCACTTGCTTTGTCGCTTGTCCTTTCAATTTAAACAGAAATGACCACAACAACTGACCAAGCGGATAGTGCTTTTTCTTTTGGCACTGTGCTGTCCGGACACCTGGTGGGTTTGTGGTTCAAATCCTTCAAGATTTGAAGTAAGAAAACTTGTCGAACAGGTCCTCTAGAGCAGTATATATGTGGATTAACGTTTAATTGTTGGATTGGATGCTTATTTGTTGATGTACACTTTTGTTGTTGTTGCTTGTTAAGAGTATCTGTTTGACCGTTTGCTTTATTCATTTATTTATTCATTCATTTATCATTCTTTGTTGCTTACTCGTTTGCTTATCTAATGCTCATTTTCCCTTCTTAATTCCTTCCTTTATATAGAAATGATTAAAACGGTAACATCACTGAGCATTATCATGAAGACGATAATTATGTATTCTGTCCGCCAGTCGTCATACTAAAGATGTCTTTTCAACTCAATTATAATTTTTAAAAAAATTAGCTTTAAGCTTGTTGCTGCTATGCTGCTGATGTTTGTTGTTCATTTTATATAATTACAATATAATAATAAATATAAATATATATAAATATATATATATATATATCGTATGCTCTGTTGGATAAAAGAAAATATTTTAAAGCAAAATCATTTGATTTCTGATCGTTCGTTCCTCGGCTGGAGATCTAAGGTTCACTGATGATGAGACTTTACGTAGCCCACATTTTTGCCCACCATTAAGGTAGCTGTATTTTGACTTCGGGGATCAATATCAATGTAAGTCAGCATGGTTTTTACAAAAATCGGAAGCAATCTTGCTGCTGTTCATTTTGTAGAAAATGTGAGACATTTTTTCGTCAAAAAAATTCTCTATTACTTTTGTGCTAAATAGTTCATCGTCAAAACAGCATGGTAACGCGTTTTCCTAACTGAAGAATGTAACTACAGCATAATGACACGCGCATACACACACACGTGTGGCGTGCATTGCTCACACACACACACACACACACACACACACACACACACACACACACACACACACACACACACACACACACACACACACATACACCACCACGCAGAACGCCGCAGCACGCACGCATAGTGTACACACGCACGCCACGCACAGTGCGCGCACAAAAGCACACACACACACACACACACACTTGTACACACCAAGGCAAAACTCCATGATTTTGCAATAATCATAATGATGTATTTATTTATATCCAGAAGAAACAGTAGAGAAACAAACGCGGTTCCAGAGACTTTAATACAGGATAATGGCACACAGTCATATAATGGTAACCCAATACATAATTTAATAGGCCGGACCACTCCACAACAATAACAACAACAACATCAAAACACCCCGTAAAAAGACTCATTACAGGAGATCCAGTATATTTTTCAATATCATATCATATTCGCTCACTTTGGTAGCAATATGCATCACAATACGTGATATTTTTGGTATACCTACATGAAAAATTTGAAAATAATTATCATTAAAAGTAGCAGCAGTCAGCAGCACAAAACAGAACAAAAGTGGCAAGCCAGAAGAAGAAGAAAGAATTGCGACGAAGAAGGAGAATACAAAGAAAAAGAAGAAGAGTTTCGAAGATGAAGATGATGACTTCCCTCTTTGTTACTTTCTTTTTCCTTACCTTTCTGTCACCCCCCCCCCCCCCCCTCTTTCCCTTGTTTATTTTCAACATTCCCGGACTATTCTTCGGCCTTTTTCGGAGCAAACCTTATAAATAATAATTTCCTTTTTCATCCATTATTATAATGACATTTTGCCTATCATTGTGTTGTTTTTGTGACCAGGATAGTGATAATGCAAACACTAGGATGGGAGAGGATGCTCATTCTGCGGTGTAATTTGCCCGTATGGCAGCTTTCATATGCATCTTTTGTACTTTGACCAGTCCATTATCCTTTTTACGTGGTTTTTGTTGTAGCCTGGGGATGTTGATGAGGTGGAATGGCTGGCATCGTCAGTACCTGGACCTTAGAGGAAAGAATGTTTCAAAATACTTTGTCAATAAATGTCTTTTTTTCAGATTGATGATGTTTGGTGTTTGCATGGATTAGGATCCTGGGTTAGGCATTGCTGATGTTTGGGTGTTTTTTTTTTTACAGTCTTCTTTTTTTTTTCTTTCGTCTTCGTTTTCTTCTTCGTCTTAATCATCATCACTATCACTATCATCATCATCATCATCATCTCTCGTCGTCGTCGTCGTCGTCGTCGTCGTCGTCTCATCATCATCATCATCATCGTTGTAGTCTCCATCATCATCGTCGTCGTCGTCGTCGTCGTCATCATCATCAAAGAGATAGCCATTCTCGTTGAGACATAGTAACAGAGCAGCACCAAACGCAACATTATGGCAACATTTCTCCTTTTTAATATCGTAATGCTGATTAACTTTACAACTGTACATCAAAAAAATCATATGCGTGCACACATACAGACGCATGCACTCACACACGCACGTGCGTCGCGCGCACACACACACACATACACGCGCGCGCGCGCACGCACGCACGCACGCAAAGACACATATCCCTACACACGCGCACAGACAGTAAAATGTCTATAATTATAAAGTAGAAGGTTGAAGTATGCTGCTCATCATTCAATACACACACACACACACACACACACACACACACACACACACACACACACACACACACACACACACACACACACGCACACACACACACCGCGCACACACACACACACACCACACACACACACACACACACACACACACACACACACACACACACACACACACACACACACACACCCACACATACACACACACACAAACACTCTCTCTCTCATGCCAAATTGCCTTTGGTAAAAACGAAAAATCAAAAGAAAAGATTATGTCATAATCATATTTGTAAAACCTTCATATACAACGCAGCACCTTCGGGGGAAAAAATGGAGCCAGATTACGTCCCATACAGAAAACATACTTTATTAATCCATAATAATAAAACAACAACAAATAAAAAGAATGAAGAAGAAGAAGAATTGCAAAGAAGAAGAAATTGCGAAGAAAGAAGAAGAAGAAGAAGAAGAAGAAGAAGAAGAAAAGAAGAAGAAGAAGAAGAAGAGAAGAAGAAGAGAGATGAAAGATGATATGATGATGATGATGATGATGAGATGATGATGATGATGAATGAAAGAGAAAGCTGTTGATGCAGTCAGCAAAATGGACATTTATCTGTATGTTAAAAAACCATGTAGCTAAGCGCACAAACTCCTGAACAAACTATGTACACACAGTTATCTTCCCCTGCTATGTAGATAACCTGGAAACAGGACAAACACAAAATCACTTTCCAGCAATTTCAAGCACCCATTCAGACCACCCTCCCGATACTATTATGGGCAAAAATTTTTTTTAAAGACTGAAAAACAGAACGAAAGAAAGAAATTAGGAGTGCTGAAGAAAGAGCAAATTCTAATGTTATCTGAACTGATGTGTTCTTGAAGGGGTCACAGCCCGGACTCGAGCCATTACCGAGGCACCTGTTCGAGGGGATTTTCCCTTGGACTTAACCTCAATGCCGACTCCACTTCCGCGAAAAGTCCTTCGGATAAAACTATAAACCGAAGTCCTGTGTTTGAACACACGTAAAACATCTTGTGTACACGTTAAAAAGCCCTTCCACCTTTCGAAAATGTAGACCATTTCGTGATGATAGTAGGAACGGGTTACAAAATTTACCAAAAAGTGCATGCACACTGGTGTCATGTTTACACATCATCCCTGAAGTCTGAATGCAACCATCTACCTTTATGGTGGGTAAAAATGGCCGCATACGCAAAAATCTCACCATTAATGAACCTCGAAGCTCTGTCTAAGGAAAGGAGTGAAAAATCAAGTCTGACTTGCCCAAGACTCCTTTTTAATGTCATACAAGAACTTAGTATATAAGTAGTACACAGAAAAGAAACAATCATCTCTCTCTCTCTCTCTCTCTCTCTCTCTCTCTCTCTCTCTCTCTCTCTCTCTCTCTCTCTCTCACGGATAGCCTAGTGGTCAGAACATTGCGCTCGCAATTTGACGACCCAGGTTCGAGTCCGGTCGAGGAGATTTTTCTCCTGGAGTTAACATCAGTGCAGACTCCGCTCTCCCCAAAAGTCCTTCGGATGAGACTTTAAACCGAGGCCCCGTGTGCGAACGCACGCAGAACACCTTGCGCATACGTTAAATCCTGTTCCGCTTTTCGTAAGAGTAGGCCATCGTGTGCCGGTGGGAACAGATGACATTTACAAAACTGCATACACACGGGGACTGGATGAAAAAAAGCACGAGTGCTTATCCCATTATCCTCGATATAAAAGAATAAATCAATCTCTCTCTCTCTCTCTCTCTCTCTCTCTCTCTCTCTCTCTCTCTCCTTCTCTCTCTCTCTCTCACAGAGTTAAAATATGGTTCCTTCACATCAGAATCAACTTGCCACCACTTTCATAATTATTCTAAAGGTAATTATCATTACTTTTAAACAAAAAAAAGAAAGCACACACAGGAGGGAAAAATGAAACTTTCCAGCACCACCACTGGGAAAGTTTCAATGTCCAGTTTTAAAAAAAAAAATCTTTCGTGATCCATCAATCAATCATGGCTGACAATCTTCCAAAATATGTACACACTGGTCAAAATTTGCAAGGAGGCACAAAAATGTACGTCATTAATCTGCTCAAGCCATACCCACGAGCAGACTCACTCCTCAATAACGCTTTCATGAGGACTAAAAAAAACCACAACAAATATGGCGTGGTCTATTCTAAGATTCAAGGGTTAAAAAGAAAAAGAAAAGGCAAAATGGCGTCATCTTCGATTTATGATACATCGTGCACATCGGTAAAATAAACACAAATGTTGCTCTTTCACATTGTTAGCTTCATAGTATTTAAAAGCTGTCTTCTTACCATTATAATCATAGTCTCGCAGAAAATAAATTCGAAGCTGCACATCGGAGACTTTCGCAGATTCAAGTCAGGTTGTCCTCCTTCTTTGGTTTGTTTGCACTTTAAAGTCAGAATGTTTCGTTTCTTTGGTTGATTCGCTTTGGTTTGTGTTTGTATACCAGCACAGGGTTGTAAAAAATAATTCTCGTCTTTGAATTAAACGGGCATCATAATCAAGAATTATCAGGTCAAGAATGAAAAGAGACTAGTTCGTTGTTGCTACAAGTTTGTTTTCTTTTTACAATGAGAATCATGTTGCTAAATATGTTGTGGTCACAGCATTCTAAATCCCAAGTTCAGAGAGCGTACTTTTTGTTCTGTGTTGGGAATGTCGGAGCGTCAGAGAGGAAGCTAGACTATGACCCAGGAAAAAGATATCTACACCACATGGAATAAACACAGATATGTAATTGTGCCCACATAGTGACTGTCATCTCATGCAGCACTGAGCTTCTCCTTCTCTAGTTCTTTTTACACTGTCACATGTGTCTGGGAAAAAATAATGGTATGTCCTTTCCAGCTTCTCTCGTGGGGTACAGCTTGGTTTGCAAGTTATCTCCATCGGCCACACAATCTTCTACAGGAAGCTGTATAGCATGCACCTCTGAAGGATGTGTTGCAAGTCTGGTTTTCTTTACCACAGGCACACAGGGAAGGAGGAACGAGTTTCAGCTTTGTGGATATATGGTGATTTAGTCTGTTATGTCCAGCGGTAAGATTAAAGTCATCAACAGGAGACATCTGCAGATCATTCTCTGGCAGAACTGTCACTCAATGTCAGCAAGAAACTGTGGGAGACAATGGGGCGGGGGGGGGGGGGGGTCTACCAGGTTCCATTTTCGATTGTGCAATGACTGTGATTTCGTGACCACCAGGAGTATTTTGATCCACCAAGTTGCAGATTGGATTCTTTGGTTACTGTTATGTTTTGCTGGGTTTTGTTTAGTGCGCAATACATAGTTCAGTGTCTGTAGCAAAAGAGAACTTTACACTGCAGGTCTTCCCAGTCTCCATAGAATTTCTTGACCACTGGGGTGATAGGGGTCAGTCAGGCCAGATCCTCTTTCAGAGTGCCTCATGTAGGGACAGGACTGCAGCACATGGTCTGTTGTCTGACTGCCTATATTGCAAGGGCACTGCTCCACTGTAGGTTTAGAACCATCAGAGTTTCAGCCCATTCTTTTATCCACTTGCTTCTTGTATCTATCTTTTGCTGCAATCATTCTGAGCTATAGCTTACGTATTCTCAGCCCATAATATATAAAATCAATTGTATACCAAATTACTTCATAAAACACAGAACGTCACAGCAAAATGTGAGGCAAGATAAATGTTCAGAATGATCCAGAAATGCCCAATGTGCTTAAATTGTATGGATGGAAGGGTAAGTACTGCAGTCTTCTCACATGTTCAGTCTTATAGACCTCCCAGTCTGCTGGAGTCCTCAGGTCGTTTGGGTGAGGGGCCTTCCTACCTGTCAGCACCCAAGAAGAGAGAACTCTACACACTGGACACGAAACACACTTGGCCCTGAGGAGATTTTCCTTCCATCACTGTGGACTCGGGTACACCTCTGATAGACTCCTCAGTGTGTTGGACAAGAGAAAACAACCCTCACAATGTCTCAGGGAGAAGAACCTCCCGATGGTTCTTTTTGTTTGCCTTTTCTCAAGAACACGAAGAAGCAATATGGAGAAACCTTGACACGGCAGCGCTACTGCCATTTTTTTTAAAGACTGACCAGCCAGGAGAAAACCCTGAACCAACACGTGTGTCCCTCATCAGCCACCTTAGTCAACGGACTGATGATGGTGATGATGATGATGATGGTAATGATGATGGTGATGGTGATGGTGACGACAATGCTGCTGCTGCTGCTGCTGCTGCTGCTGCTGCTGCTGCTGCTGCTGCTGCTGCTGCTGCTGCTGCTGATGATGATGATGATGATGGCGGCCTTAAGAAAATGGAATCAACCAGCCAGATAGTCCAGATAGTCCTATTAGATCGTCTGTCATCTCTTTTGAGTTTGAAGATCTCTCACATACACAAGCACTCTCGAGGCACCAGCCCCCAACACCATTCTACATTCTCCAGCTCTGTTCCATCTTCAACCTGAAGAAAAAAGCTGAGATGACTGGCAACATCGTTATCATTAGGCTAGACAGCAGACTTGATTCACAAAATGAACCATCCATTTACAATAGCTGCGAATCCTTAGTTCCAAAATCAGAAATCTCCACCAGGATTTTAGTAAAACCTCAACAGCAACAGTGTCTGTGAAATTTTGCGTGGTGGTGTTTTGTTGATGGTGCAATCCCAAAACTCGGATTGTTCCGCTGGGACTCTAAATTAGCCACACCAAGTCAAGTATGCTGGGGATGGGAGAAGAGTCATGCAGGTGAATCTTTCTCATTGGAAGATGACACAACACAGATGTCTGATTAGGTCATCGATGATTGAGTTCCTCCTCCTCCATCCTCCCAAAGGCAAAAAGGGTTCTTGGAAACAACTCTAACCATTCTCACATCGCACAACGCAAACATCTATATATAGAAGTCGTTTTGCGTCACACATACATACACAGACACACACATAAGACAACACACATACAACCCAACCCAACAACAAAAACAACAACAAAACACTCCAAAAAAAATCCTCTCAATCCTTGACCCCTTTGTCTATTCGCGGCGTCACACGTGTAGCATGGTAGACTGGTGGTGGTGGTGGTGGTGGTAGTGGGGGTGGCTGAGGGTGGAGGGGGGAGGGGAGCAGAGGTAGTGAGAAGGGGGAGGAGGGGGAGGAAGCTGCTCACTCTTCACCAGAGGCACGGCCAGGTTCTGGCGCATGCTCTCCAGCATCTTCATGGAGGTCATGCCCTGGTGACCCCCGTGACCTTGAGGCTGCGCGTGCGCCTGGGCGGGGTGGTGGGGGAGGTGGTGGTGATGGTGGTGGTGGTGGTGGTGGTAGTCGCGGTGGGCGAGGTCAGGGGTCATCATGGGGTGCTGGGTCATGCCCATCCCAACGCCGCCGCCGCCGCCCCCGCCACACATGCCCATCCCCGTCATCTGCTTGAGGGCGTCTTCCCTCAGGTCTCGGCAGAACGGGTCTCTGGAAAGGTAGGAGAGAGAGATAGAAAAGTAGTTTTGAGTGAGAGTGGGTTTGGGTGAAAAGTTTGGGTTTTGGGAGGTGTGGTGGAGGTTGTAGGGTATGTATGTATTGGTACCGGTAAATGTATGTGTGTGTGTGCATATGGTATATTTAATAATGTCCATCCATCCATCC
>CM060320.1:58989517-58994517 GCA_030674155.1 Stramonita haemastoma | reverse complement strand
AATAATATGTATATCTATAGAAATCTTGGATGATATTCTTCCTTTCTGTGTCATAAAATATTTTGTCTAGTTGTGTCTTTAGTGGTTAATTATTCAAAGTTTCACTTAATGCCGTTAAAAGTAAGTATATTTAGACGCATTAATTACCGTTAGCTTCCAGCAATATAGTTGCTGATTAAGATGCAATATTGCATTTCAAAGTTTGAATTCTCTAGTTTATTTTGATATATGATTTGTGTAGTTTGTTTGCGCGGACGAAAAGATAGTCACCACTGAAGCTGCATAAGGAAACACAAAATGTCCTCCATTTGGGCTCAAATCTGTCGATTTGGTTGCAGCTTCGTGGTGCTTTCTTTGAGGTCCGCGCAATATGCAAATATAGGAGGATGTGTACGTAAGAGGGGAGGGTCATCAAAGAGAGTCATCAAAAAGTGTCATCAGCGTGTGGAGTCGCCAGAGAGAGCGTCAGTCAGAGAAAGAAAGAAGAGGATGAAATAAAAGAATATTCCTAGCAACTGTCTTCCCTGAGTCTCCTGTTGCCTGGTTGCTGTGTATTGTTCCACGCTTTCCCTACCCTGCCTTTATCCTTGCTACTGGCACTATCACAATTGGCGCTGCGAGCAGGATAGGGATACTGGAGCGATAACAGTAACTGGGTAACTCGAGGCTCAACCTAGATTGGGAAGAACAGGGTACCATGCCAGCCAACAGCAAGAAGATGAGGAACAGAAGGAACGACTCTGAAACGAGTATTGCTGCCATGGCCCACACATCTAGTGGTGAGGGCAGCGCACGTTCTCTGAAGATCGTCCAGATGCTCCCGCCTCCCGAGCTACCCAAGTTTTCTGGGGCTGAAGACATTGACAACTTCATCCGGGAGGCCAAGTTGCTGTTACAGCTGCACCCAATGTCCGACGGAGCAGCTGCTGCCTGGGTGTTTGGAGCACTGCGGGGACAGGCAAAGCAGCAGATCCTCTCCATGGAGCCGGCAGAACTGGACAGCGCTGAGAAAATCCTTGGCATCCTGGAACGGCACTGGGGCCAGCAGCAAGACGCGTTCACTCTTGCTGCTGCGTTCTTCAAGCGGCAGCAGGGACTCGCTGAGTCTGCTAGCGAGTACGCCACTGCCCTGAGGATCCTCTGGGCCAAGGTCAACACTGCCCAGGCCGTCAGCCTGTCTCCAGCCATGCTGTGCTGGGCCTTTGTCAACGGGCTACACTCGAGCTCCATGCGGAGAGACCTGAGACGCTTCCTGAGGTACAGACCAGAGTCTACATTCCAGGAGGTGACCAGGGAGGCTCAACACTGGCTGAGGGAAGACGGGGGCCCAGACACGATGACACAACAAGCAGCTGCTCTGGACCCAGGCGTTTTGCACCGCCTGGAGGCCCAGATCGCCACCCTCACGGCAGAGAATGCCGTCAGAAAACAGATGATACGAGAGCGACAGGATCCAACCACCTCGTCTCCGGGTGCGCCACTGCGGCAGACCGGTCAACGGCAGAGGGGCCGTGGACCTCATGGCCCACGTCGGCGTGGCCTGGCCTGCTGGTGGTGTCGACGCGGGGGCCATCGTGAGGCAGACTGCTGGGCCAAGCAGTCATACCAGCGACGGCGCCGCATCGGGGAGGCTGGACTGGGGACGCTGACTGTGCAGAGAGGACAGTGTAGGCAGGTCGTCGGCAGTCTCGAGGGTGTTGAAGGTGGCAGGCCTGTTGGGGGGCCATGTGCCACAGCACAGTGTGTGAAACAACCTGTCCCAGTGCCACGGAGACGCCGCCGACGGCGACGACGAAGACGACGGTCGACGGCATATGAACACCTACCTCCAACTGTGCCATCAAACCGGCGCTATAAACAGTATCAGGCAACCTCGGCTTTGGATAGATCTGGTAGTTCTGGCTACGAGTCAGAGACTGAACTTGTTCCTGTTCCAGTCCCAAGACGTTCTCTACAGCCAGTGGTAGGTGGTGCTGAAGGGACTGTACATCCTAAGGACTTTCGGCCGGTGACTACACTTTTACAGGTGGACAAGAGGTACCCTTCTTCGACTAGCTCTGACAGAGAATCAGAGACAGACAGTGGTGATGAAGTGAACAGTGTGTGTGTTGCTGCCCCTATTCCAGCCCCGAGACGTTCTTTACTAGGCTGTTGGCCTTCATGGGAGAAGCCAAGACAGTCTTACAAGCGGTATGTAAATAACTGATAAAATTTGTTGGAAATTCACCAGATAAAAGACGTATCTTAAGAAAGGAAAAAAAAAAAAGAGACATTTTTTACTTTGTTTTCGGCATAAGCTTTTGTATGTTGTGAAAGCTTGTCATTTTCATATCCTTGTGATGTTGTTAGTGTTAAAACACTGCATGACTGATCAATACATTTGGTTCTTTTTTTCTGGATTGAATAACAGGTAGAAATATTGAATGTAGCATGTTCCTGTACATTGAATCGGGGCATTGAGAATTTGTGTTCTGCCATTTCAAGTCAAAAGAAAAAAACAACACATTATCACCCAGTTGAGTGAACAGAACACTGAAGAAGCCAGTGTCGTCAGTATAATATGAGAAAGAGCACGACTTCCGAGATATTTCGCTCAAATAGCAATCCCTCTGTAGTCTGTGACGACTCTTAACTTTATCTTGACTACAGATAAAATTTGTCTAAATACAAATTTTCTTTACTCGGCCATAGCTCTCATTGTCGAAGCAGAAGCGGTGTACTGATTTACGAAGATTCCTGTTAATATAACAGATCTCCGCTAGATAATAGCAGTGCAAGCTCCGGAAAATGAAACAACAACCCGGTTTTTGTTACGACTTTGCCGTCAAAATAACATGTATCAGTAAATGCCGGTGTGTCTTCTTTGATATTCTGCTTTAAAGTGTTGATTTAATCCGTTTTATGATTACAATGTTAAGATTGCATATACACAATAGAAGCATGAATATTGCGATTCACTGTATTCTCTTGCTGTGAAAGAGTTAGATTTAATGCCATGGTTGTTGTTGTGTATGACTTGTTTAATTCTTTAGTGGATCTATATTTAAGTTTGCAATTTTGTAAGACCTAAAAAAAACTATGGTGCGGCTATTGTGTTGACAAGGGAACTGTATAAAATAAAGAAAATCTAGAAGTCTATGCTTAGTTTAGCCACAGATCTAGTGGTCGAAAAATAATTTGTTCAAAACTAACAATTGCTCACTATAGTTAAAGCTACTTGCAAGAAAAAAAAACAAAAACAGGTGGAAGTTAAAGTATTAGATCAGAAGAAAAACTAAACTTTCATCCTGTTTGCATTCACACTAACTGTACTATGAATAACATGTTTGATTCTGAAGTGTCTGGCTCAAAGCAGCTTTATTGTAGACAGTAATGGTCTGTAAAATTTATTGAGACATCCCATCGTCTACAAGATTATTCTGTGTGATGACTTTAGAAGATGTAGTTGCTCAATAAGAACAATCCGGTTCACATAACAGATTTTCTCTAGTTTGTGGCATAATTATTTAAGATGATTAACTACCTACATGTATAGATCTAACTGCTTTACTGACAGGCTGTAATACCTATAGTGACAAGAAGTGTTAGGAGGTTTTTGTTCACAAGATCTGTATTATCCTGGAGAATGTGAGATATCTTGCTTTTTCTTAAGCAGCACTGCTAAATATCTACCACTGTAGTTTTGTGTACGTGTGTCAGCGCGGACGCTGACAGAGTTTGTGGGGGGAGGTGTAGCCGTGTGCACTTGTGTGTGTGTGGCTTAACCAGAGAGAGAGAGAGAGAGAGTTTAGACTAGCGGTGCCTTGATCTCTACGTCATATTCTTATGACGTCTTTCAACATAATGATGGTAAACTGTTGTTGTAGCTTATAAATGTGAATGAAGAGTACTGAATGTACAGCAAGCATATTATCGTAGATCTGTGTTTTTGCACTGCTGTTTAAATATGAATATCTCTCATCATAGACATCTTTGGTTAATAATATGTATATCTATAGAAATCTTGGATGATATTCTTCCTTTCTGTGTCATAAAATATTTTGTCTAGTTGTGTCTTTAGTGGTTAATTATTCAAAGTTTCACTTAATGCCGTTAAAAGTAAGTATATTTAGACGCATTAATTACCGTTAGCTTCCAGCAATATAGTTGCTGATTAAGATGCAATATTGCATTTCAAAGTTTGAATTCTCTAGTTTATTTTGATATATGATTTGTGTAGTTTGTTTGCGCGGACGAAAAGATAGTCACCACTGAAGCTGCATAAGGAAACACAAAATGTCCTCCATTTGGGCTCAAATCTGTCGATTTGGTTGCAGCTTCGTGGTGCTTTCTTTGAGGTCCGCGCAATATGCAAATATAGGAGGATGTGTACGTAAGAGGGGAGGGTCATCAAAGAGAGTCATCAAAAAGTGTCATCAGCGTGTGGAGTCGCCAGAGAGAGCGTCAGTCAGAGAAAGAAAGAAGAGGATGAAATAAAAGAATATTCCTAGCAACTGTCTTCCCTGAGTCTCCTGTTGCCTGGTTGCTGTGTATTGTTCCACGCTTTCCCTACCCTGCCTTTATCCTTGCTACTGGCACTATCACATATATATAAGTATATATGTGTCTATGTGAGAGAGAGAGAGAGAGAGAGAGAGAGAGAGAGAGAGAGAGAGAGAGAGAGAGAGAGAGAGAGATCATCCTTGTCCACTCTCCCCTACCCCTTCTCCTTACCTTGTAATCTTTCTCCTTCCTCTGTCTCCCTCCTTGCCCCCCCCCCCCCCCCCCCCCCCCCCCCCCCCCCCTTTCCTCCTCCCCTCCGCCCCTCCTACCTACCTCAACCCACTCTTCACTTCCTCGCTCCTCTTTTCATATGCCACTTTCTCCGCCTTGTTGTGCAGTTATCTGGCCTTGAGTATATTCGTATTATTTGCGATAGGGAAAAGTGCTGAACAGAAACTCGGCAGGAGGCTCAATTATGGCTGTCAGCGTAAGGAGGAATTGGAATGAGACATCTCAGC
>CM060320.1:58959517-58987017 GCA_030674155.1 Stramonita haemastoma | reverse complement strand
AGACAGACAGAGAGACAGAGAGAGACAGAGAGAGATGGGGGGGGGGGGGGGGGTGCTGCAACTGGAAAGAGGGCCTTTGTGTCTGACCTTACGACCGTGACTATTGCCATTATGGAGGATGAGAGAGGGAATACAGGATTGTACACAGTCATTTGTCAAAAGTGTGTTGAAGTATGAATCACATTATACTCCTCTTCCCCCTTTGCTCTTCAGGTAAAGAAACAAGTCCTCAGCCAAACTGTTGTACTGACTGGAGAGCTTCTCTTTTGTGCGAAAACTGTACACATTGTCACTGTGTGATGAAGTATGAACCACATCATAGTCCTCTTTTTTTCCTTTGCTTCTGTTAGAGGAAAAAGTCTTCAGCCAAAAAAATGTATATTGAATGGAGAGCTTCTTTTTCTGTGTGACAAAACAGCACCAGTTGGTACTTCAAGACAAACGAGCAAGATCTTGAAGCTATCAGGGTTTGGGGGGTTGTTCCTTGGCTAGAGCTCTGAGGTTCACCAAGGGTGTATTAATCACATCTGGGCCTTTGCTTTTGACAGCCTCTCCAGAAAAATGTCTTTAATAAAATTACTTGTTTGAGGGGATTTTTTTTCCACTAGAGTTTCCATCATTATCAACTCCACTCCCCTAATATATCATCTGATAAGACTATAAACTAAGGTCCTGTGTTCCAATGCACGCAGAACATCTTGTAAACACGTTAAAAACTGGTCATGTTCTGCCTTTTGGAAGAGTAAGCCATTGTGTGCTGTTAAGAAGAAATGACAAAATTTGGAAAATAAAGCATGTACACTGGTGGTGGTGGTGTTTAGACATCATCCCAAATCAGAATGTGAGATACCTTAAAAAAAGCAAGTGCTTTGCTTACTCAATGGACCATCTGTAAATAAAAATTTGACTTTGACTTTGAAGGAAAAAATGGTCACATATGCAAAATCTCACCATTGATGAACCTCAGAGATTGAGTTGAAAAATGTATATTAAAAAATATCATGTATTTGCATAAGTGTCAAACATATTAAAAGAAAAAGGTGAACATGTTGCGAAATTTAATGAAGCTAAACCTGAATCATAGAATTGGGCAGGAGGGTGGTGGGAAGGGTGGCCCATCATCTTGAAGACAAAACAAGCCTTCACATCCTAACCACCAAGAATGCACATTGTTACTGAAAAAATGTGTCTTACAAAAGACAGCCACCTCTATAAAGGAGAAAAAAGCAGAATGCCTAGATTTTTTCCTCCCTGAAGCAAAAATGTCACTCTGTAAATGAAAGGAGTGGGGGATAGAGAGGAGGTATAATAAAACAAGAAAGATAGAGAGGGAGAGAAATATAGACTGAACACCATGAGGAGAGAGAGGGGGGGCAGAGAGAGAGAGAGAGAGGAGAGAGAGGAGAGAGAGAGAGAGAGAGAGAGAGAGAGAGAGAGAGACTAGCCCCACTGGCTGAGATGTCTTATTCCAATTCCTCCTTACCGTGACAGCCATAATTGAGCCTCCTGCCGAGTTTCTGTTCAGCACTTTTTCCCTATCGCAAAATAGCGATACATCAAGGGCCATAACTGCACAGACAAGGGGCGACAACTGCACACAAAAGGGCGAGGAAGTGAAGAGGGAGAGGTGAGAGGAACAAAGAAGGGAGAGAGAAGAGGGATAAAGGATAACAAGAAAGATTGGGGGGGGAGGAGAATGGAGGGAAGACTCTCTCTCTCTCTCTCTTCTCTCTCCTCTCTCTCTCTCTCTCTCTCTCTCTCTCTCTCTCTCTCGCTCGCTCGCTCTCTCTCTCGCTCTGGCTCTGGCTCTCTGGCTCTTTCTCTGAGCACCTTAAATTGAATAAAGCAATATTTATTTTTATAAAATATCAATGGATGATGTGCCTACCTACAGCAGTTCCCTGTGTGCTCAAATTGCAAGCAAACCCATCTGAAATTCTTCTTCCTTTTCATTGAACTATTGCTGTCTTGTCATATGAGGGAGAAAAAGAGCGTCGTGTTGTTAAGTGCCTGACAAGTCACTAGGGCATGGGAAGAGAATTGTCATCTTTTAAGTGGATAAATAAAAAGGCAGGAGAAAGGTCTAAGGCCAGGAGGCAGAACATAGACAAGAAGGAGGTGACAGGAAGAACAGGATCAAGGCAGAAACAAAGAGAAGGATAGAAAAGAGGGAATTCTTTGCACAGGGTTTCCAGAAGGTGGGGATGCTATTTATGTTGACAGGCCCACAGAGGAGTCTTAAATTCTATCTTCTGTAATTACTCGTTGATCTACAACTGTGCAGTTTTTTGGGGGACCCTTATGACTGGAATGATCTTCCAACACAGCTGCAAAACACCATTTCCTTATAAAACTTTATTTAAAAAACAACAAAAACAATAAAATAAACACCTTTCTGATGTACTAATACTAAAGTTTTTCTTTGTTATATTTTCTGGGACAGGGTAGCTCAGTGGTCAGAACACTGGCTTTCCCCCAGCTAAAGTTAAGCAGGGCCATGGGTGGTTACCAATTGGATCGGTGACCATTTGGGCACCTTGGCTTCAATACAGTCCCCCCAGTTCACCCAGCTGTAAAATGGGTACCTGCCCTCTTTAGGGTCAGGGAAGGTAAAGCAGCGAGGGAGAGGAGATGGGTGCTGCCCTCAATATGCTGGCTGGCCCCTTGAGAAGCTGAGGTCTCTGGTGCCTGTGGTAGGTATGGTCACATAGATAGGTATACTTTGCAGTTTTTGTTTTTGCTTGGTTTGTTGGGGCTTTTTTGTTTTTTTCTGTTGTTTTTTTTTTAGATATGTTTGTGTATCATGAACTTTCAGAAAACCTTTTTAATAATTATATACATGTTTTTGTGCGTAGGCTGTGTATATCTGTGTACTGTGTGTGTGTGTGTGTGTGTGTGTGTGTGTGTGTGTGTGTGTGTGTGTGTTGCGTGTGTGTGTGTGTGTGTTATCCTGCAGGCTCAAACATACACAATGTCCGTGTTGGGGGGGGGGGGGGGGGGCAGTGCATGCATGCATGGGTGTGTGTCTCTGTCATCGTGCAGGTTCTAACATGCAAGGACTTCAGTAAACTCTGAAGACACAGATGACTGGTTAATGTTCATGCCATGCATTCAACAAGTCATCCTTTCATTCCCTCTTGCTTCCCTCACCCAACCATGTCCACCCTCCCCACATCCCTTCCTTTTTCTTTTCCTATTCACTATTTCTGGGTAAGTCTTCATGTGTGAAGTACTACCTTCTCTTCACCTCTTTCGGCGGGCTGTTAAAGAAAGAAAGCTCTACACATTCTCTTTCTATAAAGTAAAAAAGAAAAAGGCAAAAGAAAATCCCCTGCATTATCAGCTAATGTCTCGTGGCACTTCTAGGTGTCTGAAGCATTCATAATACACCTAGCTGTCACAGACTGTATGTATGTTTGACTGATTTCTGTTTGTAATGTCTAAGTTGTAGGCCTGATTTAGCATGGAATGTTTTTGTATAGTTGTGGGGTGTGTGTGTGTGTGTGTGTGTGTGTGTGTGTGTGTGTGTGTGTGTGTGTGTGTGTGTGTTTTGCTTTTTTTTATTTTGAGGATAATGAAATAAGCACAAGTGTGGTTTTTTTTGTGTGTGTGTTGTTTGTTTTTTACATCAAGTCCTCGTGTGTATACAGCTTTTGTTGTTGTAAATTTTGTCATCCATTTCCATTTTCCTACTCTTCCAAAGAGGGGAACAGGCTTTTTAATATTTGCACAAGATGTTCTGGTGTGCTTGCACACAAACCTCATTAACAGTCTCATGGAAGGACTTTTTGGGGAAGTTCAGTGGGCAATGATGTATGTGTGTGTGTGTGTGCGTGTGTGTGTGTGTGTGTGAGTGTGTGTGTGTGTGTGTATGTGTGTGTGTGTGTGTGTGTGTGTGTGTGTGTGTGTGTGTGTGTGTGTGTGTGTGTGTGTAGGGGGGGGGGGGGGGTGAGAGAAAACATATTCACTGACAACTTATACTAAAGGGGCCCTTCTGTCTTCATTTTGAGGGGCATGCTTTTCCTCCCCACCCCAGATTTCTAAAACTTTCTAAGAATAATCTCCTTGTATGGGGTAAGTTAGAAAAACAGGGAGTATAAATGATCCAAATAAGTAATAAAAATGGAAAGAAGAAGGAGAACAACAACAACAAAAACAACAACAACAACAACAAAACAAGCAGAAGAAGAAAAAGAAGAAGAAGAAGAAGAAGAAATCAGGTAAATTCATACCTGGAAGATACACATTATTACGACAATAAATATTTGATTAATCTACCATTGAGTTATTTACTGAAGAAAAAGAAAACATACAAAAATGATGCCTGGATATTCGCATTGCAACAGTATTTGATTAATGGGCAACTGAATAATTTATGGAGGAAAGAGTTTTTGTCAAGAAACTTACCTTGAATTGATTTTGAAATAGCCTTCAGTTTATTGGTGAGTTGGGGTGTTGGGGGTGGGGGGGGGGGGGGGGTGCAATAAAAACAATGAAAACTGTCAACTTCGGTAAATGGCTTTACCCTTGGACTAAAACATTTTGTGAAAAGCATCAAAGCCATAATAGAAACAAATGGGAAGGCTTGTCATCTGACATTAAACAAGGTGGCAGGCATGGAAAGCCTATTTAACTTAACCTATTCAAATCATTAAAAATGTGGGAAAAAAACTGACCATTAGGATGAGGAAAACAAACACAATATAAACGTGAAGTTATAAAATTTGCTGATGAAACTCAATTGTAACAGTTAAAGAAAATTAATATGAATATCATATCAAGAATTCATTTTTCAGTTTTACAATAAACTCCACTGTATGGTAATAGAAATATATAAAAAAATCAGCCAAATAAAAAGCAGAGCTCATCTGAGGTGGAAATAAAGGAAACCACCAAATTCCAATGATCATACTCATGTCAGACTTTCTCAATATGAAGCAGTAAAGTGCACTGAGAGGTTTTTAAAGAATAAAACATTGTTGTTTGGGTTTTCCTTGTGTGGTTTTTTTTAAGCAAACCATCTAAAAAAAAAATAAAGCAATAAATAATCTATCTTCTCTGTTTTATTGTATCTATCCATGCTTCTGAGTAATTCACCTGATGATGTTTTTAACTCTTTGAATGCACCTTACTAGAACTCAGCATAGAGTAACAAATGTGTGCATGGAACGACCGGGTTCGAGGAGGGGGGGAGTTAAACATTGTAGGACTCTCAAAGTCATAGACTAACGTAGTTGCAAAGATAGAACATTGGGTTATCCTGTCCGCTTTGTGTAGGCTCTATTTTGGCGAAAGTACAAGATTTACAAAACTGCATACAGACGGGGACAGGATGAAAAAAAGTACACGAGTGCTTATCCCATTCATCCTCGATATAAAAGAATTAAAAAAGCAATTTTAAAAACTCGCATAGAATAACAATACTTGCAGTGGGGACAGGTGAGGGGGGGGGGGGTTGAAACATGAGTAGGAAAATCATAACGAACTGTTGCAAATTGATGCTTTGGGTGTTCCATGTCACTGCTTTGTGCAGGCTCTATAAGCTTTTGGCGAAGACAATTTCACCATTATGTAAATAGACAACACAATAACAGATACGCCAAAGCAAAAAAAAAAACAACTTAAGAATGTAATTATATATTATGTATTAATTCTCTACATTCAATTTTTTTAATCAAAATATACGTGTGGTGTAAGTTTTCTTTTTTGTTTTTGTTTTGTTTGTTTTTGTTGTTGTTTTGTTTTGTTTCGTATTTCTTGTTCCTCGGCTAGAAATCCAAAGTCCACCAAAGGTGAGAAGATTTTTGCGTATGCAACGTTTTGTGTTTGTTTTTTTCTCCCTCACCATTTAGTAAGTCGCATTCCGACTTCGGGAGGTTTTGTTTGTTGATTTTGATTTTTTTTTTGTCCTCGCTAGAGTCCGAGGTTCACCAATGATTAGATTTGTGTATGCAACCGTTAACCAAACATTAATGTAGCCCCATTCCATCTTCGATGATGTCATGGAGCGTATACAGTTGTTTTGATTTGAAACCAGAATGTGTGTTCCTCTCAGGATAGATGTACAGAAGGATGGTATTCATTTACCCAATACAGAATTTGCAACAGATATGGTTCGAAAACTTTTTGTCATAATATAGTAGGATGCGCTGTTATCTGCTGACCGGGTTCGAATCCTGGTCAAGGGGATATTTCCCTCTGGAGTTAACATCCGTGCCGACTCCACTCTCCCCAAAAGTCCTTCAGATGAGACTATCAACCGAGGTTCCGTGTGTAACTGCATACAGGACATCTTGCGCACACGTTAAAACTCGTTCCTCTTTTCGTAAGATAGGCTATCGTGTGCTGGTGGGAACGGATGACAAACTTTACAAAACTGGCTACACACGGGGACTGGGTGTAAAAAAGCACATGAATGCTTATTCCATTATCCCAAAATAAAAGAATTTAAAATCTAAAAACAATGCAAGAAGTTTCTATGAAGTCAAACATTTAGTGAGAAAATAGCATAAAAGCCAAATGTTTTCAGAGCTTAGACATTATATTCCGACCCAAAAAAAAACTGAGGGAGAAGATGCTTTGCAACGTTCTGGTTGATGATAACAAAGTTGCCACATTATTGTTAAAAAAAATGGAATGAGCAATCTTATTCTGTATTTAAATGGCAACCAGTACCTAAACACGTTTAAGTTATACAGAAAACAAATTAAAACGTTTGAAAGATTAAGAGCAATATCAATAAAGAATCTTAGCAAGAACACATTCTTAAAAGCATACAAGTAAGATTAAAACATGGATGTGTGCAACGAACGAATGAACAACAACGAACAAGCTAACGAAACGAATGAACAAACGAATGAATAATAATAAATGAAAGAATATTGAAGAAACGAGTTAATTAACTTCAATACACAAGGATTCAGATTTTAGACTAAACCAAGTCTTATAATCCTTCCCAATATAAGATATATACCGAAAAAAAAAATTAGTGATTGATTTGTTTTTGTTTGTTGTTTGTTGTTGTTTTTGTTGTTGTTTGTTTTTTTTTTTTTTAGTGCGTAAGGGTTTACTGAATTGTAGGAAGATTCTATAAAACTATCTACTGCATATAAACGGAAGCCTTTTGTGGAATTTGTCAGTGCTAAAAAATCTTTATCTAAACGATAACAAAAATCTTTTTAACTGTTCCTTTTCTTGATTTTGCTACGTTTGCCTTTCCGTAAAACGGGGTTTTGTTTTTGTTTATGTTGTTCAATTTTTGCTTTTGTTGCTCGTTGTAATTTCTTGTTTGATATTTTTTTTCTTCTTTGTGTTGTTCGGGTTCTTTATTTTGTTTGTTTGTTTTTGTTTTGTTTTCTTGTTGTTGTTGTTGGTGGTGGGGGGGGGGGGGTTGTGGGTTTTTTTTTTTTATGGGGTGGGGGGTGGTATTCGACGTTCTTCGGCTAAAGTTCCGAGTTATTGTATTGTATTGTATTGTATTGTATTGTATTGTATTGTATTGTATTGTATTGTATTGTATTGTATTGTATACCCTTTAAGCCTCGCAGATTCCTCTGCGTGGAAATTCGGGCTACTATCCCGAAGAGAGCGCGACGCCACAAGAGCAGCGCCACCCATTATTTTGTTTTCTTTTTCTGTCTGCAACTGTATTTATGATTCCCTATCAGAGTGAGTTTTTTTCTACAGAATTTTGCCAGAGACAACTCCTTTAATGCCGTGGGTTCTTGAACGTGCGCTAAATAATTATGTGTAGCACACGGGACATCGGTTTATCGTTTCATCCGAAAGACTAGCACCCGAACCACACTCACGGTCTAGTGGATGGGAGGACATTTTCTGGCCCAAACAGGGAATCAAACCACCACACACTTCGAACCCGGACTTTTCGCTTTCTAGACAGGTGCGTTAGCTCCAGACCACTGATGCACTGATGGTGAGATTTTTTTGTGTATTGAGTGTAAGAGTGTGCTTTTTGATACTGATGAAGGATATCACACCCAAGCCACCCATTCCCATCCCTACTCGCACTTTTTCTTCGTTTTTTTTTCCTCTTTTTTTTGGAAATGGTCATTGATATTTTAGGGATTGGATCAACAATCTCCAACGTATTATCAGCTGTTGTTTTTGCTATGAATTTTCGTTTTGTTCGTTGCCTTTCTTTTTTTCCCCGTTTTCTTTTTTGGGGGGTTAGGTATGTTTTCCATTGAAAGAGTGCAATATAAGCATTGAGTTTGGTGTTGTTGTATTACATAATTTTTGCTAATGTGGTAACAGTGTTATCGTATATAAAACATGTTTAAAACAGCCATCACAGAGAGAGAGAGAGAGAGGAGAGAGAGAGAGAGAGAGAGAGAGAGAGAGAGAGAGATTACTGAGCGGATTAAAAAAAAAAACGATCAATAATTATTCACAGATCAGGAACCAGCCGCTGCAAGCACCGCCCATAGAAGTAGGCGGGTCCAGCCCTTTTGTCAGTGAGGGGGGACTAGATGGCGTGTGTCGCAAAGTGGTTTTATGTCCTAAAGTGGACAGGCTCCACGGAGATTAAAAACTTCATCCTCAGTCTGGAAACATCAGAGGGAGGTGGGAGAGACAATGACAATGACAATTGTTTATTATTTTGTGATAAGTATTGACGCCCATTCACAAGGGGACAGTGGGATGAGGACTGGGCACAAAACATAGAGTGAATGAAAAACATAACTAATGGGGGGGGGGAGGGGGGAGAGAGAGAGAGAGAGAGAGAGAGAGAGAGAGAGAGAGAGAGAGAGAGAGAGAGAGAGAGAGAGAGTTTTCCTTTCCTCCATGAGGTGGGCTGCCAATACACAGACTGCAAATCACAAGACAAACGACTCCAAATCTGACAACTCCTATTGTCTTTGTGGCGTGAAAATCGGGGTAAAACAACAAATTTTCCCTGGGGAAAGTTAGGGAATATTCGTTTATATTTGCCATCTCGACAGCCTTTATTATGGAATATTTATTTATTGCTATTATTTTGGGTCGTGTTTTCATTATGTGATATAAGCGATATGCTGAGCAGTTTTGTATAATTTCCGGTTACTTGGATTTTAGGTACTTCGGACGGGTTCGCGCAAGTTAAACGCCTTGGAACCAGTTAACGATGTAAAGCCACTTAACGACATTACTAGAGGCGGCATTGGAACAAGTAAAGAGGCGTGTTGATGGTGAATAGCTTTGTTTTTCCTCCGCCACTTACGATAAAGCCTGGCTTGCTCTCTGTGTGTGACTTGTGGCGTGTGAGTGTGTGTGTGTGTGTGTGTGTGTGTGTGAGTTCAGTGGTGGAGAGGAGGAGAGTGTGTGTGTGTGTGTGTGTGTGTGTGTGTGTGTGTGTTCACAGAGACAGGACAGACAGACAGACAGACAGACAGATGAGAGAGAGGAGAGAGAGAGAGAGAGAGAGAGAGAGAGAGAGAGAGAGTTGCTCAATGGTTGTGTGTGTGTGTGTGTTACTTTTTCAGCCGTTAGCTGTAAAGTGTCGTATCGATTCCCATAACTGGATGCTCTGAGATGTGGGAAGGGAAGAGTGGGGAGGAGTTGGAGGGGAGGGGAAGGGAGAGGAAAGGAGGAGAGCTTGTTGGCGTAGTGGGTAGAATATCCTTGATGCCTGATTCAAGGGGTGACAGTTCGCATCTCACACCTACTGGCTAAGCTGAAAGAGTGACTGTTTTACTCTTTGGAGCAAACTTTGTGTAGACTCCAATCAACATCCTTACCCTTCTGTTTGAAATCGCTTTTTAGGTGGATAGACGTTAAAACAAAGACACACATCCACACCCATACCCTTCCGTTACTTCAGAAGAGCAGATTTCATTTTTGGGCGGGTTTTATTTTTTCGGTTCTTCGGCTAGAGCTGGAAGTTTGAATGATGGCAAGATTTTGGCGTATGCCACCGGTTTTTTTTGCTGTTTTTTTTTTTAAACCTGCGATTAAGAGGTACCTGCGTTTCCACAAGGTCTTTCGGGGGAGAGGATTCAGTTCTGATGTTAGCTCCAAAGGACAAAGATCCCCTTGAATGGGTGTCTTGGATGTAGAAAACCACCACCGAACGAACGAAGTTTCCTTACGGAGGGATAAGATAGGATAAGTATAGCACTTTAATTATACTAACAATAAGTGGAATTTGTATAGAACTATACTTTGCAGAAACAAATCAAAGCGCTTGCTTTTGACCTATTCTTGCACAACATGCAACCAATAACAGCGAACATAATAGATCAACGTAATGAAAGCGTGGAAGACCCGTCAGGAACTTCAGTTATTAGTTGTTGTTCTTTTTAAAAAGCAAAAGAGAACAATGAATGAATGAACAATACTTATTCTTCAGGCCTCCAGCCCTAAGATGTCAAACAAAGTATAGCAAAACAAAGTAAAACAAAGGAAAGCAAAACAAATTACAAAAGAAACATTACTCATTGACGTATGTCATGACTGCCAAAACATGACGAATATGATAATATGTCTTTTCTGAATATATCAGAATAAAAAACTTACTTTAAACAATAGTATTCTTCTTGCCAGTTCGCCAAATTTTCAACACAATTCTGCCTTATTTTTTAATGCATTGAGACGGTGTAAACTCAGATAATTGCAAATAGCTGGAACAGAACCGTATTTCAGTAGATTTATATATGATGATCGTTAGGCTCTAAATATTTATGCCTTAGGTACTCATACAGAATGCAACTCTCAATGAAATTGTCCTCATCTTCCAATACATTACACATCATGATTGCAGTCAGTATTCTTCCTCTGAAAAGAGATAGATGAAGAGAGAGAGAGAGAGAGAGAGAGAGAGAGAGAGAGAGAGAGAGAGAGAGAGAGAGAGAGAGAGAGAGAGAGAGAGAGAGGTGTCCTTTTGCAGTTAAAGAAGGAGAAGAAGAAGAAGAAGAAGAAGAAGAAGACAGATACAACTCAACAACAACAACAATATACTACTACTCTCAATCACTACTACTCTTTTACTCCTCATCCTACTACTACTACTACTACTCACTACTACTACTACTACTACTACTACTACTACTACTACTACTACTACTACTACTACTACTACTACTACTACTACTACTACTACACGATTCACCTGGTGTCACACACACACACACACACTCACACACATGCACACACACATTCACACACATGCACACACATGCACACACACACACACACACACACACACACACACACACACACACACACACACACACACACACGATTCACCTGGTGTCTCCTCTCTCTCTCTCTCTCCTCTCTCTCATCATCACACACACACACACACACAAACACAACACACACACACACACACACACACACACACACACACACACACACACCAAGCACAACAAAGTATAATGAAAACTGGTTGAATCCCCTCCCCCCCCTCTCTCTCTCTTCTCTCTATCTCTCTCTCCTTCCCTCCCTCCCCCTTCTCCTCCTCCTTCTCTCTCCTCCACCTCCTCCTCCTCCTCGGATGAGCAGAATGAGAGAGAATTTCACGCAGAGAGATCTACCGCGGCTGCCGGCAAAAGCAATACAAAACGCTACAATTTATTTCAAACCTCATTTCCACGGCCACTTATCCATTTTTACCCATTCCTGCGCTTTTTCACAAAACCTCTGCGAAGAAAGAAGTGATGGTTCGTGTTTCACGATGCGTTGAGCTATGGGACATTACACAAGGCTGAAATTTTAACGACTTTAGGACTTGAAAAAAAGAAAATGACTATAAAAAAAAAAGTGAGGAAAAAAATGTCACTGTACCCCTGACAGTGCCCCTTTCTTTGTTTGTGTCTCGTGTGTCTTTTACAAGGAACCACAGGGGGTGAAATAGGCTCTGTGGGTAGAGCGTCAGGGTGATGATCCTGAAAGTGCCTGGTTCGAGTCAGTGTTGTAAGCCGTGTGGTTCAAAGAATTTCAGAGTTCAGAACTCTGTCTCTCTCCGTTTCTCTGTCTCAGTTCTCTCTCTTACATTCTCTCTCTCTGTTCCTCTCTGTCTGTGTGTTTGTGTGTCTGTCTCTCTCTCTCTCTGTGTCACACACACACACACACACACACACACACACACACACACACACACACACACACACACACACACACACACACACACACATTTCGAATTTGTCATGTTTTGACAGTCGCCACATCTGTCATGAAGTTCTGTTTTGCTTTGCTAAGTTTATGCTGTGCTTTCTTTAACCCCATTCTGGGGGCTGGAGACCTGAACAATAAATCATGTTCATTGTTCACTGTTTCTCTCTCTCTCTCTCTCTCTCTCTCTCTCCTCTCTCTCTCTCTCTCTCTCTCTTCTCTCTCTCTCTCTCTCTGTCCTTTCCCCAATGTGAATTTGTTTGTATTACATTTGCTTGTCACAGCTGCACTTTCCCCCTGTACTCTTAGCATTATTCATTGATCATTGATTTGATCAGTCACCCCTTCATTTAGGGGCTAATAGCCTCTTTAGGACTACTAAGTCTTTTTTAGAGTTCAGAGTGCTCTCTCTCTCTGTCTCTGTCTCTCTCTCTCTGTGTCTCTCTCTGTCTATCTCTCTGTTACTCTCTCTCTCTTGACTCTCTCTCTCTCTCTGTCACTCTCTCTGTCTCTGTCTCTCTCTGTCTCTCTGTCTCTGTCTCTGTCTCTGTCTCTGTCTCTGTCTCTCTCTCTCTCTCTCTCTCTCTCTCTCTCTCTCTCTCTCTCTCTCTCTCTCTCTCTCTTTTCCACAATAATTGGTGGTTTAATTCATTTTGATGTGTATTAACTAGAATTATTATTATAAATGTTTAGTTATTGATGTTTTCTTACATGTTTATTATACTGTCACAAGAGGTATGCAGGTGAAAATGATTGGAGTTTACTCTGTTGCACATTTTTGATGTCTCTTGTTATGAAAGGTATCACTTTCCTCCTTTTGTATTGTATTATGGTCCAATGGCCGATGTACATTAAATAAGTTTTGAGTTCCGAGTTCTCTCTCTCTTTCTTTCTCCCTCTTTCTCTCTTGCCCACAAAGTCTTTAAGTGGTCTGGTAGTCTACAGGTATACTCTCCATGCTAGAAAACAAACTGTTGTGCACACAAAAGAACCCACGTCAACAAGAGTGCAGTGCCTGGGAAGATTATGAAAAAAAACAATAGAAGTAGTAGTAGTAGTAGTAGAAGTAGAAGTAGTAGTAGTAGTAGTAGTAGTAATTGTAATTGTAGTAGTAGTATAGTAGTAGTAGTAGTAGTAGTAGTATGTAGTAGTAGTATAGTAGTAGTAGTAGTAGTAGTAGTAGTAGATAGTAGTAGCAGTAGTAGTAGTAGTAGTAGTGTCAGCAGGAGGAGGAAGAGGATGAAGAGGGAGAAAGGAGAGTAACAGTAGTAGTGACAGCAGCAGTCGTAGTAAGAGTTGTAGCAGTAATTGTAGTAATAGCAGTAGCAGCAGCACAACCACCACCACCACCAACAGCAGTAGTAGTTGCAGTAGCTGTAGCTACAATAGCAGTAGCAGCTGTGTAGCGAGCTTATGATGGTAGTACTATAAACTTCACAGCTGTCTTTTTCATACTTTTGACACACACACATCGAGTGACAAGCAAAACAATGTTGTTCTTTCCCCCCAGTAATTACGTCCACAACTGACACACGTAATCACAGCTAGGTTGTTTATGTTAATGGGGCAGCTGGCTAGGCAATTAAGAAAATCGTAATTATGAAGGCCACAGCTGCACAGGTATACCGATTTAGACTATTGATTTACTGAATGAAGACTTTTCTCTTGTGTTTAAGAAAAGGTGTGATGTCCTTAAATAATTTTTGTCCCTAACTGGATTTTAGGCCTTGAACGGCACCAACCTGGTCCAAAGGTAAATGGAAAAAAAAATTTTTAACACCTTAGAATTTCGTTTTCTATCAACACACATGGAAATAGGATCCAAAACAATGGCAATAAAATTAACTCAGTCCAGACTGCAAACGTGAATGGAGTACTCCCTAACCTTCTTGAGAAAATCTGCTGTTTTAAGAATTTGCACACTCACAGATAATAAGGCATTGTCAGATTTATAATTGTTTGTTTTAGGATATGTAGTCTGTGCAATGGCAACCCACCTGGTGAAGAAAGGAGAAGGTCAGTTTCCACAGACAGTTTCCAGACCCAGAGAGAAGTTCTTAACTCTGTTGAGCCTGTTCTCTTAAGGACAACAATCACTTATAGACACAAAAATTGATGTTATTTTAAGCATTTATTCTGTTTGTGAACTTTTCTTTTACTTCTCTTTTCCCCTCCTTTAAAGCAAATAAAGTAACTGAAAACGAAATCATGATCGATAATTAGCACAAAGAACTGACACGTTTAATGCTAAAATAAAGAATAAAAGAACACATGTGCACATGTGAAGTGTGCTCGTGTGTATGCAGGTATGTACGTGCATACGCATGTATTTGTGCGTGGATTTGTGTAAATGGATGCAAGTGCATGTGCTTGTTCTTCAAATTCACAATTTAGTCAGGTAAGTAATTCAACACATGCAAATCAAAGAAGAAACTTTTGATGATAGAAAAAAAAGATTCTGTATTTTTCTTTATTGTTTGACTCTTTAGGGCCGAATACGGATTTTCCATGTACTGTTAATGACCTGGAAAGTGCCACATTTGGGAATAATCTGTGCATGTCATTCAATGAATTTTTCTCCTGCATCAGAAAGGAGATTTTGTGTGTGTGTATGTGTGTGTGTGTATGTGTGTGTGTGTTTGTTTGTGTGTGTGTGTGTGTGTGTGTGTGTGTGTGTGTGTGTGTGTGTGTGTGTGTGTGTGTGTGTGTGTGTGTGTGTGTGTGCAGCCTTGTACCATACCAAGACTACTGTCAGTGACTGTCTGCTGCCTGGTGTCATTGCTCTCTGTAACCTACAAATAATGCCCTGCCTTTAGGTGCCTCACAGCTGAACAAGGCTACAGCAGCGAAAGGGTTAAGAAATTTTTGTTAGCAGATGTTCCAGGGAAACTATGCTGATCTCTCGTCTGTCTGTCTTTCTATCTGTCTTCCTGTTTGTCTGTCTGTCTGTCTGTCTGTCTGCCTGTCTCTCTCTCTGTCTCTCTCTCTCTGTCTGTTTTCTCTCTTCTGTCTGTCTGTCCTGTCTGTCCTCTGTCTGTCTGTCTGTCTGTCTGTCTGTCTGTCTGTCTGTCTGTCTGTCTCTCTCTCTCTCTCTCTCTCTCTCTCTCTTCTCTCTCTCTCTCTCTCTCTCTCTCTCTCTCTCTCTCTCTCTCTCTCTCTCTCTCTGTGTTTTCTCTAACTTTGCTCATTATTTTCTTCGTTTGTTGTTTTATGTCTTTTTCTTTTATCGTTTAAAAAAAATAAACAAAAGTATAAGATTTCTCTTTTTCCATCCATATCCCCTCTCCCTTTTCCTCACCATGCATCCCGTTCTTTATATATACAATTTATCCTTCATATCAAACTCCCCCCCCCCTCAAAAAATGAACTGCATTCCTGTTTATGGATTCAATGATTCCTAAGTAAACAACAGTTTTTTTTTTTCTTAAACTTGTTTTTTTACGTTACTTTGATGATATCAACAACGTTCTCTTGGAGATTTTTCTTTTTTTTCCATTTTACCTGAAGTCGACGTTTCTCTGTGACGTTTTGTTTGTTTATTTGTTAACTTTTGTTTTATTGTTGATTTGGTAATGCAAACACACAGACAGAAAGACAGAGAGAGACAGAGAACTCGAACTCGAACTCGAATGTTTTATTGAGGAAATATGGATAAGCCAGAGGCTTCTTTACACCAGGTCCTCATAAAAAAAACCCACAAAACCCCCCAACAACAACAAACCCACTGGCAAACAATCATAAAGAATTATATAACATGTAGATATAGCAAAGCAAATGATAAGCTTAATTACTTAGTTATTTATATAACCAACTATCCAACTACACTCACAATTACAGGCACAAGCAAAATCTCAAATACACTATTCCCTTACTAATAGTCTTATCCAACATGACAATCTAGATTACAAACTCAAATTATTCTACGGTAACAAGACAGACAGACAGACAGACAGACAGACAGACAGAGCAGCAGTCGGGCAGAAGAAAAACGATGCTATATGAAGTGCGCAGATGAACGAACAGCAACAATCAGGATTCACGGTGGAACGGTCAAGCCATGAAAAAACTCATTACTTTACAGCAATATCAACTCCACAAGCTAACAGTTCGGGCTGGTCCCTTGGCAAGGCTCCATTGAACACTTGAAAAAAAAAATATGTAAAACAACGTTTACACTGAATTTGTTTTACAAGGTCGAATTGGTTTTGTTAGTTTGTGTGAGAGTATGCTTGTTTGTAAATAATTGTGCGCCTGAATGTTTGTTTTAGGTTGGTTGGATGGTTGGTTGATTGTTCGGTTAATTTGGATGGCTGGATGGGTGGGGTGGGGTGGGGTGGGGTGGGGGACTAGGTTGGCTGGTTAACTGGTTGGTTGATTAATTTAGAGGCTAGGTACACGTTGGTGGATCGGTGGTCTAGAGGTAACGCACCTGCCTAGAAAGCAAAAAGTTCTGGTTCGAAGCGTACGCTGATTCGATCTCTGTTTGTGGAGCAAAGCTTATTCCCCATCCACTAAACGTGAGTGGTAGTCTGGGAGCTAGTTGTTTGGATGATAAACCGAGGTCCTTTGTTCAATACGCATTTAGCGCACTTAAAAGAACCCATGGAAACATGAGAGTTGTCCCTGTCAACATTCTGGTGAAAAAAGTCACGGGAGTACACATGCAGACAGGATAGGAAAAAAACAAAGGGTGGTGCTACTCTTCTGGTCATAGTACTTCGGCATAAAAAAATCGCAAGCTTGCGGCATACACTGCTATATCAAGTTTACCACAAAGCAATCTCATACTATCTATGGAGAACTTTCAGGAAAATATCAGTTATTCCCCAATGTTTACATTCCACCCAGAATGGCTTCCAACAGTCCTAACCAAAGTGAAGAAAAAAAAATATAATCTTTACTGCTAGCGCCACTGCACTGTTGTTTAATGGGATCAGAAAATGAAAATGACGAATTGATTCAATAAGTTTGCCTGTTTCACGGTCTGACAGTTAACTACACCTCCCCTAGTGTGGAGCAAATACCACGTGAAACCGAGATGATTGTGATTGGCTGCAGCATACCACGTGTACAAAAAAATAGGACCCAGCACAAACGGCCTGCAATCCAATCCAGCTGTTTATAGCCCAGCTGACCACAGAGTCCATATCAGGGCTATCAGAATTTAAATTTTAGATGAAAACTGTGCAGCTACAAATTATATATTATGTTAAAACAAGGTTTACAACAAGCTCTACTGTCTTCCCTTGTACCAACACCCTGGTCAACCCTAAGGGTCAGCCCAGGACAGGCACCGGGTTGTAGAGAAACCACATGAATGACACATAAAATGAGATAAAACCAAAACCAGATTCCTTAAAACGACCTTAATCTTTGTGACTAAGTATGACACCTTCACATCATACCAGACAGAAAATGCCTGATTCTTTCAGGAGATTAAAAATGTTGTCCCTTAACTAGGGGACTGGATAGCTCAGTGGTCAGAGCACTCGCTTTCCCCCAGCCAAGGTTAAGCAGCATCTGGTGTGGTTACCAATTGGATGGGTGACCGTTTGTGCACCTTGGCTACAGTGCAGTTCCCCCAGTTCACCCAGCTGTAAATGGGTACCTGCCCTCTTTAGGTACCTGCCCTCTTCAGGTACCTGCCCTCTTCAGGTATCTGCTCTCTTTAGGTACCTGCCCTCAATATGCTGGCCCCTAGAAAAGCTGAGATCTCTGATGCCTCGCTCCCCTACGACGACATAGGTTATGGAGCATCTTTACCTTTACCTTTTTCTACTTTTAACTACAACTCGGCAAGTTTGCTGTAGGTGGGGCTTAGAAACTATAACAACCAAAGTTGCCATCTATAGCAGGCAAAAGTAGTATCGTATGCTGAGCCCTGTTGCACGTCCCTGTTTGCTTGGTGGCTTGTTGGTTGGAACTCATTATTTGTTATTCAATAAAGATATATCTGACATAACGTAAACAGACAAGAACACAGCAGGAGAAAGGCAACCATCAAAAAAGCCCAATTCCCTGGGAAAAGCAGCATTCATGCTGAAATCCAGACATGTGTAATTCGTGTGTGCAAAGGAGCAAAGTCACCGTGTTTTTTTTTTAATGAATAAACGCCAAACTTGAGTAAAGCCGGAAAATGAAAGAAAAAAATATGGTACAAACTTCAATACACACCAAACATTTTAAAAAATCACATAAAGATGTTTCCCTTTAAGTTGTAATGGGGCTATCTTAATGGCGGACAAAAAACGGTGGCATTCACAAAAATCTCACCATTGGTGAACCTCAGAACTCTAGCCCAGGGACGAAAAATAAGGGGGGGGGGGGTAAGGGGGACTCAGATGTGAAGAATGCACAAACACATCAGGAAGTGATTGTTCATACAATTTCAAGAAAAAAATATCTTAGTATCTTACAGAATATGACTTTTCGAATTCAACAATATCAATTCAAGCATTTTATCATGTAAATCATACAGAAGGCTTGGATTTCACCGCAAACAATTTTGATTCTTATTTCTGTCACATGCAGTTTTGTAAACGTTTTTGTTAATGCAGATTATACATGTTACAGTTGATTTTGTTGACTGAAATCCTCCATGCTCCATGAGCGCTTAAAGGGTGAATGAAATCTTGAATCTTAACGAGTTCATGCACTGTTTTCACCATTCTTTCTATTTTCCTTTTTTTTCGTTCCTGGGCTAGAGCTCCGATGTTTAGCAATGGTGAGATTGTTTGCGTATGCCACCGTTTTCAAGGCACCATTAAGGTAGCCGCATTCCAACTTGGGGATGATCAGAACATAACACCAGTTTGCGTGTAGTTTTTTTTTTTAATGTACTTTTTGTCATCTGTTCCTACCAGCATGAATAGTTTGTTATTTCGAAAGATAGAACAGGGTTTTAACGTGTGCACAAGATGTTTTGCCGCGCTGTATCTAGTGGTTAGGGCGTTGGACTCGTAATCTAAAGGTTGCGGGTTCGATCCCAGTTACAGCTATGCGTTGTGCCCTTGGAAAGAGCACTTACGCTATTTTCTCACCCCACCCAGTGTAAAGGGGTACCAACCTTGTGTTGGGCTACCCTGCGATAACTGGCATCTATCCAGGGGGGAGTGCTATGACTCTCAGTCGCTTACGCCACAGAAACCGGATAGCACCGGCCTGATGAGCTTGCTCGGGACAGACTTTAACTTTTTAACAAGATGTTTTGCGCGCGTCGCACACGGGATCTCGTTTATAGCTCATCCGAGGACTCTTGTGGGAATGGAGTCAGCATGATGTCAACTCCAGAGGGGAAAACTCTCTTGAACAGGTGTCTCGGTGATGGCTGCAGCCCCCCCCCCTGTTTTATTTTATTTAATCTTTCGCATGAGACCATGAGGCCCATGTCCACGCATGCAGAACATCTTGGGCACGTGAAAAACTGTTCCCTATTCGAAAGAGTAGGCCATTTGCATGCGGTGGGATCAGATGAAAAATTTACATGGGACTGGATGTAAAAAAAATCAGATGAGTGCTTTTTTCATTATTCTTGATATAAATAAATAAATAAATAACAAATAAATAAATAAATAGATAATCACCAACACTGTCTCAGGAGACGGATGGGTTCCAATCATGTTGAACTTGCCGAAAACCCAGTACCTGAAAAATTCGCCGCAGTTCCAACAAACTTCCTCTGGAAGTCAAACGAAGTCAAATCTGACTATGCATTGACTCCACAGATATTATTTATTTATTTTTTTTTTTTTATTCATTCATTCATTTATTCTTTTATGTCGAGGATAAAGAATAAGCACTCATGTGCTTTTTTTTTACATCCAGTCCCCGTACGTATGTGGTTTTGTAAATGTTGTCGTCTGTTCCCAGAGAGAGAGAGAGAGAGAGAGAGAGAGAGAGAGAGAGAGAGAGGAGAGAGAGAGAGAGAGAGAGAGAGAGAGAGACAGACAGACAGACAGACAGACAGACAGACAGACAGACAGACAGACAGACAGACAGACAGACAGACAGAGACAGACAGACAGACGAGACAGACGAGTACGGAAGAGAGGAGAGAGAGAGAGGAAGAGAGAGAGGAGAGGAGGAGAGAGAGAGAGAGAACAGACAGACACGACAGACAGCAACAGACACCACACACACACACACACACACACCACACACACACACACACACACACCACAACACACACACACACACACACAGAGGCCCAAGTCAGTGACTACCGGCAGACTGAACAACAACAATAATAACGATCCATGATAGAATGGTCACGCCATCACAGAAAAAGCCATTACTTCAGAACACACAAACAACAACACACCTAATTCAGTCGATAAAGTTAAGAGCTGTAGAATTCCTTTCACGCTCCGTTTAACTGCTTTCAAAACCATTTTATACAGGGATAGATTTGACAAAGCTGGATCGTCTGCTCTCAAAGTGTTGGACAAGTTTATTTGTTGCGGTTATTTTGTTTTTGATTGTTTTGTTTTGTTTTGGTTGTTTGTGTGGCATGGGTTGTTTGTGGGCTTTTTTGTTTTGTTTGTTTTGATTTTGTTTGTAATTTCTTTTTTAAGGTAGTATGGAATTGTTGGAGTGTAAACTGCTGAAGTGTTTGTGGAAACACATAATCATGCGTACTCAAGCAAGCAACAGGCGAGGAAGCGCGTGCTCGCGCCGGAGCGCGCGCGCGCGCGCGGGCGCACACACACACACACGCATGCACATGCATCCATGCAACACACACACACACACACACACACACACACCACAAAACACACACACAACGTGTGTGCGTGCTAGTGTGTGTATGTGTGTTGTGTCTGTCTGTAATTATATCCCCATCCCCCCCTCACACCCGCAGAGGAACAAACATTTGTGACTTCACACGTGCATGCATGGATGGTTGAGCACACACACGCATGCACACGAGTAAAACCGTCATACAGGATATTATGATGTCATGATGCCGTTGATGCGTAACAGACACAATGCAAACAAGAATATTTTTTAAAATTTTTATTATTCTTTTAAATCGAGGATAATGGAATAAGCACCCGTGTGTTTTTTTTACATTCAGTCCCCGTATGTGTGCAGTTTTTTGTAAATCATGTTCCCACCGGCACACTATGGCCTACCCTTAACAAAAGCGGAACAGGATTTAACATGTGTGCAAGATGTTCTGCGTGCGTTCGCACACGGGGTCTCAGTTTTTAGTCTCAACTGAAGGACTTGTGGGGAGAGTAGAGTCAACACTGATGTCAACTCCAGAGGAAAATTAAGCAGCAGAAGAAGCACAAGAGGTATCACATCCATCCATCCATCCATCCATCCATCCATCTCATCCATCCACCACCAGCCATCTATCCAGCCATTCTAAGCTAAGGTATCTAGCCGACAACACTCGTGAAAAGACTTTAAAAAAAAGAAAAAGGAAAATCTTTTAGCAATCAGATTTTGATTTTCAAAAATATACACTTTCTCTCTACCATTCATTACCTTTTCAAATACTTTATTATTTCAACTTTTAAAAGTATATCTCAGTTATTTCACATTCAACTGTATTGATCTAAAAAAAAAAAACTTTGCTTGATATAACTTTAAATAGTTAAACTAAGCTACTGCACATTTTCATTATTGCATAGATCTTTGAACCAATTTTTCTATAGACTTAAGATTTATATCATTTTATCCCTAACAGAAGACAAAGCAACAACAAAACAAAACAAACAAAAAAGCGACATGTCCCCCCCCCCCCCCTCCCATCACTCACTTACCCTATTAAAAAAGAAAACAAACGAACTTTGTTATTCTAACTTTAAAAAGTCAACCTCAGCTACTTCATATTTTAATTGCATAGATTGTCAAAACTTTTTTTTTCAGGAGAGTGTAGAGAGATATCTGTATTAATTCATCTTAAAGAGAAGAAGAAACAACAACAACTACAAAGAAAAAAAGAAGAAAACACGAAAGAAAGTAAAGGGAAACACCTTTCGTCAATAAAATTTCGTAAAATATCCATTTTCGCTTCATCCTTCTCTATCTCATTAAAAACAAATAATAATAACTCTGTTATCTTAACTTTAAAACTTAATCTCAGCTTCTTTACATTTCATAAGTGCACAGATCTTGAAACGAATTTTTGTTATTTTAACTTTAAAAAAGTTAATCTCAACTACTTCACATTTCGTAATTGCATAGATCTTCAAACAGTGTTTCCGTAGGGTGTAGATGTATATTCTTTTATCCAGAAGGGAGACGAAACAACAATAAACGAAAGAAAACCCGAAGAAACAAACATACAAACAAACAAAATCCTGACAGAACAACAGAAAGAAAAGGGAATAATCTTTGTCACCTTATTAAACATCAACAAAAACCCTCTTTGTTATTTTACCCTTTAACAAGTTAATCTCACCTACTTCAGATCTTAATTGCACAGTCATATAAAGAAAAACAAAATTTCGTTATTTTAACTTTTAAAAAAGTTAATCTCACCTACTATCACATCTTAATTACATAAACATTTTTCTAAAAAAAACAACTCTCGTTATTTTAACATTAACAAGTTAAACCTCACCTACTTCACAATTTCATAATTACCTAGATCTTCACAACGAATTTTTTTTACCCCGAAGTGTGTAGTAGATCTATATTATCCTATCCAAAGGGTACCCGAATTATAATAACAATAAAAAAAAACACCCAACAGAACACAAAAACACCTACAACACCCCAAAAACTGGAAGCCCTGTTCAACCCCAAAGACTTCTTTCTCTACAGCTAGGAAGAAGGGTAGCAGGGCCCCCTCAGGAGACCTTGTCAGCGCCTCAAACGGTGGAGGGTGATGAATGGAAGGAGCCACCCGGGGTGGGCTCTCTATAGATAGGCTTGATGCGTTGTACAGATACCCTGCCGAGCCCGGCCTTTCAGCTCCTCTCAGCCATGTTATGGCTTTCCTGCTCGCACAACCTTTTTTTTTCTTTTTTCTTTTTTCTTTCTTTTTTTTTTTCTTTTTTCTTTTTTTTTTGTTGGGGGTGGCTGCTTCCTAAGTGACGATGGCTAAATTGTGTCGTGTCGTGTCGCGGGCCCCAGAATATACAACAAGCCCAGCACCTTTTTCTTTTTTTTCAATTTTTTTTTTTTTTTATTAAAGTTTACGTTTGCCAACGAGGGTTATTACAGAGACCGTTTTGTTGTTGAGGTGTTTTGTTGTTGTTTTTTGTTTTTGTTGGGTGTTTTTTTTTTATAGTTGTAGTGTGTGGCTGCTAGGGTGGCTGGCTTGCTTCAGCAAATGAAATAGAAAGAGAGAGGTGGGGGAGGGGAGTGGGAGGGGGAGTGGAGGGGAGAGTGTGGAGAGAGACACAGAGACAGACAGACAGACAGACAGAGGGCAGAGAGAGACAGTGAGGGAGAGACCGGGACAGAGACAGACAGAAACAGGAGAGAAGAGAGACAGACACAGGCAGACAGACAAACAGAGCGAGGGGGAGGAATACGGAGAAAAGAGAGAGAGAGAGAGAGAGAGAGACGAAGAGAGAAGAGAGAAGAAGAAGAGAGGAGAGAGAAGACAGAGAGACAGACAGACAGACAGACAGACAGACAGACAGACAGACAGACAGACAGAAGACAGAGACAGAGACATGTAGAGACAGAGAGAGAGACAGAGACACAGAGAGACACAGACACAAGAGAGAGAGAGAGAGAGAGAGAGGAGAGAGAGAGAGAGAGAGAGAGAGAGAGAGAGAGAGAGAGAGAGAGAGAGAGAGAGAGGGAGGAATACGGAGGAGGATGGAGGGGAGAGAGGGAGGGAGAAGGGGGAGGCAGAAAGCTTGCAACTTTGTCCATTTACATGCAACTTCTTTTATTTTCTTCTTTTTTTCTTTTTTCTTCAACCACCGCTACTGACGACGATAGAGAGGGTGGTTGGTAGTAAGTGGTGATGGTGGTATGGGCAGGAGGAGTAGGGTGGAGGGTAGGGGGGGGGGGCGTTGGGGATGGAAGGGGGAGGAGGAAGAGAGGGGAGGGGAGGGTTCTCTCTTCTCTCCCGTTTTCTTGAGAAAGAGCTGTCTTTGGTTTCTCGAAGTCGTGAAACTCAACGGTTTTTGTCTGACAAGGGTCATAGATTTAAGGGGGGGGGGGATGTTTTTTAATTTTTTTTTTATTATTGTTGTTTTGTTTTTGAGAAAAGGAAATAGTTAAAGACAGGAACAATAACATTGTTATCTCTAAGTCTTTCTTTGTTAAAAAAAAGGCGGGAGAATGGACTAATAAGGAAGAAATAAAGACAAAAAGGAGAAGTCAAGAAGAAAAACAAAACAAAGCAGAAACATCGAGAGGGATAGAGAAGAGGGAATTCCTAGCACAGAATTCGCAGAATGTGGGGAAGCGGTTTATACTGACAGCCCCCCCACCCTACCCCACCCCACCCCACCCCACATCTCCACGGGGGGGTTGGCTCCACAAGAGCGAAATGAATAATGACCCCTTGATAATTACCAACAGTGCTAATAGTGATGTCATCCTACTGAACATTCTGGCTGAAAAGGGAAATTATTAATAATTATGACAATGCCATTAGCTGGATTGCAGTCACCGCCCCTCCCTCCCTGCCCAACCCTACCCACCCCCAACTCTGCAACCCCTTTGATAACCAACTACCCTATGGTAACCCCTTTTTGGAACCAGCTTTTTTGCTGTTTCTCGACACAAAAAAGTATTGTTAGTATTTCTTCCGCAAACTTAATGTAGGCCCTTTTGCTGAAACAGGAAGTCTGTTTCCGTCACTTCCGGTAGGAGAATAAACACTATTTTTATCATACAGTCAAGTCACTTCCTGTGTTTCAACTGGTAAAGTCAATACTATTTTTTGGATAGAGTAATAGAATGTATACTATGTTTTGATAGAGAAAGTCGTTCTATCTCTCCTGCGGGTTGTACAACATGTTTTTTGGGGGTGGTTTATTTATATCGAGAAAGTCTTTTTAGTTGTTTGGGATAGAAATTATGTATGATACTGAGACTTAGTTACGCAATGCTACAAAATTTGAATGAAGAAGTGATTATTGCTCTCTGTGTGTGTTGGTGAGTGCGTGCGTGTGTGTGCGCGCGCGTGTGTATGTGTGTGTGTATGTGTGTGTGTTGGGTGTGTGTATGTGTGTGTTTTGGTGTGTGTGTGTGTGTGTGTGTGTGTGTGTGTGTGTGTGTGTGTGTGTGTGTGTATTCGTTTTTAGGCTAGAGCTCCAAGTTTCACCAAAGGGTGAGATTTTGTGTATACGACCCTTTGTGCCCATCATTTATTTATTTTTTGTTTACTTATTTATTTATTCTTCTAACCTGAGGATAATGGAATAAGCACTCATGTACTTGTTTAACATCCAATCCCCGTGTGTATGCAGTTTTGTCAATTTTGTCATCCTTTCCCACCGGCACACAATGGCCTAGTCTTCCAAAAAGTGGAACGGGTTTTAACGTTTCACAAGATGTCCTGAATGCGTTCACATACGGGACCTCGGTTTCTAGTCTCATCTGAAGGACTTTTGGGGGGAGTGGAGTCGGCACTAGTGTTAACTCCAGAGGAAGAATCCTCTTGAACGGGATTGGAACCCAGGTTAGCATAATTATCATGAGTGCATCACTGTAACCACCAGGCTATGAGATTTTGTGCATACAACCCTTTCTGCCCATCATAAAGGTAGCTGCAGAATGTTGATTTAACACATGATTCTAGAGTTTTCTGTGGAGAATCTGTATTGGTGGATCGGGGGTCTAGAGGTAATGCACCCGCCTAGAAAGCGAAATGTCCGGGTTCGAAGTGTGTAGTCGTTCAATCTCCGTTTGGGTACAAAACCTTTCCCCCGTCCACAAGACCATGAGTGGTGGTCTGGGTGCTAGTCCTTCGGGCGAGACGATAGACCGATGTCCCGCGTGTTACACATAACTATCTAGCACACCTAAAATAACCCACGGCAACAAGGGAGTTGTTCCTGGCAAAATTCTGTAGAAAAAGCCGTTCAGATAGGGAAACAAATACAGTTGCAGACAGGAAAAGAAAAAAATGGGTGGCGCTGCTCTTGTGGCGACGCGTTCTCCCTGGTGAGAACAGCCCGAATTTCATGCAGCGAAATATGCCATGATTACAATAGCCTAAAATACAATATTGTTTGGAGGTAAATCAACACAATCAAAGAAATCAAACTTGTTTCTTGAGTCAAGTTGTCTTCTGTCTGGGAATGATTCATCAAGAGATGAGAACCAAAATCTGGACATTGTCAGTCAGCATTCAGCATCCACTGCAGTGAAGAATGAAGATTACGGTTTCATGTCAAAAGTTATCCATGTTCTTATGAATGAATGTACCAGCAGATCTGCTCTACAAAAGACCCGTGACATAGAAAGATTTACTGATAGGCAGAACTAAACCACAACAGTCCTTAGCTATAGCGGACTTGTGCCATCACAAGACCTGTGGCACAATGGCACAGAGAAGTACCTGTGCTATTGCAGACATGTGGCACAGTTGAACAGTAAAGGATTTAGGCCATAGCATACCTGTGGAATAATCGAACATTGAAGGATTTATGTCATAGCAGACCTGTGACACAGTGGACCAGTGAAGGTTTTATGCCATAGCGGACACGTGGCACAGTGGAACAGTGAAAGATCTGTGCCACAGCAGATCAATGGCATAACCATAGCTCAGCACAGAAGAACCTGTCTATCGAACAAACTCAAACTCCGAAGTCTACCAATGGTGAGATTTTTTTTTTGGTATGCGACCGTTTTTGCCCACTCTTAAGGTAGCTGCATTCCGACTTGAGGGAATTTTGGGGAGTAGAAACCTCTTTGGACACGAATAAATGGGTCTAGTATCCCCGAAGTGGGAATGCGGCTACATATATGATGGGGGAATAAAGCAAAAAACAAGTCGCATACGCAAAAATCTCTCCATTGTGAACCTGGGGGCTCTACCCGATGAACGAAATAAACTGGAGCCAAACAAACCAACAACAAAAACAACAACAACAACACAAAAACCAAACCAAACCAAACAAAAATCCCAGTAACAACAGCAACAAAACAAACCACTAAACATAACATCACCAAAGTGTAGTAAACCCAACTACAACAACAACAACAACAACAACAACAACAACAACAACAACAACAACAACAACACACACACACACACACACACACACACACACACACACACACACACACACACACACACACACACACACACACACAACAAACACACGTACACACACACAACAAACACACACACACACACACACACACAACACAACACAACACACACACACACACACACACACACACACACACACACACACACACACACACACACACACACACACTCTTAAACTGTTTTG
>CM060320.1:58944517-58957017 GCA_030674155.1 Stramonita haemastoma | reverse complement strand
AGCAACTCCACTCCCCCCAAAGTCCTTCTGATGGAACAATATACTGAAGTCTTGTGTGTGAATACACGCGGAACATTTTGTGCATACGTTAAAACCAGTTTCGCCTTTTGGAAGAGCAGGTTATTTCGTGCTCATAGGAATGGATGACAAAATTTTAAAAGCATATGCACAATGGTGTGTTGTGTTTAGACATCCCCCCCCCCCCAAGTCACAATGCGGCGAACTAAAATGTGGGCAAACAACAGCCCGTACACGCAAAACAATATCACTGCTAGTGAACCCTCTAGTCGAGGAACAAGACGAAAAACAAAAAGGTAAAGTTTTTCCCTTCAGTCCATTATTTTTATCGAACATAAATAATCCATACATGCTACATGAACAACTTTAACAAAGAATCCACTGGTGTGCGGAATGAATATTGATGCTGATGTCTTCATATTTCACTAACGGGTATTTGAGTGAATCAGTCCACAGTCTAGCATACACACACATACTGAAAGCAGTTATATCAAAAGGCAGTTAAAACTGTAAACAGAACCATTTGTGCACACTTGTTCCCCCTTATTGCATAATAGAACGTTTGTTTTAACATCAATTCATTCTCAATCAGGGGACGGGATAGCTCAGTGATCAGAGCGCTCGCTCTCCACATGCTAAGGTTAAAGCAGCAGTGAGTGCGCTTACCAGGTGGTCACGCATCTTTGCTTCAGTACAGTCTCCCAGTTCGTCCAGCTGTAAATGGGTACCGACCTGCCCTCTTTAGGGACAGAGAAGATAAAGTAGCGAGGGAGAAGAGATGAGCGCCGCCTTCAATATGCTGGCCCATTGAGAAGCTGAGGTCTCTGATTCTTGCATCTGAAGTGACCACATGTGTGTTGACATGTAATTTGTTAATTTTATTTGTGAACGGTGCATGCGCGTGACTAATTTGAAGGCAAACTTTGACTTGTGTGCTCTACAAGATTCAGCGCTATATAAATCCCACATACATATAATAAATATATATAATTATTATCCATATTAAAGACATACTTGAACAACACAGAGCAATTGCATAGAGCATCTACAAGCTGACAGGTTACATTGTGATCAGGCGGTAGAAAATAATTTTGTCTGACGTATGCATGCAATGACGAAAAATCATAACAGAAAATGTATTTTGACAGCAAACATACTTTTACAGTACTAGCTGTTGGGAATTATGATAAAGTTTCTCTCCTGTAACTCAATGTATTATCTTCTTTTTTCGAACACTCAGACAGCAGCTACTGTTTTCTGTCATATGAGTGAAAATGTGTTGCGCGATTCCCGCTTGTACCCGAAAAATTCCCCCCGGCCCATCCACTAGACCGTGAGTGGTGGTCTGGGCGCTAGGCTTTCGGATAGGACAATAAACCCAGCTCCCGTGTGCAATACGCATTTAGCACAAAGAACCAACGGCATCAAAAGAGTTGTCCCTGGCAAATTTCTGTAGAAAAAATCCACTCTGATAGGGGAAGAAAATCACATACAGACAGAAAAAAAAAAGGTGGCATTCCTCTTAAGGCAATACGCTATTTCCCGGGGAAGAACAGCCCGAATTTCACAGAGAGAAATCTGCCGTGACTTAAAGGGATATACAAACACAAAAATACAAACATCATACTCGAAATCGGATTGCAAATACCTCAATTATGAGGCCAAAGGGGTCATAAACGACAAAATCTCCCAACGGGTGCACTTAGGAGCTCTAGTCGAGAAACAAACAAAAAGTTTTTGTTTAAAAAAAAAGTACGGTAATGGTGTCCCATAACCTATGTGGTCGTTGGGCAGCGAGGCATCAGAGACCTCAGCTTCTCAAGGGGGCCAGCTTATTGAGGGCGGCACCCATCTCCTCTCCCTCGCTGCTTTACCTTCCCTGACCCTAAAAGGTGCAGGTACCCATTTACAGCTGGGTGGACTGGGGGAACTGTACTGTAGCCAAGGCGCGCACAACGGTCACCCATCCAATTGGTAACCATGCTCGATGCTGCTTAACCTTTAGCTTGGGGAAAGGGAGAGCTCTGACCACAGAGCTATCCCGTCCAATTACAGGGTATACAAACAAAAAAATACGTCATATTAGAAGTCAGATTGCAAATGCCTCAATTATGGGGCAAAAGGGGTCACATACGCCAAAACCTCACCACAGGTGAACTAAGGAGCTCTAGCCGAGAGACAAACAAAACAAAATCCCCCAAAGACAGGAATCAGACCCTATACCTCTCGCTTCCTTGACAGGTGTGTTCCATTAAACCACCGGGCCACCATGCAAATACTTGTTCTTAAATCCACTATCTGACAGTTGGCTAATTGCAGCGTCAAGATTAAGATCTGTGGGAGACTGGGAGGCCATGTGTTAAAGCTCCTCAAATCGTTGTTTAATTGATAAATCTTTTCGGATTAGCTGACACGAGAAGGGATGCGATATGCATAATAGTGTGTGTGTGTGTGTGTGTGTGTGTGTGTGTGTGTGTGTGTGTGTGTGTGTATGTGTGTGTGTATGTGTGTGTGTGTGTTTGCGTGTGTGTGTGTGTGTGTGTGTGTGTGTGTGTGTGTGTGTGTGTGTGTGTGTGTGTGTGGTGTGTGTGTGTGTGTGTGTGTGCGAGTGTGTGTGTGTGTGTGATTTTATTTCTTCTATTCTTTTATCTCGAGAATAATGGAATAAGCACTCATGTACTTTTCTTACAGCCAGTCCCCGTGTGTATGCAGGGTATTGTGTGTGTGTGTGGGGGGGGGATGCAAATCTCTGCATGTCAACACTGCTGCTTTGGCGCTGTTGTGATTCGCACCTTGTCGTTAAAAATAGCACATCGTTGTTGCAGGCTTTTTTCGCGGATTACCGCCCCTTTGCAGACAGCGGCCACTCTTGTGGTTAGAGCAACGGATTCTCTTTTCTGAAATTGCTATGAAAATAAAGGATTAAGCATTTTTTGTGTGTATATTAGACGCTATCCATTTTTTGCATGTTGATGTAACTTTTCAGATAGTTTGGACCATAAAAAATGAATTCTTCTTCTTCTTCTCCTCCTCCTCCTCCTCCTCCTCCTCCTCCTCCTCCTCCTTCTTCTTCTTCTCTTCTTCTTCTTCTTCTTCTTCTTCTTCTTCTTCTTCTGCTCCTCCGCCTTCTCCTTCTTCTCCTTCTTCTTCGTCTCGTTCTTTGTCCAACGCTCAGACAGCAACTATTGTTGTCAGTGATACGAAGGAAAATGCTTTTTGCTGCCTTACAAGTGAGGTCCAGAGCATCCGACTTCGGCATGGGTGTGAATTATTATCTCTAAAGGATTTATTCTCAAAAAGAAAAGGCAGGAGGATGAACCAAAAAGGCAGAAGTTGGGCAAAGAAGAAGATGACAGGACGGAAAGGAGCAAGGCAGGAACAAAGAGAGGGATAGAAAAGATGGAATTCCTAGCACAGATTTTCCATAAGGTCGGAATGCCATTTTTATTGACAGGCCCCTGGGATCCTAATGAGGGAAGTTTTGTCCTAGACACTGTTCTTTTTGCACGTTGATACCAGTTTTTTTTTTAATGGTATGGATCGTACATACTTACATTGAAGATGAATGAATGGATCTTTTTCCTACTCCTAGGCTAGAGCCCCAAGCTTCAGCAAGTGTGAATTTTTTGTGTATGTGACCACTTTTGCCAACCATTAAGGGATCCACATTCCAGCTTCAAGGATGTCTAAACACGGCACCGGTGTGGATGTGTTTTATCAGATTTAAAACATCATGCGTTTTTACTGACACGAAATGGCCTACTCTTTCGAAAGGCGCAACAAGTTTTAAACGTGTGAGCAAGATGTGCGTGTTTGCACACGGGGCGTTGGTTTATAACTTCATATGAAGGACTTTCGGGGGAGTGGAGTCAGTACTACTGTTAATTCTAGGGGTGATGGTTCGAACCCGGGCCATTGGATGATGAGCGCAACGCTCTAACCACTAGGCTATCCCACCCCCTAATGAATGAATGAATCAATCAATCAATCAATCAATCAATCAATCAATCAATCAATATGATAAGCATACAAATCTTTTAACCCACACTTTTCCAGGTGTGGAGGTGCCGAGGGGCGGGGGGCTGTCAGTATAAGTAGTATCCCCACCTTCCGAAGATTATGTATAAGGAATTCCCTCTTTTCTATCCCTCACTTAATTTCTGCCTTGTTCATGTTTTTCCTGTCACCTCCTACTTGTCTGTTTTTTGCCTTCTTGGTCCATTCTCCTGCCATTTTCCCCCTAAATATTTAAAAGATAACAAAATTATTCCGCACTTAAGTTGGATGCACTTGGGCCTGACTTGTCAGACGCTTAACAACAGTGCGATGTATTTTTCGCTAATAATCATGACAGACAAGAATAGTTACTGTCTGAGCATTCGACAAAGAAGAAACACACACTATATGGCAAAACTGAAAAATAGACGGCTGCAAACCTTGTTTTGAAAACGTTGCTATCTGAAAAGCAAACAAACAACAACAATAACACACACACACACACACACACACACACACACACACACACACACACACACACACACACACACACACACACACACACACACACACACACACACACACCCCTGGGGTTACAGTGATGCGCTCGGATCTACTGACCCGGGTTTGATTCTCGTTCAAGAGGATTTTTCCCCTGGAGTTAACGTCAGCGCCAACTCCACACCCCCAAAAGTCCTTCGAGGTCCCCGTATGCGAACACACAGAGAATATCTTGCGCACACGTTAAAATCCGTTCTGCTATTTGGAAGAGTAGGCCATTGTGTGCCGGCGGGAACGGATGACAAAAATTCACAAAACTGCATACACACGGGGACTGGTGTAAAAAAAAAAGTTAATGAGTGCTCGATATTATCCTCGATATAAAAGAATGAATAAATAGTAAAAACACTGTGTATACACACACACGCACGCGAGCGCGCACGCACACACACATACACACACACAATAAGCATCCACCCCCTTACACACACACAACACACACACACACACACACACACACACACACACACACACACACACACACTCACACACACACACACACCACCATCCACCACCACCACCTAGAAGAAAGAATAAAGCTAAAACAAAACAAAAAAAACAATCCAGTTCTAAAGAAAAAAAAAGCTAAAGAGCAGGTGAACAGCTAAAGAAAGAGACGATATTGCAAGGTGCCCAGCATTATAACTCTGCCTGTCTCTGATCTTCCCCGCTCTCTCACAGGTCAGGTGCGGCAGGAAAAACAAACCAACGTGTCCGGCAGTGACACTGGAATACAATGGTGGTGGTTTGGTGGTTTTATTATGTGTGTGTTTTTTTCTTTGTGTTCCTTGGCTAGAGCCAGCGCCCAGTTTCACCAATGGGTGATTTTTTTTGCGTATGCGACCTTTTTTTTTTTTCTTTTTTCTCATCCATCATTAAAGCAGCCGTATTCTGACTTTGACATGATGTCTAAAAACGACACCAGAATGCATGCGGTTTTTTTGTTTTGTTTGGATTGTTTTTGTTGTTTGTTGTTGTTTGTTTTTTGTTGGTTTCTTTTTTAGGGTGGTGGGGTGTCATCCGTTTTTGCTGGCACGAAAGTGCTACTCTTCCGAAAGGCAGAACTGGTATTAGCGTGATGCGCAAGATGCTTTGCACACGTGCGAACAAGGTTCATCTGTTTATAATTTCATCTATAGGACTTTTCAGGTAGGAGTGGAGTCAAAACTGTGTTAACTCCAGATGGAAAATCCCCTAGAACTAGCGACATGGTGGCGGACGGAACCTGTGTCCAGTGTGTAATTGGGTACATGACTGGCTGATTTGCAGCGTTTGTCCCAAGCTCTGAACATTATGTTTTTTATATTTCTATTATTATTATCTATTTATTTATTTATCTATTATTTATCTATTAGTGCTTATTTATTCTTTTTTTCTTTCTATCCAACATAATGGAATAAGCACTCATGTGCTTTTTTAATCAATCGTATTAAATTCTATAATTTTGTTATCTCTTCCTACCAGCACGCAATGGCCTACTCTTCCAAAAGTGGAACAGGATTTAACGTGTGCGCAAGATGTTTTGTGTGCATTCTCACACGGGCCTCGGTTTACAGTCTCATCCGAAGTTTTTTTTTAGGGGAAATGGAGTCGGCACTGATATTTATTCCAGAGGAAAAATCCTCTCGAACGAGAATCGAACCCCGGTCAGCATAATTATCACAAGCGCAATGCGCATCATTCTAACCACCGGGCTATCCCGTCCCTGTTGATCCCAGCAGGGACAAATTTTCGTCACTTCAATCACAGAAGAAGTGCCAGCAGCAACTTTTGCTGCATTAAAATCTTGCACAATGAAAACAAGCAGCACACTGTGATACAGGGATATAACAGATAACAACAGCTTCCTATCTTGCCGCCAATGCAAGGTGGCTTTTTTTCTCAGTTTTCCTACATGCTACAGAAAGCAGAATATCCTATATACATTTGTGGTGTCGTTAAATGGTTTTCTTGTTGCTAACAAAGACCACATACGCAACGAAGACGTGCATAACAGAATCCAGCAAATCACTGGCCCCTACATAAACTTTCTATCAATCGTAAAGAAGCGTAAACTTAAATGGTACGGGCATGTAACAAGAACAAAAGGACTGGCAAAAACAATATTGCAAAGCAATGGCCATTGAGGAAGAAAAAGAGGCAACCAAGGAAGTGAATGAATAGGCCTAGAACTCAACAAAATTTCGAGAAAGGCAGAACAGAGAGATGAATGGAAAAACTTGTCAAGTCTTCAGGGGTTCAGTCTTCAGTACAGTCCTCAAGTTCACACAGCTGTAAATGGTACCTGCCTTTTAGGGTCAGGGAAGGTAAAGCAGCGAGGGAGAGGAGGTGGGCGCCGCCCTTAATATGCTGGCCCCTAGAGAAGCTGAGGTCTCTGACGCCTCGCTCCTCTACGACCACACAGGTTATGGGACACCTTTACCTTTACATGTGACCAGAACGATTCTGACATCTTTATGGGTGATGACATAGCAGTCAGGAAGGTCAGAACAAAGAAAGAAAGACAGAAAGAAAAGAAAAGAAAAGAAAAAAAAAGAAAAAAGAAAAGAGAGAAAAGAAAACAAGAGAAAAAAAGAAATGAAGAAAAGAAACAAAAGAAAAACAGAAAAAAAAAAAAAAACGAAAAAAAAACAAAAAATAAAGAGAGAAAGGGAAGAAAAAGAAAAAAAGAAAGAAGAAGAAAAGAAAGAGAAGAAAAAAAGATAAAAGAAAAAGAACAGAAGAAAAACAGAAAAACATAAGAAAAAAAGAAAAAAAAAAAGAAAAAAAGAAACAAACAAGAAAAAGAAAAAGACTGTGGTTGCATTGCACAAACAAAAAAAACTAAAGAGAAAAGAACTGGCCAGAGACAGTGCAAAGTCACGTCTTAAAGCACACACACAACAAAAGTTGCCTTCCTCGCACAGAGAGTGGGGGTAGGGGGTAGGGGGTAGGGGACCTCAGAGATAGATAGATAGGGGTCAAGCCCCCTACCCCCCATCCCGGGGAATCGCCCTTTCCTTGAATCAACAACCCCGTTTGTATCATCCAGCCGGATTCTGCTCCATTTCAATCCAGGCACGTTCTACCCGGGGTGTGGGAAGCTGGGTATACCCTGGCAGGAACAAGGGGTGTGATCTTGCACCCCGGGTGGGTAGCGGGGTAGGGGGGGGGGAGGTGAGGAGAAGGGGGTGGGGGTAAAATTCTGCATCCCCCCCCCCCCCCCCCCCTCAAGAGAAAAATGATCAGAGGCGGATCAAAGAATTAGCAGTTTGACCCCGTGGCTTGACCCCCGGGGTGACAGGGGCCTGCCTCCTACCTTACCGCCCAAAGAGGCTGGCTGGGAGGGAGGGAGGGTGAGGGTGTGGGGGGGGGGTGAGGGGGAGCGCGAGTGTTATTGGCACGTTCTGTACACGGGCCTCTAGTCGCAAGGATCAGCGCTTGTGCTTGTGCCGTGCGCCTAGTCAAGTCTAGTCAGATGGGGCTTGTTGCTTTTCCAAACAGGAGGGTTTGTGGGTGTCCTCTGTGATGTGGTGTGGGAGGAGGGGGGGGGGGGGTTGAAAATGCATTGGATTAAGTTTTTGGGGGGGTTTGTGTGGTTTTTTTGGGGGAGATACAATGCGTATGCACGCACATGACTGTAAAGAAGTAAAATACACATACACCACACACAGAGATAGAGATATAAATTTGCGTGCATTCACGTACGCGCGTAAGCCTGAGCATACAGACAGACACAGACACAGACACAGACACAGACACAGACACAGACACACACACACACACACACACACACACACACACACACACACACACGTATATTTGCTTCTATGCATTCGCATGCGTGCATGTATGTATGTATGTATGTATGTATGTATGTATGTATGTCTGTCTGTCTGTCTGTCGTTGTCTGTCTGTCTGTCTGTCTTCTTCTATCTCTTCTATCTTCTTCTATATATATATATATATATATATATATATATATATATATATATATATATATATATATGGAGAACATAAAGTGGAGAAAACAAGTGCAGGTATCCAGTTAAAACTTCAGTCTCATCATAAAAATATGTTTGTCCAAACAGATTTTAAAAAATCATTACAAGATAAAATAAATAAATAAATAAATAAATAAATAAATGAAAAAAAACTTTACAGCCAGCATTTGAGGAATTTGGTGAGTAAGGACCATGCCTTTGGCCTGACCTAACTAAGTTTTGGCTCCTGGTTGAGCACTCTTCAGAGGTCTGTAAATGCAAAAGAAAAAAATTACCCAGAATCAGATTGTTACAATGATGTATTCAAACGTGGCCTTTTGACCATACGTCTTTGCACTTTAATGACCACATCAAGAAACGATTGTTATTGTTTAATTTTACTCCGGTGGAAGTCAAGCATGAAGAGCAGAAGTAACTTTTCATCAGCACCTTTTAAATAGCCAGCAAAATATAATAATTTCTAAATTTAGATATCTGGTCGAAAACGTTTTCCCAGGGACTGCTTCCTAACAGAATTTAGATGTTTAGCGGGAGATAGAGGAATTACAGCGTGTGAAGGTAGCCTACTGATTGAATTGTACAGCCATTCGCTGACAGATTTTGAACGATGCCATTTGCGGATCGCAGCCAGTTCCGGATAAATGTCTGTAAGGGATGGTGTATCCTGACACCGTGACAGTCTGATCAGGAAGGAAATGTTGATGAGGGTGTTGGTGTCCCATAACCTATGTGGGTCGATGGAGGTGTTACCCTAGAGAAACACACCACGAGTGGTGAGTCAGTCTTCAGGAAGGCATCAGCAATGCTGGTGCAGTATGGGTGAATAAAACAGTAGTCACGTACTGTGGGTTAACAGAATAGTAGCCATTTACAACGACTTCATGAAATAGTAGCCATTACTACAGGTTAAACAATAGTGATGACATTCAAGAGGGATTTTTTGTAATGGACTTCCTAAAATAATGGGAACCAGAGTCCTGAGGTGGGGTTGTCAATCATGCTCTCGTCTGGCTTTTACAAATGGGGATATTAAACTGCCGGGGCACTTGGGATCCACATTAAGTCCGTTGTTGAAGCACACAGGCTCGTCTCTGCCCTACCATTGGTCATATACCTTTCCGCGTGAGATGGATGGATTTTCAATGTGTGTGTAGACATCAATTCGACGTCTTAATACACCGTTTCTCTGGAGAATTAAAACCAAAATAATTGCTTGGATTATTGTAGATGGGTAGGCACCCGTCAGTCTCGGAAGACTATGGAGTTGCGCTCTACGCTCTAGAGCTCAAAGCCTGGGTAAGTGAGTATGGGGGGCAAGCTGTTACCCATGCAGCAGACGTCGCTGGAATGGTCCATTGGAAAGGCAATGACCGATATGAAAGGTTCCAGTGCGCCGCAGGAGCCACCAGAACGTTGCCATAATTATAGGACTACAGACCCGAACCGCCCTGGGGACTCCAACTGCCCGATTTTTCCTCAGGGATAGTGTCTAAACACAACACCTGTGTGCATAATGTTTTTTTGAGAAAAAAAATTGTCATCGCTCCTATGCGCGCACAATAGCCTGCTCTTCCGAAAAGTGGAACGGGTTTTTAATGTGTACGCAGGATGTTCTGCGTGTATTTGCACACGGGGCCTTAGTTTAAAGTCTCCTCCGAATTACAACATGAATATTAACACTCTTTTTAAAAATTAATTTTTCTAGTAGAAAACGATTGAGCGATTTGGTATACAATGGTATTTATCTTGTTTTAAGATGATTATTTAATTGCGTTTTAGTATTGACCAAAATAATTCTATCACGCTTGCTGCCACACGTCTGCGCGCTTGCGCGCGCGCACACACAAACACACACGCACGCACACACACACACACACACACACACACACACACACACACACACACACACACAGCGCGCGCCTCGACACCACACATACACACACACAATCAAGCAAGCACGTGCTCAAAACTTTCAATCCTCAACGATCAAAGGTGCGCAATTCAAACAAGACCACAGAGTGAGAGAGAGAGAGAAAGAAGAAAAAAAGGAAAGAACCACAAAGGCCACCCTTACCCCCACCCACCCCCCTCCACACACACACACACACAACACACACACACACACACACACACACACACACACACACACACACACACACACACACACACACAACCCCCCACCCCCACCCCCACCCCCAACCCCCCAAAAAGAAAAAAAAAAAAAAAAGAAAGTCAAAACCTTGCTAAACATAATCCTTCTCACCATTCGTGACCACGTCAATGAAGACGCCACGAACAGTAACACGAAAAAGACAGATCCAAAAAAAATAAAAGAAAATAAAAGAAAAGAAAATGAGAAAGAAAGAAAGAAAAAAAAAAAGACAAGGAAAGAAATAAAACAAAGAGCCATCTCATCTTGCCCATCAGCAACTTTTGTTGCTCACAGATCTAAGCCATTCAGTGTCTTTTGTTTGCTTCTGCCGCCGCTGCTTTTCTACGTGTGTGTGTGTGTTGTGTGGAGGAGCCAACGGATGTTGACTTTCTTTCTGTTGGCTTTTTTTTCGGTGGTTTGGGTTTAGGTTGTTTTTTTTTTAATACACACGATGTATATCTGTATATGTTTTTAATTGTTTTTTTTTGGAGAGAGAGAGAGAGAGAGAGAGAGGGGGGGAGGGGAGGAGAGAGAGAGAAAAGGTGCGAATAAATGAAAAGTTTTTTTCATAAAGGCCATGGTCCTTTAGAAGGGGGAATACAAATAACACAGCAAATAAAAAAAAATGTGACGGACATGTGATGGCATTATGTTATTTACATGCTTCTTCTTTTAAATGCTTTATTGAATACACACACACTGCCACTTCTTTTCCAAAATACTCATTTCTCGAAGCTAATAAACAAAGCTTACCTGAATAAACACGGATCTCTACAGTACTTTTGTGGTGTAAAGTGCTCTCGTATAATCATTTCTTAACCCTGGACAGGAAGCGAAAAGTGGACTACATCTTCTACTGAACATTCACAAACTGGGCGTTGAAAATTTTTTGGCAAGTACCTGTCTCTATATTGCGATCGTACTGTGGATATGGGGACGGGACAGCTCAGTGGTCAGAGCACTCACTTTTCCCAAGCTAAGGTTAAGCAGCATCGAGCGTGGTTACCAATTGCATGGGTGACCGTTTGCGCGCCTTGGCTTAAATACAGTTTTCCCCAGTTCAACCAGCTGTAAATGGGTACCTGCCCTTTTAGGGTCAGGGAAGGTAAAGCAGTGAAGGAGAGGAGATGGGCGCCGCCCTCAACATGCTGGCCCCTAGAGAAGCTGAGGTGCCTCGCTCCCCTACGACCACATAGGTTATGGGACACCTTTACCTTTTTCTTAATGTGGATATTCCGAAATACCAAATCCAAATCGTGTCATTTAGTTTGCACAGCCTAAGCCACACTGGGTAGAATGCGTAATACCAGGTCTTCCCCTGTGCATGTCAACTCTGCAGGAGGTCTGCCGCTGGCCTCAGCCGACACGTTCCGACTTCAGGACAGCTCATCAGAAAGTTTGTAAGAAACAAATGTTCAGATTTGTATGGAAAAAGGCAGGAGAACGGGCAGAAAAGTAGCATGACAGGGAGAGGATAGACAGGTGAGGGAAAGACAGAAACAAAGAGAGTGGTAGACAAGGGGGACATTTCTAACACAGAATTTCTAGAAGGTGGGGATGCTATTTATACTGAAAGGCCCCCCGGAATTCCTCGGGGGGGGGGGAGGGGGAGTCATTTAGAGAGAGAGAGAGAGAGGAGAGAGAGAGAGAGAGAGGAGAGAGAGAGAGAGAGAGAGAGAGAGAGAGAGAGAGAGAGAACTCGAACTCGAACTCGAACTCGAACTCGAAATCGAAATGTTATTGAGAGTAAATGGATAAGCATAAAGCTTCTTTACACCATGCTCTCACGA
>CM060320.1:58932017-58939517 GCA_030674155.1 Stramonita haemastoma | reverse complement strand
AGACACAGAGAGAAACACAGAGAGAGAGACAGAGACAGAGAGAGAGAGACACAGAGACACAGAGACACAGAGACAGACAGAGACAGACAGACAGACAGACAGACAGACAGACAGACAGACAGACAGACAGAGTCTACTGAATGGTGAGCAGCATACTTCAACATCTTTGTTTTTATAGATTTTTACCGTCTAATGATGATGATGATGACGACTATGAAGATGATGGTGATGATGACGATGATGACGACAATAACAAAATCTACGACTGCGACAATGATGATGGACTATAAGGAGAAAAAGGAAAGAGAAAAGACAAAATTGTAGAATAGGGCACAAGAGAGAGAGAGAGAGAGAGAGAGAGAGAGAGAGAGAGAGAGAGAGAGAGAGAGAGAGAGAGAGAGAGAGAGAGAGAGAGAGAGAGAGAAGACAGACAGACAGACAGACAGACAGACAGACAGACAGACAGACAGACAGACAGACAGACAGATACACAAGCAGACAGACAGACAGAAGGTCAGACAAACAGACAGAAAATCACACAGACGGACAGAAAGAAAGACAGACAGACTAACAGACAGAAAGTCGGACAAACAGACAAGAAAAATCACACAGACGGAGAGAAAGAAAGACAGACAGAGAGTCAGACAAACAGACAGAACGAGTAAATGACTGATTTGATTACGCAATCAATTATTTTATTGAGAGAAAGGAGTAAGTAACATTATGGGGTGTTTTGTTGTTGTTGTTTTTTACATCAGCCCTCATCAAGGAAATGAAAAAAAAAATTTCAAATGCACACTGATGTTGTTTTGGATACGATCCCGACAGTCAAGAATGATATCTGAATAGGGGCAGAAAACGGTACTGACGCAAAATCTCACTGTTGGTACAACAGATACAAGCTCTAGCGGTCGAGTCCGATCAAGAGAAATTATTTCATCCTGGAGTTAAATCAGTACGAACATCCACTTCACCAAAAGTCCTTCGATGAGACTAAACGAGGACGTTGCGAACGCACGCAGTAAATCTTGGACGCAATTAATTATCTGTTCGTTTTGGTAAAGAGTAGGCCATGTAGTGGGTTTGGTTGGTTCTTGATGTCAATTTTACAAAAACTGCATACAACGGGGATCGAGAAAAAAAAGCAACATGATTGCTTATTATCTGTTTATCATTGGTATCTAAAAGAATAAGTTAAATAAATTAAATAATAGTAAATAAAAAACAACAACAACAACAACAAAATACACCAAACAAACCCAACCAAACAAAGAAGCAACAACAGGACGATGATTTCAAAACTAGGAAACTTGTTTGCCCCACAAACACCTGGTTTAGCCGGATACTTCTGCTTGTTCGTTTTTCTATGTTATTATCATGACACAACCCCAATAGTTTGTTCTTCTCCACTGAAGGTAAGTATGGAATGGGGTAACATGATTATAGATTATTTCCTAACCTAGTATTAGGATATTATTATTCATTATGTCCAATATTTTCTTTGTTTCCCTTTGTTCTGCCTGTATCTACTTTCTTTTTAATGGCATTGCCACGATTGTAAAGCAAAAAAGAAACATACTAAACTTTGAGAAAAAAAAGTTTTGTATTAGATATATATGATGGATGGATGGATGGGTGGGTGTATATAAATAGATAAAGGATGGATTGATGGGTGGCTGGATGGGTGGATGGGTAGGAGGATGGATCGAAAGGTAGAAAATGGAGGAGGTTTATCTTTATTCATTTATTTTATTCATTTTCTTCTTTTATTTCAAGGATGATGGAATAGCACTTATGTTCTTTTTACAAATAGTCTCCGTGTGTATGCAGCTATGTAAATTTTTTGTCATCTGTCCCACCGGCACACAATAGCCTACTTTCTGAAAAGCGCAACGTGTTTTAACACGTGTGCAAGATGTTCTGCGTGCGTTCGCCCACAGGACTTCGGTTGTATAGTCTCACCCGAAGGACTTTTGGGGGGAGTGGAGTCGGCACTGATGTTAACTCCAGGTGGATTAGAGACGAGAGGGAGTGGAGAGATAGATGGATATGGATGGACTACGTATGGATCGGAGTCGAATTCATTTAATAGATTGGGAATTATTCTGGATCGATTTGGATGTGATTGTGTGATGATGATGTGCATGTTGTGAGTATGATATGGATGTAGATTTTTTCTAAAGATGTAATCAATTCTTTTTCTTCTGCACGGGGGTCACATTTTTATGGTCTCTAATTGTTGTTATTGTTGTTGTTGAGAGAATGTTATATTTGTGAGTCGTAAGTATGAATGCATTTTTCTAAACGGTAAGCTCACTTATTCAGTGCAACTATCTATTCGCCCGTTTGTTTTGTGTTTGTTTGTTTTTAAAAAAACACGACTAAATGATTTTTCTTTATAAAAAGATCGAAACTTAAGCTTATTGTTTGTCTGTACGTTGTACGCACACCTATAGACACATCAATGAGTTTTGCGTTGGGGTTTGGTGTCTCATTTTTAGGAGGCGGGACACTTGAAATAATTAGTTCTTCATATTCGTTCTTTCCTATGCTCCAAGCGCATGGTATCTATATAAGGGATATTATCCCGAAGTCGGAATGTGGCTACCTTCATAGAGGGCAAAGAGGGCTACAGCAAAGTTTACCATTGGTAACCTCGGAATCCTAGCCGAGGTAACGAAAAGAAAAGAGATATCAATATGAAATAATTATGGAAACTACTCATACAAACTTATTTTAGTTTGCTCTTCTTCTTGTTAGTGATTTTTTATTCTTTTGTTTATTTCGTTTTTCTTTTTATATCGAGGATTATGGAAAAAGCAGTCATGTGCTTTTTTTTACATTCAGTCCCCGTGTGTTGCATTTTGTAAATTTGTCATGTGTTCCCACCGCACAAATGGCAACTCTTTCCGAAACGCGAACAGGTTTTAAACTTGTGCGCAAGTTGCGGAAGTGTTTAAGTGTTATCATTCTGGTTTTAAAAAAAAAAAATCTCTTTTATGGAATTAACAGAGACGCACGCAAGACAAAGCAAAAGAAAATGCTTGAACACCTTTTTTTTTTAAATCCCAAACCCATTCAAAAGACAAGACAAAAGTTTGAGTTAATATTGTGTAAAATCTACTCCGTAAACGATAAATATTGAGTATGGTGTATTTGTTGTTGTTGTTGTTGTTTGTTTTTTTAATCTATTCCAAAAATTAAACCAACAAAATAACCGCCCTCTCCCTAAGAGTTCTAGTTTGAAAATAGAGATATGAAATTTCTACCAACTAGCTACTAGCTAGTTAACTACCTAATTAACTTCCTACTAACCAACATAACTTAATTCTACTCCACTGGTTAGTACACAAAAAATCATAACTAAACCAATTAAACTGGCCAAACTAAATTAACTAACTTGCACGATGAAGACATCACATGTAACACTAAAATAAGATTATTTTTTCTACACCAGTTTTGCAATACTAAATGTGCAAAATTTGTAGTAAACAGTTTAAATAAAATTAATGGTTCCCATTCAATGATGGAGAACTTAAATCGTATCTAAATGGCTTACAGATAACTAAAAAAAAACATTGGAGAATAATAGTGATTGAAATATAAGTAATTGTTTTAAAGCAGCAGCAACGGATGATCTGATTCGAGAATAGGAGACATTGTCAATTTGATTGTGAAACGTTACAGCGAAGAAAACAACAACAAACACTTTAAAAAAATAAATTAAATAAATAAAAAGAGAAAATTCCTTGACATCAATGAAAATAAGTTATTAGACTATATGTTTCTTTTAATTTTTTCACCTTTTTAAAACTAAAGAAATCCCGAAATCTGGATGTAGTGGACAAAAACAGTCACATACTCAAAACATCTCACCATTTGTGAACCTCGGAGCTCTAGCCGAGAAGAAGAACAAGAACAAAATATAGAGAAAAATCCTTAGAAAATTAAGAAAACAAACTAAATTAATCAATGTACCAACAATAAATACACAACAAATTCACCAACAAACAAACACTCCAATTTTCAACTATAAAACCTAAAACAGCAAAAAAAATAGTGCGTCGGTATGCGTGTGTCGACGCTGTGTTGTTGATCGTGTGTGTGTAGCTGGTGTAGTGTGTGATGTGAGAAAATTGTTGAATTAGGTGATGTATGTATAATTAAATTTAGATACCATACAATAAAAACAAATCACAACATAAGCAATACAAAAACAAAAGAAATTTTTTTTTAACCCAGCCTCAGAAACCAAGCAAAACTAAGCTATGATGATTAAATTTGCTTGACATGAAACAACAAGTCATCACCTATATAATATAGTATAATAATAATAACTAATAATAATAATAATATAAATCAATAATAAAACAAACAACAAAAAACAAAAAATTATAAACCAAACCTCGAAAACCGAGGGAACCGGAAACTGTCAGCATAAAACCAACCCACCTTCTAAATTAATTGGCTAGAATTCCTTATTATTCTATCCCTCTAATATTATTCACATTGTTACTTCTTACATAGTCACTCTTTTGTCTATTTTGTCTTCTTGATCCATTATCTCTAGCTTATCTTTCCAGAAAGACTTAAAAGATAACATACTCTTCCAGCGAAGTGGATTCCCCGTGGGTTTGTCAGGCGCTAACAAGAAGACGCATTTTTGCTTTGGAACAGTCAAGACTAGTTGCTGTTCTGAGCATTCGATTAAGATAACTGTATTAAAAGATTTCCTAGTTCCTCTGCTTCGAGAATATACCTCTTTCCATCTCCACTAATTCTTTCGGATGAGACTAAAAACAGTGTCCCTTGCGACGACGCGAACACTTACTCCACACGTTAATCCTGTTCGCTTTTCGTAGAGAGGCCATTGTGTGCGGTGGGAACAGATGACAATATTTACACAACTGACAACACCGGTGGACTGGATGTTAAAAAAGAATAGAGTGATTATCCATTATCTCGATATAACAAGAATTAATCAATCAACAACATTAATATATAAATAAACCCCCCTCCCTTTTTTTTTCGTACCTGGGGCTGGAGCCCAAGTGTTTTGCCGATGTGAAATTTTTCTTTCTAAACCATTTTTTCTCACTATCAAGATAGCCGCATCTACTTCGGGGATGATGGTAAGTACGACACCTGTGTGCATGTGGGGGTTTGTTGGGGTGGTTTGGTGTTGTTGTTGTTGTTGTGGGGTTTTTTTTGGGGGGTGGGTGGTTTTTTTGTGGATCTGTTTAAGTATAATTGTACTTCCTCCTGCAACTGGCTAACACGTGAAAGTGTACTGTATGCAACATTTTTGCACGCGACTTTTTTTTTTTTTACACGGTACCTTGGTTTATATAGGTCCATCCGAAAAACTTTCGGCAAAGTGGAGTCAGCACTGATGTTTCTCCTGGGGCAACAATCTCCATGAAAGGGTGTCTCGGTGAGTCCAGATCACGGCACAACATTCTAACCACCCACTAATTTGTCCCAAGCCTCCTCCCCCCTCCCTACCACCACCACCACCACTTCTCCTCCTCTCCCACCAACCGACAGAAATCATATTTCAGATTTGTATGTTTTATTCCTGTAAATGCCAACGACTTTCACTTAAAGAGTTGGGAGATTAAAGGAAAGATTAGCATCACAAACACAACTCCGACTTCAAATCAACGACGGAAAATAGCAAGCTAAAGGAGAGAGAGAGAGAGAGAGAGAGAGAGAGAGAGAGAGAGAGAGAGAGAGAGAGAGAGAGAGAGAGAGAGAGAGAGAGAGAGAGAGAGAGAGAGAGAGAGAGATGGAGTTGGGGGCGGAATGGGCGGGGTGGGGCGGGGTTCGATGGGGTGGGATGGGGGTGGGGGTGGGAGAGGGGCAGGTGGGGTGGGGTGGAGGTACAAAATCAATATGCCAATGCAATTGTCTTGTCAACCAGCTGGCGATGCTTTGCGCAGTGCGATGTAACGCCTGATGTTTTGCATGCAAATTCCACATTGATGATAATTATCTTGCTTCAATGTGTTGTAGCACACATACACACACACAGAGGTCTGCAACAAGCGAATAAGGAGAGAAAGAAAGAAAGAAAGAAAGAAAAAAGAAAGAAAGAAAGAAAGAAAAAAGAAAGAAAGAAAGAAAGGAAGAAAAAAGAAAGAAAGAGACAGAGAAACAAAGAAAACAAGAAAGGACAAACAAAAAAAAAAGAAAGAAAGAATGACAGAAAAAAGAGAGAAGAACGACAAAAAAGCATGAAAGAAAAAGGAAGGAATAGAAAAAAAATGACCAAAAAAGCAAAAACAGACACAGAAAAAAGGAAGAAAGAAAGTGTGAAAAAAGGGAAAGAAAATTAATGAACAAGAAAAAAAAACCCTGAATAAGCCCAACAAATAAACAGAAAGAAAGAAAGAAAGAAGAATGACAGACAAAAAAAGGAAGAAAAGAGAAAAAGATGAAGAAAAGTAGGAAGACAGAACAAGTATATAGAAAGGAAAGAGAGGAGAGAGAATGGAAAGTCAAAAGAAAAGAAAAAGAAAAGAAAAAAGGGTTTAAAAGAAAAAAAATGGAAAGAAAGAGAAGACAAGAAGAACTAACAAAAGAAAGGAAAGAAGAGGAAAAAGGAGAAAGAAAGAAAAGGAAAGAAAAGAACTAAGGAGAGAGAGAGAGAGAGAAGAAGAGACGAGAAGAGAGAAGAAAGAGAAAGAAAAACGAGAGAGAGAGAGAGAGAGAAGAGAGAAAATAGGGCGAAAAATGGAGAAAGATGGAAAAGACAGAACGAAAAGAAACAACGGAAAGAAGAAACAAAAAAACGGAAAAGAAAGAAAAAAAACAACGGAAAAGAAGAAGAAAGAAAAGAAAGAAAGAAAAAAGAAAGAAAGAAAGAAAGAAAAAGAAAGAAAGAAAGAAAGAAAAGATGTATTCAAAAAGAAAATGCAGGAGCGAACCCCGGGGCAGACGAGGATATGCATCTGTATACCATTGTTGATACACTTACTTAACTGTTGATGGGGTTGCACTAATGATATGATTATGGAGTCATAATATTGCTTGCAGTATTTTCAAATTGAGTCTTGAATTTAGAATGCTTGTAAGAAATGCAGTGTTCAGTAGGCATGTATTTCATATTTCAGTTGTCACAAATGTTTCTTTTTTTTTTTTAAATAATTTTGATTATCCACGATTTAATGTTAAGTGTTGCTTGGAGTGAAATCAGCTAGATACATCCTCTTGTTGCTCTGAATGTTTATACCTTAGGCACAAAGATTCACTAGGTGCTTATTTTCTCTTATTCAGTATTTTTCAACATACATTCTAAGCATATTTTATTTCTCTTTTTATCATCGTCTTTTGAGGGCAGCTTCAAACGGAACAGGGATATCACATATTCCTTTGAATGCAATTGACACTTTTAAATTCTGAAAAGTGTCTTGCTGTAAGATACCACAGCAGGTGGAGTTTCAATCACCGCTGGGACCTCTGATGAGGGCTCATCCAGGAGCCGAAACTCGAGTCAGG
>CM060320.1:58884517-58924517 GCA_030674155.1 Stramonita haemastoma | reverse complement strand
GTGTAAGAGTCTGGTTTCTAGATGCTACAACAATTTTTTTTAAACTTGTTGAAGCAGTTTCTAAAATTGTCGATCAGAGTCAAAGATGAGCAAACTGCATATTATATAAGCCAGGGAAGATATACTATCAGAACAACCTACACTTCTGAGATTTGCCACATTTCTATACTTCAGTCAGTGCATAGCTAAAAAATACCAAAAAAACACCACCCAACAAGATCTGACATATACATCAGTCAACATTCTGAACCCGTCACACCCACACAATCTAACAACAAAATTCAGATTTCATGTTAGATTAATTCTGACAAGAGTCTTGAGTCCCTACGCTCATCAGAAATGATGTCCGAAATCAACAACAAACAACTAATATCACGCTACACACACAGAGGTGTACCCCAGCCGAACGAACGCAAGCATGAATTTTTCACCACCCGATACAGCAGCACCCATCCACCCGTCCACCCATCCACCCGTAACTTGACACAGCGTCATTCTGCTGTCCAGCCCATCACCCACACACTGCCACCTCCACCACAACACAGGGACTCATTTGTATGCACGCTGATTAAAGCCTTCAATAATAGATAGAGTCTCTCTGTACCACCACGCCTAGTTTTTTTATATTATTTATCAAGCCACCACGTGTAACAAAACGAAATCCCTGGTCGTTGACGAATCAATCAGTCCCGCGAAACGTAACGCCTGTTGCACAGAAGAATGAGAATAGTTTTAATGAGGAGAGCCTAACTTTAAAGAGTAAAACACAAAAGTCCTGAAACCTTCAAAACCCGGAAGTCGGAATGCGGTAACCTAAATAGTGGAAGAGGGGGAAAATCGGTGGTATATATATATATATATATATATATATATATATATATATATACAAAAATCTCGCCACTGGTGAATCTTTAAGCTCTAGCCGAAGAACAGGGAAAAAATCTACCTTCAATAAAAAGCAGTGTTAATTTTCTACTTTGATGTTGTATGACTTGTCACAAGTACCTGAGACTAACTCTACCTCTAACCCAACACTTCAACTCCTTGCTTCCGTCTTCAACTCTCAAAAAATTCTATTCAGCAGTGAATGTTTGCGCTTGCTACAACCTCGCCAACCAACAAAAATATTGCAAACATCGAACTAGTTCCTAACAAAATGAATCCCATAAAAACAACAAACAGAAGACAGCACCGCGTTTTCACAGCTAAACTTGGTGAATCAACCAACCCTTTCCAAACAACCTTGAAAAGTTCCCAGGACATTTTTCGAGACAAAATCTCACACACAGGTAAATGTAGTTTGAAAGTCAACAGGTGAATGTGTGAGAAACAGACAGAGAAAGAGAGAAAGAAACTAGAAGAAACAGATCAACAGGATGGTGGACAAGAGAACAAAAAAATCCAAACAGCTCTTTCCTTCCTTGGTCACAGACCTCCTCACTCAAACAGTCAAGTCTTGTTGACACAATCATTACTACTCTCTTCTGGGTTGTTCGTTAAAAAAATAAAATCGTTTCAACCCCCCACCCCCACCTCTCCTCCCCCTACCCTCACCCCCCCCCCTTCCCTGTCTCTCTTCCTGGTTATTGGTCGTTTCTCAACTCCTCCCACCCCCCACCTCCACCCTAACCACCCACCCACCCTATACCTCCCACCCCTGTGGCGCTATTTGCAAGCCTAGGACACACACACACAGGCTTTGCCCCTCCCTCACACTTCTTCCAGTTAGAACACACACACACACAACCACACACGCTCACACACAGACGCACACATGCGTGTATATATATATACAAGAGTCCCGCCTCCTTCTCTCTCCCTGTGAGGCTTGTCAACCACATGGTGGTGGTGGTGGTGATGGTGGTGGTAGTGTGGTGGTGGTGGTGGTGTGATATGATCGAGTCTGCCTTGCCTTGCCTTGCCCCTTGTGGTGACAGTCCACTTGGCCCCAATTGCCTCAGTTACCTGACGTCAAACTTGTCGTTAGCCTGGCTTGATAGGGAGACTCGCCGATTAAAAGTAAACACCAGAAAAAAGAAGTTATGATGATGATTATCGAAAAAACAAATTAAAAAGGGGTTTTTCGTTTGGTTTTTTTCTATGTGTGTGTAGAGTGTGTGTGGTGTGTAGTGTGTGTGTGTGTGTGTGTGTGTGTGTGTGTGTGTGTGTGTGTGTGGTGGGGGGGGTGGTGGTGGTGGTTAGTGTGTGTGTGTGTGTGTGTGTTGTGTGTGTGTCTGTCTGTCTGTCTGTTCCTGTCTGTCTGTCTCTCTGTCTCTGTCTCTGTCTCTGTCTCTCTCTCTCTCTCTCTCTCTCTCTCTCTCTCTCTCTCTCTCTCTCTCTCTCTGGGTTACACGCATATTTGATTATTATTTTATTTATTTTATTTTATTTTATACCACTTTATGTCACAGCAGATTTCTCTGCGTGAAATTTCGGGCTGCTCTCCCCGGGGAGAGCGCGTCGCCACAAGTGCAGCGCCTACCCATTTTTTTTTTCATCAGGGATGGTGTCTAAACACGACACCTGTGTGCATGTTGGTTTTTTTTAAAAGAAATTTGTCATCCGCTCCTACCGGCACACGATGGCCTGCTCTTCCGAAAGGCGGAACGGGGTTTTAACGTGTGCGCAAGATGTTCTGCGTGCGTTTGCACACGGGGCCTCGGTTTATAGTCTCATCCGAATGAGCGTGTGGACACAAGTGAATGTGTGTGTGAGTGTGCATATATATATATATAATATATATAATATATATATATATATATATATATATATATATATATATATATATATATATATATATCGTGTGTGTTGTGTGCGAGCGCGTGCATGCGTGCGTGAATGCATGTGTGTGTGAGATATAAAATGAATGCTTGCGCAATATAATAATGAATGCTTGCGCAATATAGATTCTAGCGTACACACTAAAAAATAAAATGCAGGGGAAGGGGGGGGGGAGAAAAGATGATAAAATTATGGGCTGGTGGGAAGTGGAAAAATAAAAGAAAGGAATGCCAAATATTTGCCTTGTGTAGCTCTGCATGATGAAAGAAATTGTTCCCACACATACATGAAAATCCCATCAGATGATCTTTAGAGTGTGTGAGAAATTTTTGAAGTTCTGTAACAGAAGCAAGTCTGGGTCTTATAATCTTTAAGTAAAGTGTGTGTGGGGTGTGTGTGTGTGTGTGTGTGTGTGTGTGTGTGTGTGTGATGTGTCGTGTGGTGTGTGATGAGTCGTGTGTGTGTGTGTGGTGTGTGTGTGTGTGTGTGTGGTGTGTGTGTGTGTGTGTGTGTGTGACATGAATGCTTGCGCAATATACATTCTAATGCGCACACTCTAAATAGCTAGAAAAAGAAAAAGAAAATAAAATGTTGGTGTTAGTGGGAAGATCGAGAGAAAAAGAAAAAAGAATTACAAGTTTTCCGTTGTATAGCCCTACATGATGAAAGAAATTCTACACATACGTAAAAACCCCATCACATGATTTCTAGAGTGTGTGGGACATTTTTGGAGTTCTGTAACACAAGCAAGTCTGGGTCTTGATCTTTATGTGATTGTGTGTGTGTAAGAGAAGAGAGAGAGAGAGAGACAGAGAGAGAGAGAGACTCAGATTCGGATTCGGATTCGGATTCGGATGGTTTATTCATGTAAAGGCCATTGCCCCTAATGAAGGGGGTACAGTACACATGCAATAATAGTTAAATCACTAAACACACACACACACACACATTAACAAACTTGACTATGTCAGAACTGATCGTAATTTGAACGCTTTGTATAAGTAAATTGATACATTCCGGATAATACTTTCATTTGTAGATGCCAAAAGCAAACTCAGACGAAATTGGCTAGGGTATTTATAAAATTTCAATGGTATATATCGTATTCTTAGTTTACTAAAAATCGGACAGCACAACATAAAATGCACTTCGTCTTCAATTCCGATTTTGCACAAAGAACAAGTCAAATCCAAATCAGAATGTAGTTTTATAGCGGTTTTGGTGTGTATTAATTTCCGAAATGCCACATCTAAACCTGGTCATAAGAAATTTCAAATGTTTGTCTAGCTCTATTTTGAGATATGTTTTCCTGTCATGAACACCACAAAAAGTTCTGTAAATACTAAATCTCTCACTGTTTTCAATATGGAAATCCCATTCTTGCCATCTGCTTAAAATCAGTCTTTCTTTTTAAACTGATATAAAAACTCTTTAAACGTTTTGAACCCCTCCATTTTCCCATACATACCCAAAGCCATTTTTATACAATCTACAGCGAATGTTTGATACCCAGTTTCTTTTTCCCTCTTGCATCTAGATCGTGTAACATTTTATAAGCTTTTTTGGTAATCAATATCTTCCATTACTACTAACTTTAAAACCAATAACGAATACAGCGTACAACAGAATTAATATAGACAGGGTGTCTATTTGTTTCACCATAAACAAAATCATTTGGGGTTCTCATTTCGACCCCCAGAAATTTTTCAATGCAAACAAATGCACCTGTTCGCACTGATGTGCTGCCTTGTCTAGACCCCACAGTTCTGCTCCATACAAAACAATAGGCACGACCTGTGAATCAAAGAGCTTTAAAAATAATTCTAAGTTGTTATTGTTCAGAGCTCGAAGTTTTCTCATAATGCATATCACAGCATTCTTGGCTTTGCTTCCAAGGTCGTTACATGCTGCTGTAAAACTAAGTCTTGTTGAAAACAATACACCTAAATATTTGTATGCATTTACAACAGGCATTTCAACATTATTATATTTCCATTTTTCTCTTGCTGAAAGATGGCCGCCTTTTCTAAATACAATGATTTTACTTTTATCTGAGTTTACCTTTAAATCCATAGACAGTGCTGCTCTTTGTAAACTATTTAGTTGCGTTTGTAAACCAATAACTGTTTCAGCTAATAAGACTATGTCATCTGCCAATAACAATATGAAGAGTTCAAAAAAATCATTTGTAAACAAAGCTCCATGCCTTCCATTTCCTATTACTTCATTGGCAAGCTCATTGATAAATAATGAAAATAAAACTGGACTACAAACATCACCTTGTTTCACACCATAAGTACAACTAATTAAATCTGTCAATTTTGAGCCACATCTAACCTTTACTTTAACATTATTGTACATGCTTTTGATACATTCAAATAGTTTACCTTTTATTCCATTTGTTATGAGAATCCGCCAAAGAATACTCCTATTTAAAGAATCAAAAGCCTTTTCAAAATCTATGAAGGCTACGTATAATTTTCTGTTACAAGAAAACTGCTTTTGTACTAAAGACATCAAGGTAAACATATGATCAATAGTTGAATAATTCTTTTTAAAACCAGCCTGATGTTCTCCAGTAATATTGTTTTCCTCAATCCACTCTTGTAAACGATGGTTATGACTGTACTATAAATCTTACTACTAATATCACTGAGTGTTATACCTCTATAATTATTGGGGTTATTTCTGTCACCTTTTTTGTACAAAGGTAAAACAATGCCTTCTGTCCATTTTTGTGGAAAAACACCTTTGTGAAATAAAGCATTAAAGAATAGTACCAAGAACTCTATAACACTGTCCCCTGCATTTTTAAACAATTCTCCAATGATCCCATCTGGACCAGCTGCTTTTCTACTCTTTATTTTTCTAAATGCTATCATGACCTCTTCTTTTGTTATAGGTCGATTGAAATACATATCGGTATCTTCAGATTGTATAATATCTTCTTCATGTGAATCCCTTTCAAGTAGTTTTTTAAAGTGATCATACCATTCCTCAACAGAAATGTTGTTACTAACACATTTTCTCTTAAATGAACATTTACGTATATTTGTCCAAAACTGTTTTTGATCTCGTACAGATGACAATAGTTTGTCAAGCAAGGCCTTATTATGTTCTTTTCCTTAGATTTTAACATATGTTTATATTCTCTTCTTGCTACACAAAAGGCATGTCGACTACTAGCATCACCTGACTGTCCAGCTACTTTAAAGAGTTTTACGTAGGTTTTTCCTTGCCATTCTACACTCACTATCATACCAGTCATCCATCTGTCCGCCTGTCTTGTCTCTAAATTGTTTTTGTCATACAGTCAGCACTTTGCATTAGACAACGATTGAAAACAGTTAATGCCTCATCAATATTCTCATCTATAAGACTTACAGCTAGTTCTAGCATTTCCTGAGTTTCGTCACTTTTCATCAGAGAAATAAATGTTTCTTTTTTATTTTCATCCCACACAAGCTTATTTATTGTTACATTTTCATTACATACATTTTGTGTCTCATCAGTTTTGTCAAAAAGATTTAAACAAAGTTCCACAGGCATGTGATCAGAGTCAAATCTGTCCTTTACTGTAAGCAGACATGAAGAGTGCAAAATAGCAAACATATCACTTGACATAATGAAATAGTCGTTAACGCTACTACCAGAGTCTGAGATGTATGTATAGCAACCTAGAGGGTCACCCTTACATACACCATTAAGAATACATAAATCAAATGCAACGCATAAATTCAGCAAACGTTTTCCATAAATATTTGTTACTTTATCATGTGATTTTCTTTCTATATTTACTGGTTGGCTTGTATGTAATAAATCAATATTTTCATTTGACACATCATTTGGATTAATATCAGCAATTCTGCTATTGAAATCACCTGACAGAACAACAAACACATCATCATATTTTAATAAACAATCAGTCAAGCATTCTTCCAATGTACTAATACCACAATCAATGTCAAAATAGGAATAGAACGGAGATCCCTCTGGTGGCACATATACACAAAAATACAAAATATCTTTCTCAGTGTTCAACATGTTCTTATCTATAAGAAACACCAAAATGTTGTTGTAGTCAACATCAATGCACTGAACGCATGAAGCATATTCTTTCTTTATGAGACATAGGACACCCACCCGAGGGACGACCATGCTTAGAAAATTTAACAGCAGACTTATGATAACTTATATAATCATTGAATAAATCAGAATGAAATGTTTCAAAAAAAGTTTCAACAAAACAAATTAAGTCAAAAGAACGAACATACGAAAGAAAATCTTTATTTCGTAATTTACTGTACAAACCATTGACATTCCATTGCAAAATTTGAAATGGTTTATTTACAGAGGAAAAGAAAGAAGGGGAAGTATGTGTTTGCAGTTGCCTGTTACCACATGCATCATGACACAGATTTGGTACACTTGCACCCATTGGGCTGTCACTGTCACCATCACAAAATTCACAAACCCTAGCACGTGAAGCTTGAACACAGGGACGTGCATCCCTACATGCAAATTTGCCATAACTGCTCACTGATTTTACAACCGGTGTCGTGTCTCTGGGTGTTCCCTTTAACACAGAGGGGAAAAAACAAGTGGTAACATACAGAAAAACTTCCCCACATGAAGAGCGGCCATTTCCCTATTTAATCTCCATCAAATTCCCCTCCTTGTCCACAGAAAACTTTTTCCCTTCAATGACCAGGTGGTCAAACACCATGGTCACTTTTTTCTGCTCACTTTTTGCTTTTTTAAAGTGGGGAATAAGTGACCTTCTGATCTCCCGTACCCTAAAGGAAAAGTCCTCCCCAATGAAAACCCCTGTGTTCTTCAGTTTTCCCCTGGCCTTTAACACACTGACTTTATCTTTGAAAAAAGTGCAGCACCCAATGACTGGAGAGTCCGACTTACGATTGAGCCGATGCAGTCTGTCAAAGGGCACCTCACGTGTCAGCTCCAGTTTGTCCGTGAAGACGTCCCTGACCGCAGCCTCCAGCTCCTCTGGCGTCTCCTTCTCTGGCCTTGGGAGTCCGTGGAAGATGAGGTTGTTGCGCTTGGATCTGCATTCCAAGTCGTCCATCTTCCTCTCCGTCTCCTCCACTCTCTTCTCCAGGTCAGCGTTCTTCTGCCAGAGTTGAGCGTTCTCCTCACGAAGGCCGGCACATTCTTCTCTGAGGTCCGTGAACTCCTCCTTCAGGGCGGAGAAGCACTCCCTCAGACCCGTGAATTCCTCCCTCAGTTCTTGGTATATTGTAGTCATCGTATCCAATCTGGATATGACTTCAGTCAGCGAGGGTTCACTGGCTGCACTGGCGGTTTCCTCCTTCTCCTTGGCGTTGGGTGACTCGGAAGACCGAGAGCCCAGCTTTGACTGACGCATGCCTGGACGCACAGGTCCCGGTTTGATTCCACATCGCCACAGCGCGCCAGTAGCAAACTGCCCCAGTACAAAAATGAGAGGAGGCAGCCAAAGGTAACACCGTCTATCTTCGTCTTCAATTGCAGGCCCAGTTTTCCTAATTTTGATTTTGTACGTTTGTACATGAAAGAAATGAAAATAAAGACAAAGCAGCCACATTTCTGCCTAAATTCCAAGTTTCCGCAAGGCATAGTCACTTATGTTGACGCTTGCAAAGATTTGAGGTTCTCTAAGGCGTAGAACACCTGTAATCTTGACATGAAATGCCAGGTCAATTTGTGGCATCTGTAGGTTGTGAACGTAATTTACAGCCCCCGAGAGAGACTCAGAGAGACAGAGAGAGAGACAGGGAGAAGTGTTCATGTCAGGTCTTAATTTGTGTACAATTTTTCGCTTTTGCAGAAAAGAATTAGACTATGATTTATTGGACGTAAGCATTCTTGAAAATAAGTGTGTGTGTGTGTGTGTGTGTGTGTGTGTGTGTGTGTGTGTGTGTGTGTGTGTGTGTGTTAACTGCTCTGATATAAGAAAAACGTACACACACAGACAAGGGAACAAAGCAAAAATATTGAGTGGGTAGGCCTAGCACTGCCCTTTGGGTGACACGTCTCCCCATGGAGAGCAGCCTACATTTCACGCACTGAATACAGCTGCCACTTTAAGGTGGCATACAATACAACACAATTTGTCTAAACCGAAGGTAAATTAACAATGATGTGGTGTAGAATATAATCCGATTAAAGATTTTTTTTTAAATCAACAGCTGAGAGATCCAAAAGGCAATAGCTAGACAATTGGAAGCAAGCTTTTTTTTTTTTAAATTCAAAATTACCTCCCATTGAATGTTTTTTGTGGTGTTGTACCAAATCATGAAAATAAAGTGACTTTTATTTCTTAATTCCCTTTGGTTTATCACCAATACTGAAATATACATGTAGAATAAATTATTATCTCATACATTTTCTTTTCAAAATCATTTTGTTTTTTTTCCTGCCAAAACGTGTAAAGTTATGAACAAACAAAAAAACACACACACAAAAAAACTCATTTAATTTTAAAGTTTTGTCTTTCATTCTGGATGATCGGGTTAGCAGTATAAACAGACTTTTCTTTTAAGCATGGTACTTTAAGGCAGCCTTACAATCACAGACTTTTATTATCTGTGCCTCTTCATGATTGCTACAATACATAGGTAAAAAAAAGGTAAAGGTGTTCCATAATCTATGTGGTCGCAGGAGAGCCAGGCATCAGAGACCTCAGCTTCTCTAGGGGCCAGCATGTTGAGGGCGGCACCCATCTCCTCTCCCTCGATGCTTTACCTTCCCTGACCCTAAAGAGGGCAGGTACCTATTTACAGCTGGGTGAACTGGGGGGACTGTACTGAAGCCAAGGCGTGCAAATGGTCACCCATTCAACTGGTAACCACGCTCGATGCTGCGTAACTTTGACATGGGGAAAGCGAGTGCTGTGACCACTGAGCTATCCCGCCCCCAGCTGCAATAGATGACGACAAATAGTTCTTTCAGTGAAATTGATGGCAGCCTCTAGCCAACTCTGTACCCTGTGATACAGACAGGTGAGATGAAAGCTTTCATCACAGTTTTCTGTCGTCTTAAATTTCGTATAGATGTGATGTTTTTCTTCACCCTATATCCAAATTCTTGTGTAGTTGTAGCTGACTGTGTGAAAATGTGACTGTGTATGTGTCAATGTAAAAGCCACTGTGTCTGCATCAGCAACAATGTAAATTGACCATAGTGTGGGCCTGAAAATAATCCATAGCTTGATGCATTTCCTTGCTGTAGTGTTGTCTGCTTAATATGCTTGTTTTGTCCGTTGTGTTCAACTATGACCTTCAAAACAGCAGAGGAGGCAGCTGCTGTTTCAGAAACTTGATTATAATGCCTTGCCCATAGTACGTCCCCACTCTCTCAGCCAAGAGGGCATAAGGACAGTCAGCGTTGGAGATGTTCTCCAAAAGGCCAACTAGCCCCCAGGGCTGCAGCACAAAAGGACTGTGCAAGTCAAGCCTTCTAGTCAGAGAGTCATAGTCAGTCACTAAAGACTAAGCTGTAAAGTGGAATTCCATGAGTGGGAAAGAAAGCCACTGATCATACAGCCTCTCACCTTGCTGTTGCCCCCAGCATCAATAGTTTAATCAAGAACTGGGATAAAGCCCAGGCGCTGAAGGCAAACTAATGCTGTATGTGTATTGAACACACAGTGTTGAAATCCCAAAGAAAAGGCTTACCGCCAATATGACAATCCTGTTTCAAAGCTTACAAATCAACAAATCTAAAACAAAAGAAAAACAAACAATGGCAGTAACAAGTGGAAAGGGGGTGGGAAGTCTTCCACCATGGGGAGGGCTGGGTTTGGGGGTGGGGGTGGGTGGGGTGGGGTTGCAGGGGTGGAGGGGGAGGGGTGTTTATGCACCCCACCCCCCTCCTTACCCAGCCCCGACCCCCAAGGGAAACCGTATCTGACAATCATTCTCCTCATCTCGCATCACCGCCCCTACAGACCCATGAGGGGGGCTTGTCTTTTCCTTGTCATGAGAAAGGGAAGGATCGGGAGAAAGAGGGTCTAACAAGAAGAAGAAGATGAAGACGAGCTGAGAAGGATGGTAGTAGGGCAGGACAGGAACGAAAAAGAGAGGGAGGGGAGGGGAGGAGAGAGGGGAGGAAGAGAGAGAGAGAGGGAGGGAGGGAGAGACAGAGATAGAGGGAGAGAGACACACACAGAGAAAGAGAAAGAAAGGGGACAGAGAGAGAGAGAGAGAGAGAGAGAGAGAGAGAGAGAGAGAGAGAGAGAGAGAGACAGACAGACAGACACACAGACACAACAGACACACAGACACACAGACACACAGACAGAAATAGAGACAGACAAAGATATAGAGACAGACACACAGACACAGACAGAGAGAGACAAACAGAGACAAACACAGACAGAAAGACGCAAACCAACCACCACACAACCAACCTCCAAAAAATAAATTAAAAGAAAAGGACAACAACCCCCCCACCCCCCAAAGGAGAGAGGATAACTACCACAACATCTTCTGCATACTTGGCTTGCTCCTATATGTCCACAAGACAGACAACCAGCTAACCAACCAGTCAGCCAGCCAACCAGCCAGCCAGCCTACAGCCAGACAGACAGCCAATCAGTCAACCAGCCAAGCAACCAGACAACCAGCCTATAGGCAACCAGCCAGCCAGCCAATGAGCCAGCCAGCCAGCCAGCCAACCAGCAGCAGCAACCAGCCAGCCAGCCAACCAGCCAGCCAGCAGCCAACCAATGAGCCAGCCAGCCAGCCAACCAACCAGCCAGCCAATGAGCCAGCCAGCCAGCCAGCCAGCCAATGGGCCAGCCAGTCAGCCAGCCAGCCAACCAGCCAGCCAACCAGCCAGCCAATGAGCCAGCCAGCCAGTCAGCCAGCCAGCCAGTCAGCCAGCCAGCCAACCAGCCAGCCAATGAGCCAGCCAGCCAACCAACCAGCAGGCAGCCTATAGCCAGCCAACCAGCCAGCCAACCAGCCAGCCAATCAGCCAGCCAGCCAGCCAATCAGCAGCACCAGCCAGCCAATCAGCCAGCCAGCCAATCAGCCAGCCAGCCAGCCAGCCAACCAGCCAGCCAGCCAGCCAGCCAATGAGCCAGCCAGCCAGCCAGCCAGCCAATCAGCCAGCCAGCCAGCCAATCAGCCAGCCAGCCAATCAGCCAGCCAGCCAGCCAATCAGCCAGCAGATAGCCAGCCAGCCAGCCAGACAGCCAGCTAGACAGACAACCAGCCTACAGGCAGACAGCAAGACAGCACAGCCAGCCTAATAGCCTAGCGCCCTACAAGTGTCTGTCACCCTACAGATTCAATCAGTGCTCAACCAGTAAAGCTTTCTACTACAACCAGCTTTTCTTCCCTACCCCCCCCCCCTTCCCCTCCCCCTCCTCCCCACCACTCATCCCAAAATGGACTGCGTAGAGCTGTCAATAGCAGCTCTGCAGTTGTCAATTAACTGAGTCCTCCCCTAAAAATGACAGCTCCCCCTCACCAACCCCGCGTCCCCCCCACCCCAACCCACACCCTTCCTGGACAGACATCCAAAGAAGAATAGACTCCCTTACCACCTCCCCCCCCCTTCCCCAACCCCCACCACCACCCCCACCCCCACTACCACCCACTCCCCTCCCCGCCTCACCCTTCTCTTCCTATCGCCCCCTTTCTTTCTTTCTTTCTTTTTCCTGTCAAAAAAAGAAAGCACCTTGCATTTTTTCATCAACAACAAGGGCGTCAAAAGATTTGCCCTGCCACTCAGTTTCTCTTCTCTGTCCTGTCTGGGTCTGTCTGTCCTGTCTGTCTGTCTGTCTGTCTGTCTGTCTGTCTGTCTGTCTTCTCTCTCTCTCTCTCTCTCTCTCTCTCTCTCTCTCTCTCTCCTCTCTCTCTCTCTCTCTCTCTCTCTCTTGTTCCCTACCCACCCACATCCATCCTTGCCTCTCTCAAGAAATAGTAGTGGCAGTGCAGGTGTTTGGATAAAATAGTTCCAAAATTGTTTAGGCAGTTTTTTCTTTTTTTTTTTTTTTTTTTTTTTTTTTTTGGGGGGGGGGGTGCGGGTTTGTTTCTTCTCTCTCTCTCTCTCTCCTCTCTCTCTCTCTCTCTCTCTCTCTCTCTCTCTCTCTCTCTCTCTCTCTCTCTCTCTCTCTCTCTCTCTCTCTCTCCTCTCTCTCTCTCTTTTTTTTAAAAACTTTGTTGTTTGAGGAAACAACTTGTTGATGAGGTGGGCTGGCAAAAGAAGCTGCGAGAAATCAGAATGTTAGTTTGTGGAGGTGTGGTGATTGTGACTTCCTTTACTTTGAAGGAAGTTTGGTTTGGGGGGTAGAAGGGGGGGGGGGGGTTGTTTCTTTACAAATGACTTGATTTTGCTTTTTCTTTCTGTTTTCCTTTTTTTTCTTTTTTTTTTCTTTTTTCTGTTTGCTTCCTCCTGGGCTACAGAGGTGTGATATTTGTTCATCTATGCTGAGATTTTTTTGCGTATGGGCCTGTTTTTTGTTTTGACTAATCAGAGAGGTAGCTGCATTACGATTTCGGGGATGGTGTCTAAACATGACACTAGTATGTACACGTTTTCTAAAAAATATATATATTTTGTCTTCATTTCTTACTGACACGAAATGGTTGCTACTTTCCAAAAGGGCTGAAGGTTTGTTGTTGTTTTTTTACGCGTGTGCAAGATGTTCTGCGTGTGTTTGCACACGGGGCTTTGGATTATAGTCTCATCTGAAGGACTTTCCGGGGAGTGGAGTCGTACTGGTGTTAACTCCAGGGAAAACAAATCTCCTCAAACAGGTGCCTTGGTGGTGGCTCAAACCCAGGCCATCATAGCCACTAGGCTACACACTCCACCCTAAAAAAAAACTGAATAAAGAGTATCCCTGATGATTTGGGGTGGTTTCGGTTTTTGTTGTTGGGGTTTTCTGTTGTTTTGGAATTTTTTTTTGGGGGGTGGGGGCTTTATTGGTTTTTTGCTGTTTTGTGAGGGTTGTTTTTGTTGTCTGATTGAAGTGTCAGTTGTGTCGACTATTTGACACCTTATTTGAAAGGCATGTTGATGGTGAATGATCAACACTCAACTCGATAATCTGTCTCCGTCACCGCTGTTGTTACTAGGAGCTCCACATGCAGGCCACCACCAGGGTTTGTCATCTTTCTCTCTGTCTGTTTCTGCTGAGTTCTTCCATCTCCTGTATTCCCCTTTCCAGACCACTGATTTCAATGATGTTGGCAATGTAGGATGTTTTGGTAGTCTGCCTCTTTTCCTTCTGGGCCCTCACCCTTACCTTGGAGAATTGCCATCACCAGATTTGTCAGAGCGTTTCTGTTCACATGATCAACACAACTGGTGTATGACAGTCCAAAGAATAAAGCAACAGAAGTTAAGGGTCGTGTGTTCTAATCTCGCGGCAACTTCTGGGTTAGATTTTTTAAAAGCCAGTGAATTTTTTTTTTAAAGATATTCCAAGATCAGCTTGAACAGGATGTGGCCCAGTCTAAAAAGCGTGTGTCGTTATTGATGTAATCTAAGTCACCAAGGCCTACATTAAAAATGTCGATAAAATGTTGTACATGTAATATGTTGTTGAGATTTGCCTTCAGCCATGACAAGCTCTTAATATAACAACCTGCTTTCTCCATTACGGAGAAAAAACTCCTCCGAAGTCGGAGTATGGTCGGCTATACGGCAAGGTACATACATACAGTTATACAGGCAAACTTCTCACCGGGTGAAGCGACTTCCTTACCTCACAGGGATTTCCAGGTGGAATGAGTGAGTCAAGAGAGTGCACATTCTGGGTGCATGCGACATGTTGTGTGTGTGCGCGCGAGCGTGTGTAGGCTATGTGTGCACGTTCGCGTGTATCCATGTGTGTTCAAGAAAATGAGAGAAAGGAGAAACTGACAGACTGACTGACAGACAGACTGAGAGAAAACTTGCTAAAAAATGTGAGGATAAAGTTTGTCTATTACTATGGGTAGCTTAGGTGTGCGCATGTTGCATTTCAACCATTCTTACAGACACCATGAGGCAAAAAACCACACACACACACACACACACACACACACACACACACAACACACCACACACACACACACACCACACCACACACACACACACACAACCCACAAACATTCCACCATATTGAATCGGGAAACATTTGCACATTTATTTCAATTTACACCAAAAAATGCATACAATAAACATCTATTACTTTCCATCAGAACATCAACTTCAATAATTATTAATTATTCCACATTAAACTCACATCACTTAATCAGTCACGTCGTCAAAGGATGTGATCAGTGCCCAAAAAGAACAAAAATCGTTTTCGTAATAAGACAACTGTCACTGATAGATTATAACAGCTTTTTCGTGCATTTTTTTTTGTTTGGGTTGTTTCCTTTAATATTTTATGTTTTTAATAATGGAACCCAGAGAATTTCATTGTTAACTTTTCTTCGTGGGATATGATTTTTGATTGAAAAGGATCAAATCTTGCGCGTCAGTTATTTTTTTATGGTTTTTCTTTGATGAGTTTATTGTTAGTATTATTTGTATGACTATGATTATAAACAGTGTCAACAATTTTTTGATTGAAATGAACAAAACTTCCGTCAATTTTTGATATGGTTTTTCTTTCATGGGAATATTGTTAGCATTACTTTTATGATTGTAATAATACATAGCATCATTATTATTTCTATCATCATCCTCGTCCTAATCGTCATCATCATCGTTGTTATTATTATTATCATTATTATTATTTTACTTTTTATTATTATCATCATCATTATTATTATCATTTATCCCCCTCCCCCCAAGCCATGCAGGTAGAGAGCACTGCAGTATCAAAGTGTAGCAAATACCCATCGCAAATCGCTCTGTCTAACATCCCTCCCTATCTGGTCACCAGAACAAAAACAGCGCACACATTCTTCATGTTTTAGACTGGAAATGGGGTGGGGTGTGCGAAGAAAAAAAGTGTTACGCTTTATTTGGAAATCTGATTTATCGTTAAAAAAAAACAACACAACAACAAAACGTAATATTGAGCAAGCACTGGGTGAAAAACAAATAGGCTGACACGGAATACGAGCCAATCCATCCAGTCATGTTGTTTATAGCCTCGCCGACCACACAGGCCTATCGGGGCCGTCACCTCGTGAAACTTTCAATCTCAGACTAAAACTGTGCAACTATATACATATCAAAATGGGGGTGAAAAAAATTCTAAACACAAAAAATCAACTCGACTATCCTTCCTTGTCTTTTTTTTTTTTTTTACAAGATGGGTGCGCTATTCACTTTGACACAGACCTCTGCAAAACTCCACAAAAATAAGGATTAACAGGGATTTCTAACAGGACTTTTTTTTTTTATAACAGGAGTTAATCATGAATTTACAATGATGGATAAAGCTTTTAACTGATATAACTTTCATTGATTGTCATCATTGGGGATATTATTACTTTCGGTTAATAATTTCTCTGTTTTAGAGATAAGAAAGTATTTTGAATTTGACATTGATAATGAATAATATAGTCTTCGTGAATGAACGCGTATGGATAATAACTTCTTTTTTTTGGTGGGGGTGGGGGGGTGGGGGTAGGAAAGTACAATTTTCAAGGATGGTACAGCTTTCGTTTATGAATATGCGATTTTTACGTATAAATAAAAATCCAGCTTTTATTGGTATCTTTTATTGACGAATATCGCTTTCATTGAGTGAATTTTTTGTTGTTGTTTTGCTCCTCGATTCACCAATGATATTTGTTGTATATGCGGCCGTTTTTGCTCACATTCCAACCTCGAGGATGATGTTTAAACACATCAGTGTACATGCCTTTTCTTGAAATGTTGTCATTAATTCCTACTGACACGCAAAGGCCTGCTCTTCCAAAAAGCGGAACGGGAGGTTAAGTGTGCGCAAGATAATCTGCGCGCGTTTGCACACAGAGCCTCAGTTTATAGATCTAGTCTCATCTGAAGAACTTTGGGGGAACGGAGTGGGTAGTGATGTAGATAGACTCCAGAGGAAAAATCCCCTTGAATGGGGGGGGGGGGGGGGATGCCTTAAGTCCGGCTTTGATTAAAGGCTGTAGCTAATGATACAAGTAACTTTTGCTAATAGTGCAACTTCTATCCACGGATACAGCTGCCCTTGAGCTTTTTATTTATGGACAGCTCTGTCACTGATTGATAACTTTCAAAAATGGATTTTTTTGCTATTCTTGGCTACAGCTCCAAGGTCAACCAATGGTGAGATTCTCGCACGCACGCACGCACGCGCGCGCGCGCGCGCGCGCATGCGTGCGTGTGCGTGCGTACTTGGGGGAGGGGGGGATTTCTTAGGTGAGATTCTTCTGATCATTTAGCTTTGATCGGTGGTTATCTTTCATCGATTGGATATTTCATACAGCAGCAACAACTTCCCTCAACGGACAAAACATTTCATTAAAGAATAGACAGTGTCGTTGGTTGCAGATTGTTTTTGATTAGCTGGAACAGACCAAGTTTGATCATTTTTAGTATGAGTTCAGTGACTGAAAGGGAAAACATTATTTTGTATTATTATTATTTCTTGATGTTTGTCAAATACATGATGAATTTCAGCATGGGTCTTATGCGTGTTAAAGCCGCGTTCATATTTTCATTACATTTGTCTTCCTCGGCTAGAGCTCCGACGTTCACCAACGGTGAAATTTTGCGTATAGGACCGTTTGTTTACCCATCATGTAGGTAGCGGCTAGCCGCATTCCGACTTCGGGCATAGCTGCGTTTATGAATGGGAAAAATTAAGGTCTACGTTTCATCACACCATTGCTCAAGGATTGTGCTTTGTCTTGCTGTCAAAAACTGGAAGGAAAAATAGAAATTTCTATATTTGTCATTGAAAAAAATACAGGTAAACAAAAAAGGTAAGGGTGTCCCATAACCTGTGTGGTCGTATGGGAGCGAGGCACCAGAGACCTCAGCTTCTCTAGGGGCCAGCATATTGAGGGCGGCGCCCATCTCCTCTCCCTCGCTGCTTTACCTTCCCTGACCCTAAAGAGGGCAGGTACCCATTTACAGCTGGATAACTGGGGGGACTGTATTGAAGCCAAGGCGTGCAAACGGTCACCCATCCAACTGGTAACCAGGCTATATGCTGTATGACTTGAGCAAAACGAGTTCTCTGACCACTTAGCTATCCCGCCCGCAAAGTATAAAAAAAAATATGTTACCAATTTGACATTAAATGTAAACACAACTGCTTTGAATTGTACAAAACCTTGTACGGTATGCATCTACCACTTCATCATAGGATTTGTTGTGAAAATGAAAACAGAAAAAAAATCCCAAGGATTGCAAAGAGATCCTGTTAGAAACACCCTGCATACTCCCTACTTGTCAGGGTGAGCTTTTCTTTTCTTTCTTTTTTTTTCCCCAAAGGTCTATTCAACCAAAACTGTCTCCATGCATACCAACATACAATAAAACGCTCGATTCAAAAAAAGTTTCAACTTTAATTGGCTAAACTATCAAACTGCTGATTTCAAGACTTTTTACACAAACAACAACAACCAACAACAAACACAAATTGACCCCCCAACCCCTCTCTTCAAAATAAGAAAGTTCCGACAATATGAGATGAATCTGAAAATCAAAGCCTACAGTCTGGTTACAAAATGATACAGGATTTTTCAGTACTTCTGATGAACGCTATAGCCGAGTGGTTAAACCATCGACTTCAATCCCGTGAGTCCATGAAGTCACGGGTTCGAATCCCGGGGACGACTCTAGTGAATTTAAGGTGGTGGAGATTCTTACGATCTTCCGGGTCAACTTCTTGATTCCATTCGTGTGTGTGTTGTGTGTGTTTTGTGTGTGTGTGTGTGTGTGTGTGTGTGTGTGTGTGTGTGTGTGTGTGTTATATATATTATATATATGCATAAGATCAAATATGCACGTTAAAGATCCTATTATTCAGGTCAGCATTCCGAGGCCAGGGTTACAGAAACACGAACATACCCAGCATGCAACCTGCACAATAAAATGAGCTGCTCTGAAGTCGGGAATGTGTCGACTGAGGCCAGCAGGCAGGCAGACCTGTAAACTTACAAGCACAGGAGAAGACCTGGCACTATGCACCCTACCAAGAAAGAGAAACGCCGGAGGAGAGAGAGAGAGAGAGAGAGAGAGAGAGAGAGAGAGAGAGAGAGAGAGAGAGAGAGAGAGAGAGAGAGAGAGAGAGAGGAGAGAGAGTTTTTCTTCCACAATAATTCTCTTAACATGTTTGTTTCGCTTGACTTTTTTTTTTATTAAAAAGACGAGGAAAAAACAAAACCAACCCCCCCCCCCAAAAAAAAAAAAAAAAAAAAAAAAGAAAAAGAAAGAAAAAAACCCAACCCCACAACAACAAACAAAAAAAAACTGATTAGCGAAGCACGTGATAGAAGACAAAAATTTCCAAGGTTGTGCTTTTTTTGGGTGTTGGGGGAGGGGTGGGTTTTTTGTGTTTGTTTTTGTTTTTTGTTTTTGTTCCTTGGTTTGATTTGAGCTTGAGGTTTGCCAACGGTGAGATTTATTCTTTTTTTTTTTTTTACGTATGCAACCGGGTTTTTTTTGTGTTTGTTTATTTGGGCCATCAGTAAGGTAGCTGCATTCCAACTTTGGGGATGAATGGTCGTGATTAAAAAAATCATGTGTGCAAAGCAGTGAAAAATAAAAATTATCAACATGACAGTGTTTCAATTGTGTTACACTAAAGTAGTGAGTAATATGAAAGTGTCTCAACAGTGTTTAACTAAAGTAGTGAATACTATGAAAGTGTCTCAACAGTGTTTACCTAAAGAAGTGAACACTATGAAAGTGTCAACAGTGTTTAACTGAAGAAGTGAATACTATGAAAGTGTCTCAACAGTGTTTACCTAAAGAAGTGAATAATATGAAAGTGTCTCAACAATGTTTAACTAAAGAAGTGAATACTATGAAAGTGTCTCAACAGTGTTTAACTGAAGAAGTGAATACTATGAAAGTGTCTCAACAGTGTTTACCTAAAGAAGTGAATAATATGAAAGTGTCCCAACAGTGTTTAACTCAAGTAGTGAATACTATGAAAGTGTCTCAACAGTGTTTAAAGCACTGAATACTATGAAAGTGTCTCAACAGTGTTGAACTCAAGTAGTGAATACTATGAAAGTGTCTCAACAGTGTTTAACGAAAGTTATTATGAAAGTTACTATGAAAGTGTTTGAACAAGCTTACTAAAACAGTGAAAAAATATGAACGTGTTTCAGCAATGTTAAAGCTGAGTCATGAATAAAATGAAGTGTTCAACTAAAAGTAACGAAAAACACGAAAGTGTTTTACCAACAGTGTCAAACTCAAGCAGTGATTATTAATATGACTTGTTTCAACAGGGCTAACCTAATCTAGTATAGCATAATTGCTATAAAAAAAAAAAATAATAAAAAAAAAGTTGCAAATAAATTCGTTTGTAATTAAAAACTATCAATATCAGCCAAAGATGCTAAAATCCATCTATTTTACCAGAAAAAAAATCATAGTGTTAAGTGCAGTCATCAGAACTAACTGAGAATCATGTCAACATGTTTTAACACGAAAGAACAAGTCTAGGCAACACACAGAAACACTAATAATCCTCAACAATGAATTTCCGAACTGGGAGGATCAACCCAAACCTGCATTAGTACATGTTCAGATCTACCATTCAGTGCACCCTCCCCCAAAAAAAAAACAACAAACAACAACAACAAAAAAAAGCCAACCCCGAAACAAAAAAACAAAAAAAACCCCACCCCGTTTGAACACCACCACACATTGTGCAACCATGACGCTGGTTATTTCTCTCTGTGATTACACACACAGTAATCAGTCCACAAAATCCCCACGACAGCAAGGAGAGGAATAAGAGAGAAGAGTGGCAGGGAAAGACTTGCTAGCTGACAGAAAATCATCATCAGTGTCAAACAGTCCAAAAAGTCAACTGTATGTAGCTTCATTCAGCAACACATCTTCCCCCCTCCCTCCCGCCAAAATAAAAAAAAAATTAACACAACACTTAAAAGCCAATCAATGTCAAACCAGCAAGAATCAAGCAAGCGAATACAATTTGATACAAATGACAATCCAACAATATTCTGAATAATGAGGACTTGAAAGCAAATGCAAGTAAAATCACAGACTGGTGGGTTTTCTTCTGATTAAAATAGATATATACAAACAGTATCTGCATACCACGCAACATTAAAACCGTCTGCACAAATTCTTGAAATTTGATCGACATCAGTTAAAACTGATATAAATTTTTGTTTCAGAAAACAAAAGAAAGAAACCCAGTCAACACTGTCAACACACACACACACACACACACACACACACACACACACACACACACACACACACACACACTCTCTCTCTCTTTGGGGCTGGTTCTCGTCATTTCTGATGCTCAGTTGTTCACCTTTTTAAGCTGGGTGGGGAAGAGTTTTTTTTTAAACAGCAAACAAACAGCAAACGAACAAGCAAACAAATAAACAAACAATTCAGGTTTAAGTTTTCACAGCTTTGATAAAAAAAAAGCTAGTAGATATCATTCATTCACTCACTTGCTCATTCATTCATTCATTCCCTTAGTTATTAATCCATTAATTCATCGTTTCATTCATTTTTTTCTTTCAGTTTCAACTGTGACTTTGTACAACCGATGTAAATGCGCATGACCTTTCGCACTGAAAATAGCATTCACGAAAAGGTCCCAAGGTCAAAATACTGAGGCTGACTTTGGTATATAAAAAAAAAAACCAACCAAAAAAAAAAAAAAAAAACCAGATAAAGAAAACCCGATCATTTCAGCAGTATGACTTAAGCCGATCACAAACTGAATATCATAAGCGAGTTAGAAGAAGGCACCAGAAATGCACTACCTTCTTAACCATAGGAGCAGGAGGCAAACCCAAAATTTTTACAAGTAACTATCTTCATTTTCAAAGTTCCAATATGAAATAAAAATTCTTTACCATGTAGTTTTACCATCTACTCTGCCAAATTATCGCTTTCAAAAATAGAATCTTTCATCTAGATTTTTTTCTATTTGACACAGTAGTACTCATGCTTACGAAAATGCAAGTTTTATGAGCATTATTAAAAAATAATAATAATAATAATGGGTAGGCGCTGCACTTGTGGCGACGCGCTCTCCCCGGGGAGAGCAGCCCGAATTTCACGGAGAGAAATCTGCTGTGACATAATGTGGTATAAAATAAAAATAAATAATACTTATTTATTCCTTCATTTTCATGTCATTTCCTGTTGTTTACAGCCCCACAGTAACCGCCCACTCAGCGAGGACCTACAGCAGCTCATGACTCACTTCAGCGATGCCCCCAAGACTTTACCATTAGCTTGAAGGAAACACAAGTCATGGGACAAGGTGTTGACTCTCCCCCAGTCATCAGAATCAATGACCATGAACTGGATGTCGTCCATGACTTTGTGTACCTGCGGCTCAACTATCTCAGGCACCCTCTCACATGACGCAGAGCTCAACAAGTGCATCGCTAAAGCAGCTACCACTGTGACCAGACTGACAAAGAAAGCATGGAACAACAGCAAGCTGACTGAGCACTCAAAGATCCAGATCTACACAGCCTGTGTCCTGAACACCCTCTTGTATGGTAGTGAGTCCTGGACTTCGCGTGCCCGACAAGAGTGAAAGCTCAATGCTTTTCACATGCCTTGCCTCCGACGCATCCTGAACATCACCTGGCAGGACAAGGTCCCAAACAACACTGTCCTGGAAAGAGCTGGATGCACCAGCACGTACACGCTGCTGAAACAGAGACGTATGCGCTGGCTCGGCCATGTTGTGCGCATGGACATAGGACGAATCCCTAAAGACTTTTTCTATGGAGAACTTGTGCAGGAAAAAACACCCCACAGGCAGACCACAGCTGCGATTCAAAGACGTGTGCGAGAGGGACAAGAAAGCCCTGAACATTGGCCAGAACAACTGGAAAGCAACAGCTCTCGAACGGTCAGCCTGGAGACACACTGTGCAGAAAGGTCTCTCCAAGTTTGAAGAGACACTTGCTCAGCAGCACGAGGCAAAGAAAACGAGAAGAAAGGCTGCAGACCAGGCAGACAGACCAGCGTCAATCTTCATCTGTGCCCTCTGCCATAGGGATTGTCATCCCATGTCGGACTAGCCAGCCACAGCCGGCGCTGTACCAGAATTAACACCTAAAACGCAACTCCATAGTCTTCCGAGACTGAAGGCTGCCATGACAGCCCCACTGACCATAAAGATCATAAGTTAGCATCTCATGCAACCTCAGCAACTCAAATAAACAGTATTTCAAGACCAATATCAACACCTCCAAATCCCCTCAACCTGGAAAGAAAAACACCTCATCCATCAAATGACATAGCACCTTGATGACTTCATTCCTCATCCCCACAGTTGGAATGCCGCTACCTTCATCACGGGTAAAAAAAACAACACCCTCAAAACTCACATACGCAAAATCTCACAATTGGTGAACATTGGAGCTCTAGCCAAATAATAGCAACAACAAAATTCCATTCTTACGGCCGACGGAACTCGGTCATGCAAAGGATGTGAGCCATTCTTTTAATTTCTCATCCCCAGGTTACAAAAAAAAACCCAACAAAAACAAAAAACAACATCTTTTAGGTGACAAGATTTCAAACCAATCCAAAATCTGTATGAAATGCCATAAAAATTTAATAGGTAAATTACTCCCAGAAGGACTTTCTGTGCCTATCCAGGTCTTTACAATTTCACAACCTGGTCATTAGATGAAGAGATTGCAGGCTTAATGCCTTGTAGCATGTTCAGAGAAAACAAAAAGCGGTGTCACACACACCTCTCAGAATGGGCTGGGAAAGGCAGAACATGAATCAAGAGAGAGAGAGAGAGAGAGAGAGGGAGAGGAGAGAGAGAGAGAGAGAGAGAGAGAGAGAGAGAGAGGAGAGAGAGAGAGAAGACGAGAGAGAGAGAAGAGAAGAGAGAAGAGAGAGAGAGAGAGAGAGAGGAGAGAGAGAGAGAGAGAGAGGAGAGAGAGAGAGAGAGAGAGAGAGAGAGAGAGAGAGAGAGAGAGAGAGAGGGAGAGGGAGAGGGAGAGAGAGAGGAGAGGAGAGAGAGAGAGGAGAGGAGAGAGAAGAGAGAGAGGAGAGAGAGAGAGAGACAGAGAGAGAGATAGAGAGAGAGGAGAGAGAGAGAGAGAGAGAGAGAGAGAGAGACGAAGAGAGAAGAAGAGAGAGAGAGAGAAGAGAGAGGAGAGAGAAGAGAGAGAAGAGAGAGAAGGAGAGAGAGGAAGAGAGGAGAGGGGTGAAAGAGGAGAGGGATGAGAGGAGAGACAAGAAGGAAAAGAGGAGAGGGGGGGGGGGGGGCAGAAATTAAGAAAAAAGACAGACTCAAAAGTGATACAAAGAGGAAATTCCAAGCGCACATTTTTCCGAAAGGTGGGGATGCTATCCATATTGAAAAAGCCTCCCTCCCTAAATCTCCAAGAGGATAGTCACTCATTCAGTACTACACTACACACCTTCTTCAGACATATTACCATTCTCCTTTTCAGTTCTTTCAACCATCAATCATTTAACTTTGATTTCCAATTCTGCACAAAACACCTACATCTTTTTTTCTTTTTCTTTTTTTGCGTATAAGGCAAATGACTGTTCACATTCATACACACAATAAATATTCACACATTCACTGATGCATCAACCCACAGAGAAAACCTACTGGATTCCATGAAATTCTTTAGAGGAGTCATCAATTTTTTTTTTTTTTAGTTGATAAAAAAAAATAAATAAATAAATAAAGGCACGCAATACTGATTTTTTATGGGGTCAAAAATCTTGTTGCTCATATCTCCTTTATTCCATATCAGAGCATTTTCGTCTGCTTTCTTTACAAATGTTGATCAATGGCAACTGTAAATTTCAAAGACAACAAAATCAGCAAACATACAAACAAACACAAGGATTACATGCAATTTCACCCCCCTTTGTTACACAAAAATTATCACAAATGGTACACTTAAAAAAAACAAAAAAAAACAGCACCACAAATGGCACCCAACATACCCATGCAAACATATCTTTTATTAAGATAAATGTTACGTCAATTCATTCCAGAGAGCTGTTTCTCTCTAATCTCCAATTTTACAGAATTACACAACAATAATAATAATAATGATAGTAATTATAATAATAGTACAATCTATTAGCGGTCATGCAAACAGAAAACATAAGTGCTGGTAACTGATGTGGAATGAATAAAATGTAAGACAGAGGGCAAATCTAAACTGTGATACTGGTCTCTAAAAAAAGCAACTGTACAAATATGGAATTGTAAAACCAAAATTTACTTACTACCACCACCACTACTACCATGACCACCACCACCCCCTCCCCAACCAACCCCCCCCCATTCCACCCCCAAAAAGAATATATTTCATCTTCCTCTCACACTACACTAACATTTTAAACCTTTCTCTCCTCTCCCCCCCCCCCCCACCTTCTCTCTCTTTCTCACACACACATGCACACAAGCAGCCACACACACACAGGCACAAAACCACACACATCAACACCACAAACAAAAATAAAACATCTTCAGAAATAAATGGAGAAAAAAAATATTTGCACAATTGAACACACACCATACAAAAAAATCTAAATCTAACCTAACTACATTACACAAATAATTCACCAAAAACAAAGCACAAAAAAAAGCCCACACAATTTTAACATCTCAAGATGCTCAAAATCAAACATTAAAAAAAATCACACTCTATATATATATAATGAACCTGACAGTGTAAAAGAGATGAGTAAACTGAAAACCCTGGAATCATTCTCACCCGGCCCATCCAAAAAATAAAATGAAATACATCACTGGTTTCAATCAAGTAAAAATGAATGCCACTTCCAATATCAAAGCTGTCTGACTAAATATGGCGAGATAAAAGATAGAGGATTAAAATATGTGATTGTTAGTTTTACCATTGTCATCACTCTTTTCCTATCTGCTTGTTAATTTTCTGTCTAAAACATGTCTCTTCATATCTATAAAATAAAATTGATCATCTATAGTCCCTCAATTTTCTAACCAAATATATAGCAACCATACAAACAAATAACTCATTTTCTAACCAAAAAAAAAAACAGCCAAGTTTGATACATGTCAGTGAAAATGACCATAGTCAGCAATCTGAAGTCACTGAGTACAATAAAATAGGCAAAAACTACTCCTGCATAAAACATACTGTTTTCAAAATAATTATCAGGATAAAACTCTAATACTTATATCACAGCACACAAATCTAGCCTACTCATCAAGGGTCCAGGGGCCCAGTGCTAAAATTAGCTTCTTCCTCTAAAGTCTAAGTGCAGTCAGTTTACTGCTAAAATTAGCACCAGCTGGGATGGAATGAAATAGCAGCTGAGAGTAACTGAAAGTCAGGGAATACTATAAGTAAACATCATTTTGGTTTTAAAAAAAAAAAATCTGCAAGAATTTCAGTACAAAACCATAACTAGGTGTGTGAATCGAATTAGCATCAATCTTAACCATACACTAGCAGTGAGTTACAAACTAAAAACAAAAAAAATTGGAAGAAAAAAAAAACACACCAAAAAACCACATTTTAAAACACTATTGTTTAAAACAAGCTTCAGCAAATCATGTTCAGACAATTCTGACCCTCACCACAGAATGAGTCATGTTGCACCTGACCCAAATTTTTGGTAGGAGGGATTAGGCAGGTGGGGATTTTGAGATTTGGATTGATTATAAGACTATAAGCTTCTTCTACCTGTACTGAGGTATTCACTAAGATGTAATTTTTTGTTTTCTGCTGCTTTAAAAACATGTTTATAAAACACCCAAACCCTCATCCTGACCACTGGTTATGATACAAAAATCGCAAGAGTTGTCATTTTGTCACTTCATGATATCTTAACATTTCAATTGAAACTAAGTCAGGTCAGGCCAAAGGCATGGTTCTTTCTAAAAATGCTGGACTAAAAGACATATTCCCTAGAATTTTTTGTTTTGGAATCTTTGAAAAGTCATGTTAAAAATGATAAAGAAGTTGTAGGTGGTTAACTACACTGTTTCCTTCCACTACTTTTTTCAATCAATAAAGCATTACAACTTGCAATAATTTTTCATAGAACTGTCATATTTTCAATGTTTTTTTTATACACTTTTTTTTTTTATTGCATAGCTTTTTCTTTCTTTTCTTTTAATTGCAGACTGATAGTGAATGTTAACAATCAAAAACTGAGCTCCGGTACAATACGACTCATTATATGGCAGAGGGTCACAATATATATCACACTTCCTGAACTACACCCCTGTCCCACCCTGAGCATTCTGGTTTGAAATTGGAAACACTTTGGAATAAATTATCGGAGCTCAAACTCTATAATTATTATTGCACACAAAACACTTGATTAGAAGCACACATAGTTTGAAGCAGACAGACATGATAAATCAATCATGCTCTGTTTGAAATGTTCGACAAGTAAAAAAAATAATAATAATAAAAAAATCAGCTGTTTAAAACATCACACATGTTCACTATCAGGATTTCTTTACCTGTATTCAAGAACATAATAAAGAAACCTATACAGAAAGGAAAACATTCAGAAAAAAATGTGTTCCATTTCTAAGCTTTCAACCCTATTTAAAGACACCACAGTATTTTTCTTCATTCCTCAGCACCATTCACGCAGCTGCGATATCACTTTAGGGATGATCATACCAGTGGGCATGCATTCTTTTATACATTTTTTTTGTCACCTGTTTCTCACTGACACATATGGCCTACTCTTCTGAAAGGTAATGTAGGATGATGTTGGTGGTCTTCCTCTTTTCCTTCTGCCTTCAACCTTGCCTGGGAGAACCGTCCTCATCAGATTCGTTTGTATGTTTCCGTTTGCATGATCGCACATGTTTCAGATCATAAATTTCAGCTAACACTGAGAGTTCATTTTGTTGTTCTGTCTGACCATTTGACTCTTAGAAAGTCACCTGAGGAACCAACATTTCTGCCATGTTTCTCTAACACGTTTCTGCCATGTTTCTCTAGCACATTTCTGCCATGTTTCTCTAGCACATTTCTGCCATGTTTCTCTATCTAGCACATTTCTGCCATGTTTCTCTATCTAACACATTTCTGCCATGTTTCTCTATCTAACACATTTCTGCATGTTTCTCTAGCACATTTTCTGCCATGTTTCTCTAACACGTTTCTGCCATGTTTCTCTAGCACATTTCTGCCATGTTTCTCTAGCACATTTCTGCCATGTTTCTCTAGCACATTTCTGCCATGTTTCTCTAACACATTTCTGCCATGTTTCTCTATCTAGCACATTTCTGCCATGTTTCTCTAACACATTTCTGCCATGTTTCTCTAGCACATTTCTGCCATGTTTCTCTAACACTTTCTGCCATGTTTCTCTAGCACATTTCTGCCATGTTTCTCTAGCACATTTCTGCCATGTTTCTCTAGCACATTTCTGCCATGTTTCTCTAACACGTTTCTGCCATGTTTCTCTAACACGTTTCTGCCATGTTTCTCTAACACGTTTCTGCCATGTTTCTCTAACACGTTTCTGCCATGTTTCTCTAACACGTTTCTGCCATGTTTCTCTAGCACATTTCTGCCATGTTTCTCTAACACGTTTCTGCCATGTTTCTCTAACACGTTTCTGCCATGTTTTCTACTTTGTCTCTAACACGTTTCTGCCATGTTTCTCTAACACGTTTCTGCCATGTTTCTCTAACACGTTTCTGCCATGTTTCTAACATTTCGCTGTTTCTCTACTTTCTGCCATGTTTCTCTAACACGTTTCTGCCATGTTTCTCTAACTGCACATTTCTGCCATGTTTCTCTAACACAGTTTCTGCCATGTTTCTCTAACACTTTCTGCCATGTTTCTCTAACCTTTCTGCCATTTCTCTAGCACATTTGCATGTTCCTAGCACTTTGCCTTTTCTAGCACATTTCTGCCATGTTTCTCTAACACATTTCTGCCATGTTTCTCTAACACATTTCTGCCATGTTTCTCTAGCACATTTCTGCCATGTTTCTCTATGCACATTTCTGCCATGTTTCTCTAACACATTTCTGCCATGTTTCTCTAGCACATTTCTGCCCATGCATGTTTCTCTACACATTTCTGCCATGTTTCTCTATCTAGCACATTTCTGCCATGTTTTCTCTAGCACATTTCTGCCATGTTTCTCTATACACATTGCATTTTCTGCATTCGCCATGTTTCTCTAGCACATTTCTGCCATGTTTCTCTAGCACATTTCTGCCATGTTTCTCTAGCACATTTCTGCCATGTTTCTCTCTAGCACATTTCTGCCATGTTTCTCTATCTAGCACATTTCTGCCATGTTTCTCTAGCACATTTCTGCCATGTTTCTCTAGCACATTTCTGCCATGTTTCTCTACACTGCACATTTCTGCCATGTTTCTCTAACACATTTCTGCCATGTTTCTCTAGCACATTTCTGCCATGTTTCTCTAACACATTTCTGCCATGTTTCTCTCTTCTATCTAGCACATTTCTGCCATGTTTCTCTAACACATTTCTGCCATGTTTCTCTACGCACATTTTCTGCCATGTTTCTCTAGCACATTTCTGCCATGTTTCTCTAACACATTTCTGCCATGTTTCTCTATCTAGCACATTTCTGCCATGTTTCTCTAACACATTTCTGCCATTTCTCTAGCACATTTCTGCCATGTTTCTCTTCCTAACACATTTCTGCCATGTTTCTCTAGCACATTTCTGCCATGTTTCTCTAGCACATTTCTGCCATGTTTCTCTATCTAGCACATTTCGCATGTTCTCTAACATTTCTGCCATGTTTCTCTAGCACATTTCTGCCATGTTTCTCTATTAGCACATTTCTGCCATGTTTCTCTATCTAGCATTTCTGCCATGTTTCTCTATCTACACATTTCTGCCATGTTTCTCTAGCACATTTCTGCCATGTTTCTCTCTAGCACATTTCTGCCATGTTTCTCTAACACATTTCTGCCATGTTTTCTCTAGCACATTTCTGCCATGTTTCTCTAGCACATTTCTGCCATGTTTCTCTAGCACATTTCTGCCATGTTTCTCTATCTAACACATTTCTGCCATGTTTCTCTAACACATTTCTGCCATGTTTCTCAATCTAGCACATTTCTGCCATGTTTTCATCTGCACATTTCTGCCATGTTTCTCTAACAATTTCTGCCAGTTTCTCTACACATTTCTGCCATGTTTTCTCTTAACAACATTTCTGCCTGTTTCTCTAGCACATTTCTGCCATGTTTCTCTAACAGTTAAAGTTACGCCGTTTCAACGCCATCATTGCATCAAATCTGAGCGAACAAAAGTATAAGCTATCAGTGTGATTGGTTGGTTTGTGTTTAATTAAGACAAAAGCATGTGAATTCACGTAATATTTATTACATCAGCTGGGTAGATGTCTGTTTTGTGATTAAAAATACTTCATGACATGGATGATAATGATAATAAAAATAATGATAAGACACCGGTAATTCTTCAACTGCACTGGTCGTTTTTTAACCAGTACACAGCATCACCCAAAGCACTGACCGTTACATATGACACTAACCACAGACTACAACACTGTAATGCCGTAAAGCTCAGTGATACTAACAAGCGAGACAAGTGAGGTGAACTGTATACTGACCATTTAAAAAGAAAAACAAAAAATGCACAAACAAAACACATACAAAGCATAGCATATACAGAATTTTTTTTTTTTTTTTTTTTAATTTTAAAAGCAGAGCATGTTTTTTTTTTCCTTTTTCCGTTATAGCACATATCACATGACGAAGTTTTAAGCTCTCTTGCTTTCACATACATGTGTTCACAGATCCACAACCAAAGATAAAAAAAAATTAAAAATTTAGCTAATTGTTTCAAAACAAACGTATAAAAACCCAAACCACAACACACACACACACACACACACACACACACACACACACACACACACACACACACACACACACAACACAACAACACAGACACAACAAACACACACAAACAAAAATCTAACTAAAAACCAAAACAACCCATACAAAAGAACAATACTAAGCTATAACAAAAACACATGCAACATAAAGCAACCATTACAAGTGAGTTTAAAAAACAACAACAACAAAATATTATCTAATCTAGTAAGTGGCTAATGGTGATCTTGCCAAAGTACGGGGAATGTTAGTTAAAAACAACAACAACAACAACAACAACATCAACAAAGCCATTTTCACACAGGCAAAGCTAAACCAGATTCTCTTTCTAGAAAGATAATAGAATAAGGAGGTCTATGAGTTTGGTTGGGTTTTTTTTTTACAACCAGTGTCCAACCCTCCTCAGAGATGAAACATTAAACCAAGCACCAAGAGAGAGAGAGAGAGAGAGAGAGAGAGAGAGAGAGAGAGAGAGAGAGAGAGAGAGAAGAGAGAGAGAGAGAGAGAGAGAGAGAAGAGAGAGAGAGAGCAGACAGACAGACAGACAGACAGAAGACAGAAGACAGACAGACAGACAGACAGAGACAGAGAGAGACAGACAGACAGACAGACAGAGACAGACAGACAGAGACAGACAGACAGAGCAGACAGACAGAGATAGACAGAGTATACACCCATACATAAATGCACATATCCATACAAATACTTATGTGTAAATAATACATACTGATAAAAATTTACAACTAAGTCATCTTATGACAAATATCAAGGCAAAATAAATGAAAAGAAGTACAAAAAAACAACAACCCACAAGCAAACAAAAAGCTGGAAGAAAAATAATCTGACAGAAAAGACTAGACAATAACAGCTTCATGAGGAAGGAGGTGGGTATGGGGAAAAACGGACAAAGAGGCAGACACACAAGCAGATCTCGTTAGACTATGCATATACACATGACATGCATATACATGAGCATGTGCACACACACACACACACACACACACACACACACACACACACACACACACACACACACACACACACACACACACAGATCTTTAAATTGGTGCTTATGTTAGCTGCTACAGATTACTTAAAACAAGTTAAAAAAAAACAAACAAACACAAAAAAACGAGATCCTCAAATTCAAATTTGATATTGGTTCCCAAAAAAAACTGAGGGAATAAAATATTGGAACTTATCCGGTTTACTATATGGTGGTCGCGTCTATTTTTGAAAAATAAAAACAAGAAAAGAAAAAGGCAGGTAAAAATGAGTCACACGAATGACAAAATGCAAGACCTACAGGTATCTTCACTGCAGAGAACAATGCCCTAGTCAGTGACTCAAGATTCACATAAATGCAGCACAAAATAAATATCAACACCCATGGGATTTGTCTAAATGATTCAATAACAAAGGTTACACTGGTGTTTCATAGGATATGAAAGAAAAAAAAACAAACAAAGGAAATAAACACAAAACAAGCTTTGTAGAATTGTGCATGCTTGCACACACACGTGCGAGCGAGCATGCACGCACCCACGCACACACACACACATACACCAAAAACAAAGGAAAAGGAGAGATGAAAGGATATCTTTGATGAAAAAAGACTTCTTCTACATCTCCCCAAAACAACCAGAAAAATATTTCATTTGGAATTGAAACAAACAACAATACTAAAATAAAAATGCAGCAGGTTAGAGATGAAAAAAAATCATAACATTCATAAAAGGTACTAAACAATAAATCACACACACACGAGGTAATAGACAATAAATTACACCACACACACACACACACACAACACACAACACACACAACACACACACACACACACACACACACACACACAAAGACTAACTTTTCAACAAAAAAAACCCAAACCAACACAACAAACAAAACACCCAAAAAAAAAAGCATTTTAACAATATCACGAAAAACAAAACACAAAATAATGTTTAAAAAACCCATGATTATTACTCATACATTTTCACCACCATGCACTTACTCAGGGTAATATAAACAAAATGGAACGGGACAAACACATTAACAGATAACATCAGATAATTTACATTAGCCAAAAACAAGCCAAACAAAACACCAGAGAAAAAAAATCTCATTGGATTGGGTCCACTGTCACAGCTGTTGTAAGTGAGGTAGGTAGGTAAGGTAGGGTAAGGTAAGGTAAGGTAGGTATGGTAAGGTAAGGTAAGGTAAGTAGGTGAGTGCTGTGGAAAAGTGGGTGTGGGATAGGATTGTGAACTATGGTTTTGGTAGGGTGTTGGGTGTTAAGAACAGGAGTGTGTGTGTGTGTGTGTGTGTGTGTGTGTGTGTGTGTGTGTGTGTGTGTGTGTGTGTGTGTGTGTGTGTGTGTGTGTGTGTGTGTGTGTGTGTGTGCGTGTGTGTGCGTGCGTGCATGCGTGCGTGTGCGAGTGTGAATGCTATATCAATTTCTATCAATTCATTAATGATATTTATATTAATCAATAGTGTGTGTGCATGCATGCGAGCGTGCGTGAATGCGCGTGTATTTGCATGTATCTGTCTGCATCTGTCATTACATCTGTCTGTGTCTAAACTCTCTGTGTGCACGTCATCAGCATATATAACAAACACACACAAAAAACACCACCAAACCAACTACAAACCTATCACATAAGGACATTCCCCTCTTCACATCATATCATACCATGGCACAGCAAAAACATCAAGGAAAAGGAACACACAATGCAAGCAACCAAATGCAAAAAAAAAAAAAAAAAAAACCAAAAAAATCAACCCAGTAGTTGACAGATGGCAGCAGTTATCCAATCAGTCGATCAGTCACTGAGTCAGTGACTCCAGGTCTCCATTCCTCTTAGTTGTTATGGTCCACCTATTTCCATCTTTATCAGTCCTGTCCTTTAGTTATGGTCCACCTTCTTCCGTCTTTATCAGTCCGGTCCATTCCTCTTAGTTATGGTCCATTTTCCTCCATCTTTACCAAACCAGTCCATGTGAAGGTTAGGCTTTAAATGCAATGGATAATGGGTTTTTTTCTTTTTCTTCTTTTTTTATTTTTATTTAATCGTTGTGCATTATTATAACTTGGTTGTATGTATATATATATATATATATATATATATATATATATATATATATATATATATATATATATATATATATATATATGCTGAAGCAGCCAACAACTTCTATCACAGTTTATCATCATGTTTTGTGAGTTGGTTTTATTTGGAGGGGGTGTGTGGGGGGGAGGGATCCTGGGATGTTATTCTTGGGGCTATGTAGTAGTTTTTATATATAGCCTGGCTGACTTCTTACGATCATATCCGTATTTTAAAAAAAATAAAAAAAAAAAGACACAATAAAATAACCAAATATCATGACAACCTCCACCCCCCCAAAAAAAAAAAATCACAACACACCCTAAACCCTAAACCAAAAACCTCAACTGCCGACCCCCCCCCCCCCCTCCCCCCACCCCCACCATGACCCCTCCCGGTTTAGAATAATTGCCTTCCTTCTGGAAAGAGCTAGAGCTCAACAATGTGTTACCAAAATTAAACATACCAGCCATTTGTGCAAGACCCTTGATTCCTTTGGGGTTTCCTCAGCAAAATCATATTGTCTGTGATAAAATTCAACTTCCTTGGCTTACTGTTTGATAATATATAATATTCTCACCTCTTCCTCTTGTTCCCATCCAATGATCACATTGTTGAATCGTGAACTCAACATCCACTCCTTCCCAGACAAAAACCAAAACATTAACCCTATACCTGAAATTGTGTAGTGGACACAAACTTTGAAAAAAAAAAAAAAAAAGAGAGAAAAAACCCTGAACTTCTCTCTCTCTCTCCCCCCCCCCCCCTCCTTTCTAACATTCAAGAATACTTTCTCATATGGTTAAGCATACACAACTGTACAACTGAATCTTTCCAATTATTCAAATCCAGACATTAGACACTATCTTAAAAAAAAATGTTTTAAAACCCAAGCCCTCATCCAAAACCATTCAGCTACGACTGACATGATCTAAGCCCTCATCCTATCCGTTCAGCTAAAACTGGTGTGGCATAAAAAGTACACATCAAACTAAAACCAAAAAAAGCATATTCGTGTAATAAACGTGTTGCTAAAAACAGGCGTGACATGAATTAAAACACCAAAAACTTCAAACCTTACATCAAAAAAAAAAAAAAAAATTCTGTCATATACAAAATACAAGTGGTGTTACAAATGGTGTGACATCAAACATGAAATAAAGTGCGTGTCATTCACAAATCTTGCATGTCATCCTCTTCCTTAGCTTCTTCTCCTCCGCTGTAACCCAACACACTTTGTAGCAAATCACAGGCCAGATGGAAAACCAATCTTATTTCATTCTGGTCATCCTATGTGTCAATGGCTGTATGCGCCTAATTTTTTTTTTTTTAATTCTATTTTATATTTTTATTTTATTCTTTTTTATCGAGGATAATGGAATAAGCACTCGTGTGCTTTTTTACATCCAGTCCCCGTGTGCATGCAGTTTTGAATGAATGAGTGCTTTGGTTTTTTTGCTTGACAAGTCTCTGTGCTTTAGAAATTCTATATCATTGTTATCATTATTATTATGTCATTATTATCATTAGCATTAGAAGTAGAAGTAGTAGTAGTAGTAGTAGTAGTAGTAGTAGTAGTAGTAGTAGTAGTAGTCGCAGTAGTAGTAGTACTGTAATTGTAGTGTAGTGTAGTAGTAGTAGTAGTAGTATAGTAGTGTAGTAGTAGTAGTAGTAGTAGTAGTAGTAGTAGTAGTATAAATAAAATGGACTTAAATCTTGATCAGATATGTTTTTTTTTCTTTTCATATTTTCACATCGCCACTTATGCCCTAAACACTGCTGCTTGTTATTTCATGCCAGAGAGAAACTGTGTTTTCTTTTTCTTTAAATCTCTTTCCTTTTTATTTATATGTGTGTTTTTCGTTTTCTTTTTTCATTATCAGGCAAAGCCTGGTAATGCTTCAATGTAGCACACATCTGAAAAAAATAGGATTTCTTCCTGTTGAGCAAATTTTGTACACCTGAAGATTGGCTATGCAATGGGTCCAGAGTATTTTCAATAACCTTTAGCTACGTCAAAACTTGCATAAACTCTATGTCTACAAGCCAAACCACCACTGTGGCTTAGAAAACATTAAAATATACACACACACACACACACACACACACACACACACACACACAACACACACACCACACACATGCACACAGAGAAAATGCAATGACCCTGATTCGGTCAACGTTTCACAGATTCCCTCCCCTGACACAAACAAATATCAAACATGGGTAACACCAGACATGCATCTACTAACTTGTTTAAAAATACAATTCTTCAAGCAACACGTCATTAGACACATCACTAACCTTTCATTCCAAAAATAACCATAAAGTGCCGTATTGATCATCTTTTCTTGGCCATCCTCTACCTTTTACACCAAAAATAACCATAAAATGCAATATTGATCATCTTTTCTTGGCCATCCTCTTACCAACCCCCTCCCCGCCCACCCCCCCCCCCCAAAAAAAAAAAGAGGAAAGAAAGAAAGAGACAAACAAACAAGCAGCACCACTTCAATCAACTTGCATGAACAGGTCCTTACTGCTCGGATAATCCTGAGCTCTTACTTTTCGTTAAGATTTCATCCAAAAAACGACCATCCGTGTCAGTCAGATCAGACACACAAAACTTCCCTCCCTCCAAACACGAAAAAAGGCATCTTCAGCTTTTAAAAACTTTTTTAAAATCTGATATCTGCGATGACCCCACCAAACCCCGAAACCTTCCCACAATACCTTTCCCCTCCATCGTGAGCAAAAAAAAAAAAAAAAAAAAAAAAAAAGCCAGCAAGCCGGGGAGGGGATTCACCCAAACACCAGCGACCACAAAGGCTGCACGATGCACGAGTAGTGCAGGTAGGCGGAGGCGATGTAGAAGCCTTGGATCAGGATGACCCGCACCCAGTCGTAGGTGATCTCCTGGGGAGGCTTGCTGGGGAGCACCCCGCCCGCGCTGCTGCTGCTGCTGCTGCAGGAGGGGAACTCCCCGTGGGCCTTGAAGTGCTCCAGCAGGCGCTCCTTCTCCTCGTAGCGGCCGTACAGCCACTTCAGCAGGCCCTCGCCGTCCCGGGGGATTTTGGACAGGGGGTAGGCGCGGTAGTGCACGTGCATGGTCTGGGGCTCCCGGTAGCCCACGCACATGCCCAGCATGTCGGGCGGGGCCCCCTCCCTGTTGTGGTAGGCGATCGTCATGTCCACCACCCACCGCAGCGGCCTCTCGGGTTGGGGTCGCCTGTGGGTTTTTTTTGGAGGGAAACGAGATTATGATGATATCGATGGTGATGATGGTGATGTGATGATGATGATGGTGTGTGGTGTGTGAATATGATGATGATGAGATGAAGAATTAATAAAGAGATAATGTAAATAAATAGTAGTAATATGATAATATGATAACAATAACACAAAATAAGAAGAGAAGAAGAAGAAAAATGCAAGAAGAAGAAGAAAAAAGAAGAAGAAGAAGAGAAGAAGAGAAGAAGAGAAGAGAAGAAGGAAGAAGAGGAGGAGGAGAAGGAGGAGGAGAAAGGAGAAGAGAGAAGAAGAAGAAGAAAAGAAGAAGAAGAAAGAAGAAGAATATATGGAATTTATATAGCACTGGATCTTGTAAAGCAAACAAATCAAAGTCCTTGCATTGAGATCATTTACTTGCATGCAACTTTCAATACATACTATGATTAACAGATATCAAATTTAAACACACACCACACACACACACACACAAAGTGCGACCAACATGCTATGGAGTTGAAGGAGGTTGTCGAAAAATAGGGACAGATATGAGGAAAAAGTCTTAGGTAGGAAATATGAGCGTTTTGAGGCTAGATTTGAAAGTATCAAATGCGGGCTTGTGTGAAGTGAGAGAGGAAGGTCGTTCCAGGTAGTTGGACCATAAGCAGAGAAAGAGCGACAGCCAACAGTGGTTCATTTGTACAGGGGCCCTAGTATAGGCAGGTCAGACAAGAAGGTAAGACAAGAGAACAATTTGTGTATTTATATCATATAAAAAAAATGTTAATGTGCAGATCTATAGCAACTAGTCAATTCAACTTGACACAAAATTCACAAGAGAACAAAAAAAACCCTGTATCCTGAAGTCAGAGTGCTTCACACAGTAAGGAATTAGTGATGATGGCCAGAGATTAGAATAAGATGTAGTTCACATCTCAACAAAATAACAATACAAACAAACAACAAACAAATAAATAAACAAACCCTGTATCCTGACAACAAACTGACTACAGATCGAAGGATACTTACACACAGCGGTTACTATGGGGATGGCTTACAGATCATATGAAGCTTATACATAGGTTATTTTGGAGTTCCATGGTTAAAGAAATGAATGTACAATGTTCATACAAAAATCACACCCCCCCTCCCCTTTTCATGCCATAGCAAAGATATCAGTCACTTCTGTTCTATCTTTTTGCACTGAATGTTGTCAACTTTCAGCAAGCACAAGTGGAACAGTCTATCCCACACTACAATACATATGCTATATAGTCTATCCCACACTACAACACATCTGCTAAATAGTCTACCCCACACTACAATACATCTGTCAGTCATGCTACTATCAACTACGGTGCATTAGTGCAATTCAAAAGTACCTGTCCACTGACGCAACATCCAAACTTGTCACTTCTCTTATTCTTTCACGTCTGGACTATTGCAATTCTCTTTTAGCTGGTCTGCCAGCATCATCCATCCACTCCCTCCAACGTATACAAAACTCTGCAGCTCATCTGGTCCTAAGAAAGAAAAAATCTGAGCACATTACCCCTCTCTTGCAATCTCTCCACTGGCTGCCCGTACCACAGAGAGTAATCTACAAGATCAATACCCTCTGTTACAAATGCCTCCACAAAACTGCACCCTCCTACCTCTGTGAATGTCTTCACTTGTACACACCTTCTTGCTCCCTCCGCTCGGCCGCAGATACTTTGTCCTTCAGAATACCTAGATTCAACCTATGTACGTTGGCCGCCGCTCTTTCTCTGTTTCTGGTCCATTGATCTGGAACGACCTCCCTCTCTCCCTCCGGCAAAAGCCTACTTATGAAACTTTTAAATCCAACCTCAAGACACACTTATTTCAAACCTAAGATTTTCTCCTTCTGTTTCCATCTCTTGTCTGCCCCCGCCTTTGACATCTACCTGCCAAAGTGTATAGCCTTTGTGGATGTGTGTGTGTGTGTGTGGTGTGTGTGTGTGTGTGTGTGTGTGTGTGTGTGTGTGTGTGTGTGTGTGTGTGTGTGTGTGTTGGGGGGGGGGGGGTGCGCGCGCGTGTGCGCGTGTGCGTGCACTTGCGTGTGTGAGTATGTTCGAACTTGCTAGGACCATAGATTGTTATTAATTGCTTGTGTGATGTATAGGTCGAATGCAAGCGCTTTGATTTGTTTTTACAAGATATAGCGCTATATAAGTTCCATGTATTATTATTATTATTATTAGTCATACACAGTGGAAAGAAACACCGAATACACAGGGGCAGGGATGTAATGAAGCCTAGGGCAAAATCAACTGAAATCTACCCATCAAACATTTAACATCATGAAGAGACTTACCTAGTAGCCTCAAGCCTCCACCACACTTGCACTATGTTAACTATCTACAACAATATACACATGTATCAAACAAAATAAAACAAAACAACAACAACAACAAAAACTAACTCCACACAAAAACAGTGTTATCTTTATTTGCTGTCCAGCACAAATCACCGGCGCTAAAGACTCACAGTTTCCGTTAGGCTGCTGCTGCTGCTGTATCCACGTCGTTGGCGTTGTCATAGTCGCAGGCCCCCACAGTGTCCAGGATGATCTGCAGGGCTCCACTCCGCGGCAACGATACTTCTGCAGGACAGGGTAGCCGTTCTTCCTGGCGTACCTGTTCAGATAAAAAAGGTACCTGCATGGGTCTCACTCATGGTCATTTATAGGTTGTACTGCTGTTTCAGGACACAAAGGTACCTCCATGGGTCTCACATGGTCATTTATAGGTGTACCTGTTCAGACACAAAGGTACCTCCATGGGTCTCACATGGTCATTTATAGGTGTACCTGTTTAGACACAAAGGTACTTC
>CM060320.1:58874517-58877017 GCA_030674155.1 Stramonita haemastoma | reverse complement strand
AGCCACGAAGGAATAGGATTTTTTTCTAGCGCCTGTGCCACTGTCCGTGTCAGTCTGTTGTTTTGCATGGCATCATTCGTGTGACTTATATTCTTCTCTCTTGTTTCTATGCTTAGCGCTCATCTAGATCTTTGTTCAATTTAGATTTGGTTTTCGACTCTTCTCTCTGAAAGCAACGCGCAAATTCATAGTCATAGACCCTCGCTTTTTGTAAGAGCAGGCCATCGTGTGCCGGCGGGAATGGATTACATTTACAAAACTGCATACACACGGGGACTGGATGTGAAAAAGCACAGGAGTGCTTATTCCATTATCCTCGATATAAAAGATTAAAAGAATACAGAATAAATAAATCTAGGCCCCATTTACTCATTGTGAATGGAAGTCGCTGTCATGCCGAGAAGAGCGCGAAGCTGTATTCTTTCACAGTAAAGCTTGCTGTTCTGCGTGCTAGGCTAATAATTAGCTGGCGCTAAAGATGTTCATCGGAAGGGGTGGGAAGGGGTAGGTGCGGTAAGCACAGTACAGGCCCATGACAGACTGTCAGAAAACGTCACTTCAGACTTTTTTTTTTGAGACGGAAATCTAATCGGTCACAGGCAAACAGAACCGGTACGCGGTACCGGCTGCTTCGAAAATTTTCGGTATTCCCTGTTTACAATCGGTAAAATACCGACAATTACGGTTATCGCGAACCCTGGAATATAAATAAATAAATAAAAAATAAGGTGCTGGCTGGAGTCTGAAAAACCCCTAATTCCTATGGGATTCAAACCCACAACCTTCCAGCCCATAACCCAAGGCGCTAACCACTAGGCCATGGTGGCTGCTATGGATTGTTGCATTTGGTCAAGCATCTGCTGAACAGATTATTAGCAGATGTGGTGTACCATACATGGAGTTCAGTGTGACACTCTTTGCCTTTGACAAAACTGACAACAATCTGAACACATAGTAATTATTTTATTGCATCATAACTGTTATGCAACTATGCCTCTCCAGTGACACTGACAGAGGCTGTATGGGTTATGACTTGTTCCTAATAACAAGTAGGGGCACATACAACTTTTGAAACAGACTGTGGTGTATTTCTGTTTGTCATAATCTTGATAATAATGTCATCCTTAACTTCATCATTATCAGTGTTAATATCATAATTACTATTGTTATGGGTATTATTTTTATTGTTGTCATATTACCTTTATTTTTTATTATCATTACTATTTTTATCATAATCATCATCATTTGGCAGTGATGCATTTTTAGACATCATATTAAAATTATTATCATCACTGTTATGTTATAATCATCATCATTGTTATCTTTATCTTTTTATCCTCCTCCTCCTCCTCATCATTATCAGCAATAATGATGATGATGCTGATAATAATTAATTACCCCCATCATTAATAATAATAATGATGATTATGATGGTGGTATTGGTGATGATGATGATAATTATCATCATCATCATCATAATAATGATGATGATGATGATGATGATGATGATGATGATGACTACAATAAGATAATGATAATAGCATTCATACTACTACTAATAATAATACTGATAATAATGATAATAAAAATAATAATGATAATAATGATACCATCATTATCATCAACTTTACAGGCTTTCACACAACAAAGGCAAGTTTCTCTCTCATATCAGAGAAAAAAACAACAAACAACAAAACAAACCACCCCTGAGCCATCATATTATTCATAGTAACCATAAAAACCAATAACACCAACATCAGCATCAATCTCCACCCCTACAAATATGTAATATTTATAATGAACACCTCCCTCACCTGCTTGATGAAGACGTCGCGGCGTATGGTGGAGATGAGGCCGAAGTTGGTGAAGCGGAAGATCCAGTCCATGATCCAATAGGAATTGGCCATGCAGTTGCCGTTGTTCCACAGCGCCAGCATCACTAGGGGCGTGTCCGCCGTCGACTGGTGATTGGCCAACAGCACCACCTCTTCTTCTGACAGACGGCTGATGTCGTCACCCGATTCCACCACTAGCACCCACACAGGACAAACTTAGCTGGCTTTGTTGTTTCTTTGGCTCTAAGTGACATTTTGGGGGATATTAGGTCTGTTTGGTTTTGGGTTTGATCTTTTTTTTTTAAAGATGTGAGGAGGGGTGGGAGAGTTGGGGGGAAGGGGGGTATAGAAGGGATGGTTAGAAATATATTATTCGACTGATTTTTTTGTTTTTGTTCCTCAGCTAAAGCTCCAAGGTTCAACGATGGTAAGATTTTGCAATATGTTCAACATTCCACTAATATATTTTCTTGTGTTATTCAACAGTAACGAATATGATTCCTTCTTTTTTTTCTTTTTTAAAAAGTAAAAAATCAGTGTGATTTATTTGATGTACAACAATCACACAATCACAATATGCCTATGGATGCAAACATGCACACACATCTATGTATGCATCATGCAAATATGATAAATGCACAATGACGAATGTGCAAACACACGCA
>CM060320.1:58862017-58869517 GCA_030674155.1 Stramonita haemastoma | reverse complement strand
GAAGTAATCAGAATGCTGATAGCAGCACGAGATGATTGTGTACATATGAAATGATAGTTGTTCAGTTATTCGAATGCATTGTGAGTTGAAAAGAAGACATCACAGAGTAAAGACGTAGAAGCATTCGCTCTGCCTTTGAGTCTTGATTTAAAAGAACGAAACAATTAGTTTCTCTGAGAGTCTACTACACTACTTCTGTGGTCATCCTTATACATAAAAAAAATTCCTCTGTGAGAATGGTGCGAGTCTGTCAGTAGTTAAATTTATATAATTTATTACTATACTAAAATTAAAAAAGCATCCCTACCTTCTGGAGGTTCTGTGCTAGGAATTCCCTCTTTTCTATCCCTCACCATGTTTTGATCTTGTTCTTTTTCTTCCTGTCACCTCCTTCTTGTCTATTTTCTGCTTTCTTGGTCCATTCTCCTGCCTTTTTTCCAGAAAGACGTAAAAGATAATCAGATAAAAATCAATTCCCTTCCAATCCCACACCAAGATCAGCTGCACTGTGCTGGGCCTGAGTTGTCAGGCACTTAACTGCTGCACTGTGCTGGGCCTGAGTTGTCAGGCACTTAACTGCTGCACTGTGCTGGGCCTGAGTTGTCAGGCACTTAACCGCTGCACAGTGCATTTTTGCGAATACAACACAACAGGCAATTCAATACTCTGTCAATAGTTGCTAGCTGAGCGTCCAGTCAAAAAGAATACAGCATAGAATTAATGGTAATAAGACCTATTCTACAGAAACCCAATCAAGCTTGTGACGTACTTCATTACTTGTCAGGATTGTGCTCTAGACTCTACACTTACCTTTAAAGTTTATTATAGCAGTACTACTACTACCTTTACTAAGTACTGTATTATACAAGTTATACTAGTTAATACTTATTACCAGTAGTAGTAGTATTGTAGTACTTTACAAGTCAGTAATAGCCAGCCTCTACCTGGCTCAACAAATAGTAGAAATTATATCATTATCAACATCCACAGAATTACTTTAGTCAGGCAATTTAGATTGGATAAAAAGTCTCAATCAGTCAATGATACATTTTGGTGTTTTTTTCAACAAAAATTAAAAGCCTCTCCTGACCAACTTAAAAGTATTATGCGTGTGGTGATTACAATGGGCACTCTTTTAAAGTCTTTCAGTCTTTCTAAAACTACTATAAATAATAATAATAATGATAATAATAATAATAATAATAATAATAATAATAATAATAATAATAATAAAAATAAATAAAATGGAGGCTTCTATAGCGTGAATTCCCCCAAAACATGGACTCACCGTGCTGTACAATCAAATCAATTTAAATAGGTTACATATGAACCTGAAAAATTTGACTAGCACAAAAAAATCAGGAAAAAAATGCATGCACATACAATACACAACATATTATATGGCCAGAGAATAAAAGTAAAATAAGAGCAATATCATCAAAAAAATGTGCAGTGCAGTACAATGCATACAGTATACACACACACACACCCACACACACTCACACACCCACACACACACACACCACTAACCACAAGGTACAATAGGCTGAAGTCACTAAACAGGTGCAGAACAAGAAAGGGCTGAATACACTACAGAATTCTGAATAGGGTTGTTGTTTTAAGTTTCATTTCACTTAGCTGCTAATTATATTATGGTATAACAAACACATGGCTGATTATCCACCATAACGGATTTGGGATGATCTATGTATTCTGTAGTAAGTACTGTTAGTGTAAACTTGTGCATGACTAGTACTGTAGTAGACTAACTTCCCCAAGCTGGGTGTATTTGAGAGCTTTATTTGTTTTTATAACATGATTATATTGCTTTTTTTCTCTGTTTATTCATAAACAGAACAAGTTACAACTAAATGTGTGTATCATATGGCTGCACCTTTGGTCAGGACTTAGTCAGTGAGTGAGCGAGCGAGCGAGTCACTGAGTGGCCGATAAGTTTGATCTATTTTGAAGTGGTTGTGGCCTTGTGTGTCACTCGTCACCCAGCCTACTTGTCACCTAGCCTACTCGTTAGCTGTCAGTCATCAGTGTGTGTGTCTGTTTGTTTTGTTGATAAGTTATTGTTCTTGCTGACATCCGCCCTGGCTCCCTGGCTGTGTGTGTGTGAAGAGCAGAGAGGTGTGTGTGTGTGTGTGTGTGTGTGTCAAAGTCAAAGTCAAAATTTTATTTCCAGATGGTACATTGACTAAGCAGTCCAATTGCTTTTTTTCATCATCATCAGTGTGTGTGTGTGTGTGTGTGTGTGTGTGTGTGTGTGTGTGTGTGTGTGTGTGTGTGTGTGTCTGTCTGTCTGTCTGTCTGTCTGTCTGTCTGTCTGTCTGTCTGTCTGTCTGTGTGAAAAAGAAACTGTTGGCATGACTTTTTCTTATATATAGGTATTTGAAAGCATTCAGTGATAATACTGATATAAACAATGTAATGAAGTTGGGTAGGTGATGGGTAGGTAGAAGTTAGTAATCAGTGTGTTTCTTTGCAGTATTTGTCCGAAAGTACCACACACAGCGCTTTTACTGGCCATAGATACTGGAAGACAAAAGCCTTTCATTCTGTATGTGGATAGGCAGTGCTTGTATAATCTATCTGAACACTACTTTCTGACCCTTTTTTCACAGATTTCAGTCTTATTCATCAAATCAATGTCTTGTACAAACTGTTGTTGAGCTCTGCCTCACTTTATTGCATCATGAATGACTTTTAAAAATATTATTATTGCATTTCAAAGAGTCCATGTGAAACTCTGGCTAATTATATATTTTTAAAATTGTTACTAATACAATCTTCATTCAATTTCCTTTCATTCAGTATATATATATATTTTTATGTAGCTATCTTAAGAATTTCCTGAATTAAAAGCAATTGAAAAGCATAAGCGTGATTTTTGTCTGTTTCTGAAAATTTCTTCAGCATGTGCCTGAGCAAAATATGACAGCAGCCAAGGGTTAATGGGATGGAGGTGGGAATGAACTGGGAAAGCAAAAACGTGCATGAAACTGGAGAAGATTAACATGTATCGAACATTGAGAAAAAATAATAAAAAGCCAGATGAAAATTATATCAATTCATCGAAAGAATCATTTAAACTGGTATTCATAATGAAGAGCCTACAAGCGACATTCCCATAAATTTCATTAGTAGGCCTAGTAATATTACGGGGCCTTATGCTTTCCACAGTAACCAGGTAAACAAGATTCTACATAACAAACTAAACGCTAAATGCCTCTCTTCATCCGTGATTTGCCCACTTTGAAAGAGATCAAATATGTAAGTTCAGTTTCTATGCAAACTGATCCAAAGTACACTTGAAAAATAACAACAAACCCTCACTTACACGATATTCTGTGTAGGTTGACGTACGATGTAACCGCCTCTGTGCACGCTTTGAAGAACACAAAAAGGACGAAATCAATACTGTAATAGTAATGTCCCTTTGTAAAGATTACTTACCGAAAATTTCCCCAACTCATTGTCGTCTGCTTGAAAAACCTGAGCGTCTACCGATTCTAAGAATAGTGAGTTGCTTGATTTTTTAAAAAAAATATATAGTTCTGCAAGTGTGTGTGAGTGTGTGTGTGTGTGTGTTGTGTGTGTGTGTGTGTGTGTGTGTGCTGTCCTATTGCTGCAAATTTCATAGACTTTTATTCCGTATTTCTCATTAAACTTGTGTTTCAGTATCATAATTTTCCAAGCATTGAACCGAGCGATACGAAACCCCACAAATCTATGTGGTTTTTTTTTTCCAATTTTAAGTTCTTTTGCTTCCAATTCCTTGATTTTTGCGTTATTTGTTTGCTAAATTCTTTATTTCAGTTATACTAGTTATTTCCCTCCAAAACGAAGTTGCAGCAAAATAGAAAAATGTGGTAAGTTAAATTTTGTCATGGGCCTTCTTGAAATTATATTGAAAAACATATTTTGTTTCATATGAAAACATACATACTAGCTTCCAAAAGATAATTTGCTTTAATGTTTTCTTTGCTATGGCAAGTTATAAGCTATTTGCTTGTTGTTGCTTTTAACATCAATTTGTATGTAATGCATGGTTATTTCTTTCTAAAAAAAATACTCAAGCCAAACTAAAAGATAGGTAACTGAAAAAGTACGAAGAGAAGGAGGGAGGGGAGGGGGAAGTTGTTTGTTTTTTTAAAGAACAGGATCCGGATATCGTACAAAATCTTGCACCCAAACATCTGACTTAAGAGTCCCAGAAGGACTTCCTCCTGTTCTTATTATTAACGCTGACACAATATCCAACAATTGCGATTGTTCAAACAAAAACTGATCCAGTGATAGATTAGACACAGCAGGTAAAAAAAAGATTTTAGATATCCACAATGAAGAACATGAATAGCTCCCGTTATCATATCACCACAAGTTTACATCTCTTGAGTAGTTCGTCTTAAAAGCATTTTTAGTTTAAATCTGCACATGAGGCATAACACAGTTCTGCGACTGTACCAATCAGAGACTTTGCAAGAAATTAAAATATTTCGAAAATTGATCAGAGTAATATGTACTACTATAATGAAGACGATTGCTAAAATCACTGATCTTCTTTCTGAAATGCTTCCAATAAGCATTTAGAAGCAAGCGGTGTATCCCTCATGCAGAAATAATGCAACATCTATTTCACAAGAGTCATATCTATACCTCGCCCATTTTTGCTACATCAACTTTTCACTAAAACAGATTCCACTGTGTGAGGGAACCCAACAAAAAGTAAAACCTAACTCTAAATAAATAATCACAGGATAAGGTCTTTCCTCACTTTAAGATTAGAAATTGTTTAAACCATTAAAACCGATTTAGAATCAACACACACAAGTGTTATTTATTTATTCTTTTATATCGAGGAGAATGGAATAAGCTTTCATGTGGGTTTTTTTTTACATCCAGTCCCGTGTGTGTTCAGTTTTGTAAATCTTATCATCTGTTCCCACAGCACGCAGTGGCCTTCTCTACGAAAAGCGGAACAGGATTTAATGTGTGCGCAAGATGTTCTGCGTGCGTTCGCACACGGCCTCGGTTTATAGTCTCATCCGAAGTGTGTGTGTGTGTGTGTGTGTGTGTGTGTGTGTGTGTGTGTGTGTGTGTGTGTGGGGCGTGCGCGCGCGCGCGCGTGCGCGCGTGCGTGCGTGCGTGTATGTGTATATGTGTTGTTGTTCTTGTTGTTACTGCTGGTGGTGATGGTGGTGGCCGCGGTGTTTTTGCCTGCTTTGCTGAGGTGCTTTTGTTGTTGTTTTTTTTTTTTTTTTTTTTTTGCTTTCTGTGATCGTTAGGTGGGTTTTGTTGTTGTTATTGCTTTTGTTGCTTTATGTGTATTTTGGGGGGGGGGGGGGGGGGGGCTTTGTCATAATCCAGTAGAACGGTGACTGATGCCTACTTTGGATAATCATTATGTGGGCAATCGTGGTTACAGCCGCATATAAAACTACTGTCGATGGATCTTGGCCTATGTTAATTTAGCCTATTTAATGTACAGGGGATAGCTTACGTATGTCCATAAAAGAAATACAAAATGCATTCGAGTTAGTGAATGGATGCTGATAGAATGAATGAAACGAAATAGGAACTAAACTAACTAAGTAACTAATACTAAGTAACTAACTAACTAACTAATAGCTATATATAATAATAATATATAATATAACTAACTATACTATATATATATATAATAATAATAATAATAATGATAGATAGATAGATAATATAATAGTATATAATATATATATATATATATATATATATATATATATATATATATTATATATTATATATATACTTTCATGGTTTGGGGTATGATTCTCTTTTATTTGTTTTTTTTGTTGGGGGTGGGGGGGGGGGGCAATTTTTGGTCATGGTTTTATGGTCTATGTATCTTTTTTATGGTCATTATTTCTATGGTTTATACGTCTTTTGGATATTATATGAATCCCTGATAAGGACGGTGGATGTTGTGATAGGAATAGGATACACAAAAAGCACGTCAGAGCTGATATATAATTTGCAAAATAAGCTCTCTCTCTCTCTCTCTCTCCTCTCTCTCTCTCTCTCTCTCTCTCTCTCGCTCCACTACTCTCTCTCTCTCTCTCCTCTCTCTCTCTCTCTCTCTCTCTCTCTCTCTCGCTGCCCACCTGCAGCAAACACCGCCCATGAAATGTCTTTTTCTCTTCACTTCTCTCTCTTTCTCTGCTACTTCAGAAGCGGAAATGGCCATGTCGTGCCATTTGACTTCAATGCTCTCCTTCAGCTAATGGACCCAGGCTGCGGTGCCCTGTGGAGCGAACTGTATAGGTGAAAGCCACCATCCAATCAGAATCCAGTACACCAGCAGCGCAGTTTTACGTCATAAAATGATTAATTTCGTGGACACTATAGAAAGATTCACCATTTGCTAAATGTTTGTTTCCCGCGTCGATTTGTGTTGTATGTGACATTGGAAAAAACTGGTGGTTTGGTGGAGGGGGTGGGGGTGGGGAGAGTACTGGGCTTGGTGCACTGACAGGTTCAAAACTGACTGAATGATTAAGTGAATGACTAACTAGCTTGCTAAATAACTGACTTTCTGAACAGCCATTTCACTTACTAATTGACTAAATGACTGACTAACAGTCTTTTTTTTTTCTTCGTCGTCGTCGTTGAAAATCGAATAGAAAGAATATTTTTCTGATTCTGATAGTGTCATACCCAGGTCATCCGTCTCTCTATTATTTTCTTAAATTGTTGATGTTACTAAAAAAAAAACCCAAACCCACATCACACAAAAAAAAAACAAGTGATAAAAGCCTTTCCAAAAATATCTTTTAAAACATTTTCTGACTACTCGTCAAGGTCAGAAACATGAAAAAATGAACGTAACACTGAATTCACTTGCTGTCATTTATAACGTCTTTTTACAATGGTGATATCAGACTGGGAAAATAGGCCTACAACCAAAATACTGAAACAGAAGCAAAGATAATAACATTAACATCAACTTCACAGAAATCTGCCGACCAGTGGTGACTATCATTTGTATTATATATATATATATATATATATATATATATATATATATATATATATATATATATATATATATATATATATATATATAATATATATATATATATATATATATATATATATATATATATATATATATATATATATATATGTATGTGTGTGTATGTGTGTGTGTGCGTGCGTGCGTGCGTGTGTTTGTGTGTGCGTGTGTGTGTGTACCATACAAAATATTCTTAGCAATCTTTAATATTTTAGAAAAGTGAGGAGATTTTTTATCCAGTATTCAGCAAGTAATACGGAACATTGACAGACAAAAGATGAGCAGCTTATCATACCGGTACTCCTTTCACTCCACCCGAGTTTCAGGGATCCAGGCAAGTCAACAGACACATCTTCTCCGTCGAACTCTCAGACAGCAACTATTGCTGTCTGTCATATGAACGAAAATACGTTGTGGTAGCCATTAAGCCAATGTCAAAT
>CM060320.1:58839517-58844517 GCA_030674155.1 Stramonita haemastoma | reverse complement strand
CTGTATCCAATCAGTTCAAGAGTATGCCATAAAAAGAATATGAAATATATGATAGCTTAGGTGATTAAATAACCAGTAAGCTAGAGACGATATCAAAGGCTGGTAAAGTAGCCAAAAATAACAAAGACGAAACCATTTATACTACAGAGATTTTTACATGAATTGTTTTTCCCAATAGACCGGCACGGTGTATTAAAACAGATTTTAAAAAATACAGAAATCAATTTAAAATAGTTTCTAAGTAAGATATATGAAATGCTTCTTACAAAGTACTAAAGAAAATACAGATTAAAGCGAACAACAACAATTTTTGTGACAAGGAAAATGACACATACAAAGCAGTGTTTTCCAGTGTATCATAATGTGCAGAATTTCTGCTAAAAGGACTTGAAGTGACTTTAAAACACAACTGCCATTATTGTGAGACACTGTAAATAATGTTGAAGCTATCATTTGACACTGATGTTTTACAAAAATTGATAAAGCTTTCGACTCATTAATACTGCTAGCAAAATGCTACATATACAAATAGGCAATGGGCAAAACAAAGCTTATGATATTATTTTATTGTAAAAAAGATAAAATACAATTATTGAATATAAATGTTACAGCACTGTAAATAAATGCAAATTGCCAACTTTCAAATAAAAGATAGCTTACCTACATAAACTTGGTATAAACATAAGAATGACGTCATAACAAAAGTAAAATACGTCTGTTATTTATAGAATTTGTCTTGACAGCACGGAATAAAATGATGGAGTATTGTATCTTGTGTAACACTCTGCCTCTGTAATTCTAATCAAATTCATAAATTCAATTGTTGTCTTGATGAATATTGTGATCACTGGTCCTGTTTGAAATGTATACATGAGCCTATCAAAAAGTGTCTTTAAAAAAAAACAGCTGTGATTGCAAGAGTGAGATTTGGCGCTAGATTTTTCAACTGTTTCCCATGGAGTAAAACAAAGGAATGTTTCTGGTTAAGTGTTGTTTTTATCTTTTATGAACGAACTAACCCTGAGAATTATTGAAAAACCCCAGCGCCATGTAACTTTTGATATGATTGGATTATCTCTACTTCTTCCTTCCTGATTGTACCGTTTCACTACCCAAGTCGTGACTAGTTCACAAAGACAATATTTTATATCTAGTTGTATATCGATTGGAATTAAAAGTTGATATTAGCAAAACAAATACTATTTTCGTATCTGAGACTGTCTGTCTTGACAGGAGATATGCACATGTTGTGATTTTAAGGTGGAGGCAGTAATTGTGTATAGATATCTTAGTTGATATTTATCAGTGAGACTTGCTTTTGGAACTGCTAAATAGAGCCAAGATAAGAGCTATTACCCTTTCCAGGGTGCTAGATAAAGTTGACTGCAATTTCTTGTCTTTTTTTAATCGTAAAATTATTTGTTTCTCAAGTACAGCCAATCACGTAGTATAAGGAAGACTAGGCCTATAGGAGTTTGAAGATGTTGTGCCATAAAAAATGTAATTGAAGAGCTTTTACACTTTCTGCTTCTACACTTTCAACAACAACAAAAATAAGAAAGTAATGTTAAGTAGGGAAGCATCCCGTATTCATTTTCTGAACTTTCCCAAACATGTCAACAGGTGGACACTGGAATCATACCAGACGTCTCCAGAGGGAAAACACAGCTATCCTACAGCGTCAGCATCCTACCCAACCCCAACATCGTCACCTATACTGCTGCAAGAACGCTTCTGCTGCTGCAACAGCGCCGTGTGGGAAGTACCTCTACACTGGAGTAAACCCATCTTCGAGAGGAGCCCGTGTCTTCCGCGAATCAGCCAGAAATCTATACTTTCTCAGCATCTGGGCCTGGATTCAAAACGGCTAACAGCTGCTTCAAACGGTTACCCTATACTTTACAATTGATTATCCCCCCCCACCCCTACCCTCCCGGATCAATATCCCTCTCATCCGTGCCCTCGTTGCTTGACGCATGAGGCAGACAAAGCGCTCCATTTGTGTGTAATCCGCAGTCAGTTTTTGCAAGTGTCACTCTGTGTGGTCTGTTGAGAAGCCTGAACTCCATTTTCACCGTCTTCTGCCAGATAATCTTGCTGCAGTGCCCTGTAGGCAGTTCTTCAGTTGGAAAGTAAAGGACAACAGTTATAAGATAGCTTGTGTTGAATCAGTGAGAGACACCGCTTTGCCTTGGCTTGCCTTGTCTTGCCTTGCCTTGTTCTGGCAACAATTACTTTTGTTCTCTAGTCTGTTCCATTTTCTTTTGGGTTTGTTTGGTGGTTGTGTGCAGTGCGAAGATCTCTGCAGATGTCCAGCCCGTTCTTTCCATTACAGTCCAGATTTTCTTAAAGAAATAAAGTGGGTAAAAAGACTGAGAGAAAGGCTATAAACTGAAATAGACAAAGAAATCAATAATGAAATAAAAAATATATATTTTGGAGTGTTGGAGCAAGCAAAAGAGACCCCAGAAAGATCAAGAAGAGGAGAGTTAAGTCAAAAGTGCGTGAGAGAAACATTGTAACTGAAACAGTGGCACCTTTACTGTTCTTTTCGAATAATCACGAGGAAAAAAAGTGAAAGATTGGAAAGAAAGTATGAAGACTTTCTGCACACACTGGAAAGTGAACAAGACACCAAGAAAGACCAAACAGAAAAGGGTGAACAACAATAAATATGTGTAACAATATACCACAGTCGAACGGAGAAAACTGACCTGGCACTGCGAAGAGATGCCAGGGGACAGATATTACACAATCTAAAAAACAAAAGTGCCCTACAAGAAACACACTTCCATTTTAAAATGTAGACTGTTATGGCAGAAGGGCATTTTTGGTGTCACAACAACACAGGAGAAAGAAAACAAATGAAATTATTTTATTTGAAAAATGACTCTTACATGCCTGTTAAACAAAAATGGTATCCTCTGAACACATCTGCTGAACAGTGTTATACAGTAAGGGCTATCATAAAAGCTGCGAAAAGATAAAACAGACACATTAACAGCGAGAGAGAGAGAGAAGGGGGACTCACTGGGCATCCTGATAACAGTTAAAAAAAAATTGAGAATCCAAAAAATATCAGAGACCCCCAAAATGATGATTTATATACCTTAGAGTGGGAAAACATTGATGAATAAAGGACAAGGAAATAGGACATAGGTTGTACACCTTCTGAAACAGGACATAAAAAGATTGCAGGGAGAGGACATCTTGGAGAGACAACACATCTTGAAAACGAACAAAGTAAGGTAGCGTGTGTGTGAAAGAAAACACCAAAAATAAGTTGTGTTGCTTGGAAACAGGCTAAAAAAAATACCAGTCGTGCATCCGTCTTGAATTTTTTAAACAGACTGTTCAAAATAGACCAAGAAGAAAAAGGAGTGTACTTGAACCAGATAGAGAGTACACTTGTACAGAATAGTTTATCCCTCTTTTGAAAAATGCAATTAAAAAAAGAACAGACTTTGTATTCCTTGCAAAGATACAAGTATATAGACTGCACATTGTTAACAGAGAGAAAAATGACGTGGGCACCTGGGAAAGAAACAAATGTTGTGCACTGAAGAACAACAAAAATAGCTCTACCTTGTCAACAGACCATCCACAGATATAACCTGTGTATTTGTACCTTGGTAACAAATAAGGATGTACCTGAGACTCTCAGAAACAGTTTAAAAAACAAAAGAAACAACGTGTTTTAAAAAAAAGATATTAAGATAGAAAGTGTGGATAGAAAAAAATCAACCTCTTGACAAAGGGAGACAAAGACAGAGAGACACAGACAGAGAGAGAGAGAGAGAGAGAGAGAGAGAGAGAGAGAGAGAGAGAGAGAGAGAGAGAGAGAGAGAGAGAGAGAGAGAGAGAGAGAGAGAGAGAGAATACGGCGAAAGAAACGGCGAAACCACGATGTCGGCGATGGTAGGAGAACTTCTCGGCAACCTGTGTTTCACTGGACCTCGTCTGAACTCTAACACGACGGAGGACAACAATAACTGTAAGTAAAGTGAGGTTTCTTTCTTTCTTGTGTGTGTGGTTGTGTGTGTGTGTGTGTGTCGTCAAGTCAAGTCAAGTCAAAATGATCTTTATTGAGGGTAAAAGATTAAGTTTACACAACTTTTTTTCATCCTGCCCTCACAAAAAAAAATCATGTAAATTGACCTCTAAAACATTCAAAGACAAATATCAACCTTTGTTGAAAAACTAAAATAAATCAGGATTACTTTCCAACAAATCTCTCAAGATAAAAAAACAAAACAAAAAACAAACCCAAGACAGTACAACATAAGCTCACATCATACATACAAATGATACAAATACTATATAACATGGGCATGAATAACAACAAGCAGCCAAATGTGAGGTAGTATCAAACATAAATGCGGACTTATAGTTTGTCCATCAAATGTTTCTTCAAAAGTTTCTTAAACATTTGTTTTGAAGGAACTGATTTTAGAAAAGGGGGTAGGCTATTCCACAATGTTCTTCCTGAATAAGCAAGGCTTGATTTATAGAGATTATTATGAGGCCTGGGCAGTAACAGTCTATGGGTAGGCCTATTTTTATTGACAGCAAATTTTTCCACAATTTTCTTTGGGGCTTTTCCGTTTAATATATTGAACATACATAGATACTTGTTGAACTGCAGTCTGTCTTTGAGTGGAAGAATGTCTAGTTCTTTGTAGTTGGTGGTGGTCAGCGTATTATTAGGATTCAATCGGATTAGTTTAACAGCTCTTTTATGTAGGCGGTTTATATGCTTTAGGTTTGTTTCACTTGCACTGTCCCATAAGGTAGAAACATAGTTTATAAGAGATAGAATATGGGCGTGAAAAAATAGTTTTCGTGACTGTAAATTTAGAAAATTTTTGATTTTTCTAAGTTGATACAATCTTACTGAGATTCGTTTTCCTAATGTGGCTATGTGATCTGACCAAGACAAATCGTTGTCGATTACTGCACCTAGTACTTTGTGTGAGACTACTTCTTCAATTTGTTGTCCA
>CM060320.1:58827017-58834517 GCA_030674155.1 Stramonita haemastoma | reverse complement strand
TTTATATATAAAAAAAGATCATATTGAAAATGAAACAAAGGAATTGGGGAAACCACATATATTTCTGTGGATGTAATAAATAGTTCGTCTATTTAAAAAAAAAAAAAAAAAAAAAAAAAAAAAAAGAAAGAAAAAGAAAAAGGGGTAGGAACAAACAAAACCGAAACTTAAATTAAAAATTAAATAAATATTAAAAACAAGGCACCAGGGGGATTCGAACCCTCGACCTTCTGCTTACTAGGCAGACGCTCTAACCAACTGAGCTATGGCGCCTTCCTGTATATGGGGGTGGATTTGTACAGTAATATACCAATTGTAATGTAAGACGCTTGCGCGGTTTCTTGGCTAGTACTAGGCTGGCGAAAATGTTGGCAAAGAAATTGTTTTCAGATGAAGTCAGTAACGTTAATGGTTTAAATTTTGAAATGTGATATGCAGCTATGGTCTTTCTTTATCAGCATTTTGTGAAACCAAGACGCGATCGTTATCACAGCAGCTAAAGACTTGTTCAATAATGAACCAACAATTGAGACTGCCTCGTAGCTTGTTAGCCTAACTAGGCTATGTTCGTGTTGTAGGCCTACATACCATTGGCTCTGCTTTTTCACGAAAGGAGTAGGGTTCTGCTATTGTTTTGCTTTCTTCTTCTTTTTTTTTAATTCTTTTTTTAATTTGTTTTAGATTAACATGTTTGTCCGAAGTCGGAATGCGGCTACCTTAATGGTAAGCTAAAACGGTCACATGCGCAAAATCTCACCATTGGTGAACCTTGGAGCCCAGGAATGAAAAATTAAAAAAAAAAAATTTAAAAGGGGAGGGGGGAAGAGATGAAAATTAACGTGTGCATTAATAAGTCAAGCCATAATCATATCTAGTTTGTTGAAGTACAGTAAAACTTCCGATGCGCCTTTCATAGTTGTTGTTGTTGTTTGTTCTCTTGTTTGTTTTATTTCCTCGCATTAAATTTTAGGCTACACACAGACATCATTGCACAGTATACATTTGTTTTTCTTTCTTGTTTGTTTTTGGTTTGGGTTTTTCTTGTTTTTGCTCTACAGCCTGCATTTTGTAAGTTCCAAAATTTGATTTCAAACCAAACAGACCCTAGACCTAGTTTATGATTGAGGTTCTGGATTCTCTTCGTAACTGAAATACTCACTCACTCACTCACTCAGTCCCAAAGGACGTAGGGGGGACATGAGAGAAGACGCAACGGAGATCTTTTTCCATGCTTCACGATCCTGAACTGAAATACAATATCCACCAAATCAACTAACTTAAATTTTACAGATCAATTCTTAAGATGAGATTATCTAATCTCATCTAATATGGTAGGCAAAAACAGTATGGTCGCATACTCAAAATCTTACCAATGGTGAGCCTCGAAGCTCTAGGCCCTAGTCCAGGATTAAGATATATGTATGCGCTGTTATTAGAGCTTGTTTGCTTATATATATATATATTTTTATATATTATATATATATATATATATATAATATATATAATATATATATATATATGAGCTCTAATAACAGCGCAATTAATAAGCTTTAGTATTCACAATCCAAGTATCGTACAACCTGCGGTATATGACAAAAAAAGTAACAATACATTAAACATATCGGATAGTTGTTGTTGTTATTTGTTGTTTGTTGGTTTGTTGTTGGGGTTTTTTCAGGGGGGGGGGGGGGGTATTTTATTTTTTAATAAATCAAGAAACTATTGATTGCAGTCATTGCACCAGTTGTTTGTCTTTTTTTTTTTTTAAACAAAAAAGCCCCACCCCCACCCCCCACCCCCACCCTCCAAAAAAAAAAGTATGTTTCAAATCAAGTTTTATGTTAAAAGATGCTCACTATATATCATCTTCTTTATCAGGGGACGGGATAGCCTAGTGGTCAGAACATTGCGCTCGCAATTTGACGACCCGGGTTCGATTCCCGTTCGAGGAGATTTTTCTCCTGGAATTAACATCAGTGCTGACTCCACTCTCTCCCAAAGTCCTTCGGATGAGACTAAACCGAGGCCCCGTGTGTGAACGCACGCAGAACATCTTGCGCACACGTTTAATCCTGTTCCGCTTTTCGTAAGAGTAGACCACCGTGTGCCGGTGGGAACAGATGACATTTACAAAACTGCATACACACGGGGACTGGATGTAAAAAAGCACAAGAGTATTTATCCCATTATCCTCAATATAAAAGAATAAAATATAAATATAAATATATCTTCGTGTGTTTCTGTTTGATTTGCTTACTTCCCTACAACCAATAACAATATGGGGTAGGATAGCAAAGTGGTCAGAGCACAAAGTTAAGCAGCATCGGGCGTAGCCCAGTTGGATGGGTGATTGTTTGCGCGCCTTGGCTTCAGTACAGTCCTCCATCCCCTAGTTCACCCAGCTGTAAATGGGTACATGCCCTCTTCAGGGTCAGGGAAGGTAAAGCAGCGAGGGAGAGGAGATGGGCACCGCCCTCAATATGTGTTGGCCCATAGAGCAGCTGAGGTCTCTGATGCCTCGCTCCCTACGACGACATAGGCTATGGGACACCTTTGCCTTTTTACCTATTCTACTTTCTGTATAGAAAGAATTCAAAGAAATGAAGGATAATTATTGCACAACTGAAATATTCCCCAATTATTTTTTTAAAGTTAAAGTTATCAAAATCTTGCCTCAAACTTTTAAATATTCTCAAAATAGGAAAAGCTCATTAATTCTCCAAGAAATGAAATCGTTAAAAAATATTGTTCAGTCAATTTATATCACTATTTAAAAAAAAATTTTTTTTAAAAACACTCATCACAAAACCAAGGAATTTCGAAACTGTACAGAAGATGAATTACTACTTTTGTTCTACCAGTAACATTGTGTTGAAAAACTGCGAGTGTCGCATGCTAATTTAAGCTGATCGGCTGTTTTGATGTTTGTTTTTGTTTTTGTTTGTTTGCTCGTTTGTTTGTTTTCTTTGCTTTGTGTTATTGTTTATCGGTTGCTTTCGTTGTTGGTTTTTTTGTTGTTTGTTTTTATTTTGTCTTTTGTTTTATGTTGTTCTTCAGTTATATCTCATAGAACACCAATGATGAGATTTTACGTATACTACCGTTTTTATCCACCTTTAATGTAGTGGCATTCTGACTTCGGGGATATTCTTCTTCTCCGTTGAACGCTCCGACAGCGACTATTGTTGTCTGTCATATGATCGAAAATACGCCACGCTACCGTTCAGCGCCTGACAAGTCAGACCCAGAGCATCCAACTTCGGCATGAGAGAGAATCGTTTAAGTTTAAGTCTTTCTGGGGGAAAAAGCACAAGAATGGACCAAGAAGGTAGAAAATAGGCAAAGATGGGGTGATCGGAAGAAAAGGAACAAGGCAGAAATAAAGAGAGTGATAGAAAAGAGGAAATTTTTAGCACACAGGTTCCAGAATGTGGGGATGCTATTTATACTGACAGGCCCCAGGCATCCCCACGGGGGAGACCGGGGATATGATTTTAGGTTCTTAATATCAATCTATGTATTATCTTAAATTACCATGCCTATCAGGAAAGAGAGAATTTGAAATTTGAATCGATTTTATTACCTGACTAGCTTGAAGGAGACCGACACGGTTTTCAATTCTACATACTAGAGGAATATAGGCCTATAATAATACGATGACTTAGCAAAGTTATTCGTTATCATCTTAAGTGCTTCGTTATACACAAAGAGTGATCCAGCAGGATTCTAAACTCGAGTCAGGTCAGGCCAAAGGCACGGTCCCTGCTCAATGCATCCCAACAATTAACACTCTCTGTGAACTCTAGAGAGTTGGTATTTATAGGCCTTTTTTCCGAATCTTTGTTAAATCGTTTAAAGAGAGGGAGGGGGGGGGGGGGGAGGGTTCATTCCTAGGCCAGAGTGCTCAGGCTCACCGATGGTGAGATTTTTGCGTATGCGACTGTTTTGCCCACCATTTAGGTAGCCGTATTTCGACTTCGGGGAAAATCAATTTGATAATTATGAAGGATTTGTAATTGGTTACCAGCGATATATAATCATAATGGTGTATAACCAATGCCGTCAAAACTGCAGATCTGTTTGCCTACAAGTATGCACGTCGTTTAAAGGGACGCAACTCACCTAAGACTTGTTAAAAAGTACGAGTGATTGTGTCCCTTGCACATGCCAAGAGCGCATCAACCTCAACAGCATAATAATTATAGGCAGATATAGCCATGTCTAATTCATTGTCATTCTTATCGTCTTTTGTGTACTTTTCTTTTGCTCTTCCTCTGTATACATGTCATTTAATTATTGATATGCATGCTTTTGTTTCTCTATAGCTCAAAAGAGTTCATGGGAATAAACTATTGTAAATTGTGAATCGAATGGTAGATTGAGAGGAGATAGGCTTACTTTAAAAGAAGAAGAAGAAGAAGAAGAAGAAGAAGAAGAAGAAGAAGAAGAAGAAGAAGAAGAAGAATTCAATAACCAGAAGTGCGGAAACGCGTGTCAGTTGGGGGCAGACCTGACAGACACTCTAGCTAATATAATCTTAGCCACTCATAACTTCATGACAGTTATCAAAGGTTCCAAAAGAGACATCATAGCCAGAAAGTCGCCGGGGACGACTGTTTATTTTATTTTATTCATTCATTTATTTATTCTTTTATGTCAAGGATAATGGAATGAGCAATCATATGCTTTATTTTTACATCCAGTCCCCGTGTGTATGCAGCTTCGTAAATGTCATCTGTTCCGACCGGCACACGATGGCCTACACTTACGAAAAGCGGAACAGGATTTAACGTGCGCGCAAGATGTTCTGCGTGCGTTCGCACACGGGGCCTCGGTTTACAGTCTCATCCGAAAGACTTTTGGGGGCAGTAGAGGAAAAATCCCCTCGACCGGGAATCGAACCTGGGTCGTCAAATTGCGAGCGCAATGGTCTGACCACTAGGCTATCCCGTTGTGTCACTGTGTAGTTGTAGTCGTGAAGTGGACAGGTTTAACGGAGGCGACAACTTTTCCCTGGGTCTGCAGGAAACTTTTGTGTTGACAAAAACAACATTTTTTGTTTCCTTCACCAGGTGGGCTGCTAACGCCCAGACTTCAAATCACAAAACAAAAACAAGTTCCAAAACTCACAATTCCTATTGTCTTTGTGAGCGCGCGAATTGGGTAAAGGGTATGATAATAATAGTAATAATAATAATAATAATAATAATAATAATAATAATAATAATAATAATAATAATAATAATAATAACAACATAATAATAATACAATGCAGTATGATACAATACAGCATAAGGTAAAAAGGTAAGATATATAGAAACAAACATAAAATTATCGTCCCGGAAAAAAATCGGAAGTACTCGTTTTATGTTCACAGTCTCGGCTGAGTTTTTTATATAATTGTGTGATATCTTTTTATTATTACCATTTTTCACAGGGCTTCGGTTTATAGTCACACCCGAAGGACTTTTAGGGGGGGGGGGGATGAAGTCAGTAGCCTACTGGTGTTGACTGTAAGGGGGAAATCCCTTTGAGCGGGTGTCTGAGTGGTGGCTGTAACCCAGGCTCGATCCCAGGGTGTCAACTCACGAGCTTAACGCTCTAACCACTAGGCCATCTCGTCCCCCCCCCCCCCCCCCTGTCCCCCTTCCCTCTATGCCATGCTTAATTACCCCGCAATCCATCTCCTTCAAGCTTTGTTGCTGTTTTTTGTTGTTGTTTTTGCTGTTGTTGTTTCAGCCGTCCCTATTTCACGCAGAGAAATCTGCCGTGACTTTAAACGGTGTTCAGTGCAATGCAATACGACACAATACCATACAAGACAATGCGATACAATACAATTCAATACAACTCAACACAATAAAATGCAGTCTAGTACAAAACAATACAAGACAGTACAATGCAATACGATTCAACTCGACACTCAATATCACAATACAAATATAGTACGATAAAACACACCATAATTCAATACAACGCAATAAGATACAATTCCAAACAATCCTGGTATAGTCCCGGGAAAGGAAAAAGATGGGTAGGGTGATGTTATTAATACGATACAATATAGAACAGTAGGTCCAATACAACACAACACAACCAAGTAAAATACAGTGCAATCCTAATTTTGTTCTGGGAAAGAGGAGAGGTGGAGTAGGATAATGTTTTCAATACAATACAATACAATACAATATAATTGAGTACAACACACACAATATAATGCATACAATACAATGTATGCAATGCAATACAACACGTCACAATATAATGCAATACAATACAATGTAATGCAATGCAATACAACACGTCACAATAATTATAATGCAATACAATACAATGTAATGCAATGCAATACAACACAACAAAGAACAGTGAAATATAATCCTGGCATGATTCTTGGAAAGAGAAGGGGTGGGGTAGGGTAAGTTTCATACAGTACGAAAAAAACAATAAAATACAACACATGCAATGCAAACAATGAAAAAAACAATCAAACAAACTAAAAAAAATAAAGCACAAAACATCACACCCAAACACAAAACATGCATTACAATGCAAGGAAAGCCAAGGGAAAAACAACAATATAATGCCAAAAAAAAACAAACTACAAACAAAAAAAAAACGAGCAATGCATAAAATACAATACAAATATACAGCACAATCAAACAAGAAATCTACAATACAGTCCTGATGTAATTCTAAAAAAAAAAAAAGGCAGAGTGGATGGAGTCGGGAAATTTTTTTCTCTTCTTTTTCCCTTTTTTTTGTTCTTTTTTTGTTTGTTTTTGTTTTTTTATTTTTGGGGGGGGGGGGGGGGGGGGGGGGGGAGAAACTTTTTGTAATCCGCTATAATAAGGAAATTGGGGTTTTTTCTAGTTATTAGACCTTTCAAACAGCTTTTTGTCCAGAACACCAGTTGGGGTTAAGAGGAAAGCAAGGGGGGGGGGGGGGGGGGGGGGGGGGGGGGGCTGTCAGTTGCCATGTAATTTAAGGTAATTGTTTTTGTGTAACCTTCTTTTTTTAATTCCTGTACAATTATTGTGCATAATTATTTTCCCGTTGAAACAAGGAATTTATGTCAACGTATTTTTTTCATCGTCAGCAGTTATAAAGGGGTTTGGTTTGGTTTCTTCGGAGAAATAATTTCAAAGAGTTTTTTTTTGTTGTTTTTGTTGTTGGCTTCCCCCCCTTAACCTCCCGTTCACCCAGAATGTGCACCTTTTACCCAAATCATCCACCTGGGGAAACTCTGTGGATGAAATTGCACCTGAATGTAAGTTTGCGTGCATGACAGTTTTCAAGACCCCCGCCCTAAAGGAACCAACTCCCCACTTCAAGTAAATAGTTTCAGTTAGTTCTTATCTGCTCTCGCAAGCACTGGGAAGTTTGTTGTTTTTTTTCCCTTCCCCTAAAGCTCTAGGGTTACCAAGGTAAAATTTTTGCGTTTTGCGACCCTTTTTTCGACATACAACCGCATTCCGACTTCGGGGGGGACTCTCCCCC
>CM060320.1:58818376-58826917 GCA_030674155.1 Stramonita haemastoma | reverse complement strand
GGGGTTGGGGTTGTTGTTTTTTTTCGTTTTCTCGGTTAGCGGCCCGAAGTTCACTAAAGGTAAGATTTTTTTTGCATAAGTGACCGATTTTGCTCCATCATTAAGAAAACTGAAATCTGAATTCGAGAATGACTGTCTGAACACCACATTGGTGTGCATGCAAATTTGAAATTTTGTCATCCATTTCTGCCGGCACGAAATGGCCCACTCTTCCGAAAAGGCAGAACGGGTTTGTTAACATGTAGGCAAGATGTTCCGCGTGTGCTCACACACGGGACATCGGTTTCTAGTCTTATCTGAGGAACTTTCAGGGGAATGGAGTCAGTACTGGAGCTAACTCAGAGAGGAAACATCACCTCGAACCTCGAAAGAGAGTTGTTCTATCAGTTATTATCATTTTAATAGCGGATGTAAAATCAGTCATCTCCATTTTTGACTCAGGAAAGAAAGTTGGGCTGATTGCCTGTTTTGGTTCTCGAAATGCATGGTTGTGCCGGTGTGGATGGCAATTGAGTGAATGCATCCATATATAAGTGGGAAATTTGATGGGTATAGAAATGTAATTAGTCAGCTTGTATTTATTGGTTGGTTTCTTATATAACTGGCTGGTAATGTAGGTAGTTGATTATAAAAAATAACTAAGTGATTAAGTTTATATTAGCTTCATTATATGTATATGTTGTGTAATTCTTCATGGGTTTTTTTTATCCGTGGGGTTCCTTTTTTCATGTGGGCCTGGTGTAAAGAAGGCTTTGGCTTATCTATATACCCTCAATAAACCATTCGAGTTCGAGTCCTTCCTCTCTCTCTCTCTCTCTCCTCTCTCTCTCTCTCTCTCTCTCTCTCTCTCCTCTCTCTCTCTCTCCCTTCTCTCTCCTCTCCTCTCCTCCTCTCTCTCTCCCCTCTTACCTCTCTCTCTCTTACCTCTCTCTCCTCTCTCTCCTCTCTCTCTTGTAAACACATCTCACAAAATCTACGAACCAACCCAATACATTTAGACTCTGTTTGCCCCCAGAATGCAATGGTCCTGATAATTAGCATACGCAATTGAGTTTTATATTGATGTAAAGCCTTTAGAATAAGAGATAAATATTGCGATGTCAAAGGGTTTCTTCTCATTGTTGATATCTTTTTTCCTCATGTATTTGCCATAAGCTGTACTTTGCCGTGTATTCTCTATCATCAATCATTGATCTGATCAGCAGAACCCTTCAGGTATGGGGCCAACGGCCTCTGTTTTTTTATGAATAAAACTCTTCCGAGTTCAGCGTTCTCTGAGTGTGTGTGTAAAATGTAGGCCTACTACTCTCTAACTGTCACTTTAAAAAAAAAAAAAAAAAAAAAAAAAAAAAAAAAAAAAATATATATATATATATATATATATATATATATATATATAATGATAATCCTGGCTCGATGGACTACCTTAATGGGTCCATTGACATGAAGATAAGAGCCAGTGGTTCATCCTGCTTTAAACCCTAGGCTCCATTAATGTGTTCGTTGACATTTAGAGTAAAAAAATCTGTATTACATTCGATAAATCCTAGACTTTATAGTGTTTATTGACATGAAAATAAAAATCCGAAATATCGACTTTCCTAGCTTTTCCTGATATAGTTTACAATAGTATTCTTAGATATGACAGTACATTCCATTAGTACAATAATGGTAGAATGTGCCTGCTTTTGATTCTATTTGGTAAATGTTGCCTCCCCCCCCCCCCCCACCTCCCTCCCATTTCCATTATTTTTGGAGATAGTTGTTTTTTAATGGGTGTGGTGGTGCCGTAAAAGGGGGGGTTGTGGTAGATAAAGGAAGTTGTGTGTGTGTGGTGTGTGTGTGTGTGTTTTATCTATTTATTTATTTTATTTATTTATTCTTTTATATCGAGGATAACAGAATAAGCAATCATGTGTTTTTTTTCATCCGGTCCCCGTGTGTATGCAGTTTTGTAAATATTGTCATCTGTTCCCACCGGCACACGATGGCCTACTCTTACGAAAAGCGGAACAGGATTTAACGTGTGCGCAAGATGTTCTGCGTGTGTTCGCACACGGGTGTGTGTGTGTGTGTGTGTGTGTGTGTGTTGTGTGTGTGTGTGTGTGTGTGTGTGTGTGTGTGTGTTGTCTGTTGCTGTCTGTCTGTCTGTCTGTCTGTCTGTCTGTCTGTCCGCCTGTAACTGTGTGTGTGTCTGTCTATGTGTCTGTCTGTCTATGTGTCTGTCTGTCTGTCTGTCTGTCTGTCTGTCTGTCTGTCTGTCTGTCTTCTCTCTCCTCTCTCTTCTCTCTCTCTCTCTCTCTCTCTCTCTCTCTCTCTCTCTCTCTCTCTCTCTCTCTCTCTCTCAAGAAAGGGAGTTAGTATTCCAAAGAACAGCCATAAGTGGCTTAAATACAGAAATCTTAGACATTTTGACATAAACAGTTTCCTTGGGGATTTAAATAATTCACATTTTCCTTTAGTTTACCAGTTCACGGATCCAGATAATGCATTTGAAATTTGGTATCATAACTTTTTGAATGTTTATGACAAACATGCACCTTTAAAAACTAAACGAGTTAAAACTGACCCTAAACCACCATGGTTGACCAAACATGTTGAAGATGCAATAAAATTACGAGATTTGTTATTGATCAATGGAACAAGGGATGAATTTACTAAACAAAGAAATCTTGTCACATATTTGAAACGACAGGCTAAAAAGGGGTATTTTCAAAAGCTTGTTTCTGACAAGTCTAATAATAAATATATGTGGAATGCCATAAACCGCTTAACTAAAAAGGATTTTAGACCTAAATCTTCACTTCCTTTAGACATAGTGCCAGATAAACTCAATGATCATTTTTGTAATATAGCTCAATCAACTATCCAAACTAACACCTCTCACTTAAATAATCTTGAAGTACTAGATGAATTCTGTGCTTCTAAAAACATCTCATCAAAACTTAATATTCCATTCATGTCTGTGAATGAAGTTTACAATGCTTTGACCCATTTAAAACAAACAGGCACATGTGGGCTAGATGGTATCAATGGTAAGATCTTAAAAATAGCAGCTCCCATTATCTCAGAAACATTGACCTATGTATTCAATCTATTTATAGCAAAAAATCGTTTTCCAAAAGCTTTCAAAGTTGCCAAAGTTTTGCCACTCCATAAAGCTGGTGATCGTTCTAATCCTGCAAATTATCGACCTATTTCTATATTATCTAACTTATCTAAACCTTTAGAAAATCATATTAGACAGCACATTCTTAGCCACTTCAATAAGCATGACCTATTTCATCCCAACCAATCTGGATTTCGAAAAAAAACATTCGTGTCACACTGCACTAACGAACTAAGTTGACAAATGGCTAACCAACATAAATAACAATTTAATTACTGGTGTCCTGTTTGTTGATTTTTCAAAAGCATTTGATTTGATTGATCACAAGCTTCTTCTAAGAAAACTGAAACTGTATGGTCTTTCAGATAATACAATAGAACTCATGTCATCATTTTTAGACAAACGTAAACAACTTGTTTTAATTGAGGAATCTAAATCTTCTATTTTGCCCATTTTGTTCGGTGTTCCTCAGGGTTCCATCTTGGGACCCATACTATTCTCAATATATATTAATGATTTACCCCTCTGTTTAAAAGCTAACTGTGAAATGTTTGCAGATGACACAACATTACATACTAGCCACACTAAATTAGATGACGTGATTTTTACCTTACAGACTAATATAGAACAACTGATAAAATGGTCTGATTCAAATCATATGAGCATCCACCCTCATAAGAGTAAACATATGATTATAACTACCAGACAAAAACGGCAGAACCTTTCTAAAATCCGTAGTTCATTGGACATCAGTGGTAATGTAGTTCAAGAAGTTGATTTTCATAAAGTTCTAGGATTAGTAATTGATAACAATCTGTCATGGTCTGAACATGTAAGAATGGTGTGTAAAATCATATCAAAAAAGATTTATCAGCTAATGAAGATAAAACATTTCCTAAATTCACACTCTCGTAAACTGTTTTATCATGCTTTTATTGAGCCACACATAAATTATGTATCAACAGTTTGGGATACGGCGAGCGAAAACACTTTAAAACCATTGGCAAGTATGTACAGACGTGCTCTTAAAGTACTTCTACTAAAATCATCATCATTGTCATGTAATGATTACATCTCACTTGATATTCTCCCTCTGAAATGGAAGTTAAGATACAATAAGGCAATTTTTATGTTCAAAATTATGTCTGGCTCTGCTCCACCTTCATTGATAAACAAGTTTAAGATAAATGAGTGTCGCTATTTTCACAAAATAATGTTACCACTGCCCAGAATTGATCTGTTCAAATCTAGCCTCACTTACTCTGGTGGTTTATTATGGAATGATGTTTCATCCTCAGTTAATGTCAATACTAGTTTATATACTTTTAAAAATAAGTATCATTCGATCCTAATGAATGAATATACAGGCACATTCACATAATATCTTCTCTTGTCTGGCATTGCATTTTATTTTCCTCTGTGCTCATTTCTCTCTCTCTCTCTCTCTCTCTCTCTCTCTCTCTCTCTCTCTCTCTCTCTCTCTCTCTCTCTCTCTCTCTCTCTCTCTCTCTCTCTCTTTTATTTATTTATTTATTTATTTATTTTTTATACAAAATCTCCTTTTTGACATGCATTTCTATGATGTTACAACGATTTTTATGGGTTTTTTCTCCTTTTTTGTTGTTTTTTTTCCATAAATTTGCAGTTGATTTGTTTTCATTGTTATGATTTTCTTTGATTGAGGGCTGGATGTAAAAAAGCCATTATGTGTGCTTATTCTTATCCCTTAATAAAAGTGTTTCAAAGTGTTTCAAAGTGTTTCTCTCTCTCCTCTCTCTCTCTCTCTCTCTCTCTCTCTCTCTCTCTCTCTCTCTCTCTCTCTCTCTCTCTCTCTCTCTCTCTCTCTCTCTCTCCTCTCTCTCTCTCTCTCTCTCTCTCTCTCTCTCTCCTCCCCCTTCATCCCTCCCTTCACCCTCTCTCCTCTTATATAGAGCAAAAAAATCTTGCAAGAATATCGCCCACTCGATCACTTTCACCTTTTGTTTCTTTGCTTTTAAACCGTCAACAAATTTTAATGGAGCCACCCCCACCCCCACCCCACAAACCCACCAACTACCCCTCTCCCTCTCCTTATCCTCTTGCACCCCCTCCTCCCCCTCCCCTCCCCTCTTCCCACTCCTCCGCCCCCACCCTCACTCGTGAGAGTAAGTCACATGTTTGTGATAAATTAGTCTGCCTTTGTTCTAAGATCATGATGGGCGAGAAAGAAAAGGAAACGAAAATAAAAGAAAAGAAAGAAGAAAGAAAGAAAGAAAGAAAGAAAGAAAGAAAGAAAGAAAGAAAAGGAAAGAAAGAAAGAAGAAAAGAAGAGAGAGAGAGAGAGAGAGAGAGAGAGAGAGAGAGAGAGAGAGGGGAGAGAGAGAGAGAGAGAGGAGAGAAGAGAGAGAGAGAGAGAGAGAGAGAGAAAGAAAGAAAGAAAGAAAGAAAGAAAGAAAGAACATCAGTTTATCTTCCCGCTAACAAAGTTAATATCCGCATCTGGACAGTACAGTGTATGCAAGTGAAGAGCCAGATTTAGGGCCAGCCTGTTTTTGAGTGGGCACGACAGTGTTCGTGAAACTGTGTGTGTGTACACGTGTGTGTGTGTGTGTGTGTTGTGTGTGTGTGTGTGTGTGTGTGTGTGTGTGTGTTGTGTCTGTGTCTGTGTCTGTGTCTGTGTGTCTGTGTGTGTGTGTTTCTTCTGTCTGTCTGTCTGTCTGTCTGTCTGTCTGTCTGGTCTGATGTGTGTGTGTTGTGAGTGTGTGTCTTTGTGTAGGTGTGTGGGGGAGGGGGGTTGCGGGGTGCAGACGTTATTTGTTTGTGTGTTGTGGGGGGGGGGGGGGGTGGTTGAGTGGGTGAATTAGGGGATTGCGGTGCAGATGTTTGTGTGTGTGCATGTGTTTGTGTTGTGTGTGTGTTTGTGTTTGTGTGTGTGTGTATGTGTGTGCGTGTACAAGTGTGTGTAGTGTGTGTGTGTGTGTGTGTGAGAGAGAGAGAGACAGAGAGAGAGAGAGAGAGAGGAGAGGAGAGAGAGAGAGAGAGAGAGAGAGAGAGAGAGAGAGAGAGAGAGAGAGAGAGAGAGAGAGAGAGAATTGTGTTTGTGTGCGTTCGTGAGTGCATGTGTGTGCGAACAAATTTTGTGTGTGTGAGTAATATGTGTGTGCGTGTGTAAGTAATACGCAAGTGTTTGTGCGCGTGCGCACGCGCGCGCGCGCGTGTGTGTGTGTGCAGGCGTGGGTAGTTTTTCATCTTTTCCTTGTGTGCCTTGAAGTATCTTTTGTGTGTTGCTCTCTCTCTCTCTCTCTCTCTCTCTCTCTCTCTCTCTCTCTCTCTCTCTCTCTCTCTCTCTCTCTCTCTCTCTCTTGAGAAGAAGAAATGTGATTCCATATCATGTTAAAATTCCAACGGTGTTTGAATATCTTGTCTTATACTTGAAAACAAGGTAATCAACCCAATAATTGTCGACTTCGTTAAATCCTATCAGATTATACGTATAATTATTGACTTTTTTTTCGTTCCTCGACTTAAGCTCCAAGGTTCACCAGTGGTGAGAATTTCGCCTATGCGACCATTTTTTGCCCATTAACATAGCCGAATTCTAAATGTATTGAAAATTACATTGAATGATGATGTATATCAATCGTTTCAATCATCCTTTAAATGCCCCTCTCATTTCAGTTAAATGCCCTTCTAATTTCAGAAAAATGACCTCCTCGTTCTGGTAAAATGCCTTTCTCGTTTCAGTCAGATACCCTTCTCATTTTCAGTCACATACCCTTCTCATTTTCAGTCACATACCCTTCTCGTTTCAGTCACATACCCTTCTCATTTTCAGTCACATACCCTTCTCGTTTCAGTCAGATAACCTTTTATTTCAGTCACATACCCTTCTCATTTCAGTCACATACCCTTCTCATTTCAGTCACATACCCTTCTCGTTTCAGTCACATACCCTTCTCATTTCAGTCACATACCCTTCTCATTTCAGTCAGATACCCTTCTTATTTCAGTCACATACCCTTCTCAGTGCAGTCACATACCCTTCTCATTCAAGTAATGTACTTACTCTTGTGAGCATGGTTACCGATTGGATGGGTAACTGTTTGTGCGCCTTGGCTTCAGTACAGTCCCTCCAGTTCACCAAGTTGTAAATGGATATCTGCCCTCTTAAGGGTCAGGGAAGGTAAAGCAGCGATGGAGAAGAGATGGGCACCGCCCTCAACATGCTGGCCCCTAGAGAAGCTGAGGTCTCTGATGCCTCACTCCCTTACGACCACATAGGTTATGGGGCACCTTTACCTTTTACCTTTCTTCAAGTAACTTTCCATTCTCATTCAAACGTACCCCTCTCATTCAAAATACGTAGTCTGTCATTCTAAGTTGTGTACCTGTCTCTTTCCAGTTACATAACCCTTTCAATAGATCATTTTAGCCGAGAATGGGTTGGCTGTCAATGAAAACCAAGTCGGACTGAACTCAGAGGGGCTGAAAGGGTTGGGCAAATGAATGAGCAATGCTAATAGTTATTGATTAAATGAATAATTATCCCAGATGTCGGAATGCGGCTACCTTAATGTTCAGCATGAACGTCGCTTACGTTAAATCTCACCATTGGTGAAACTGGGAAACTCTAGCTGTGTAGAGGAAAATTGAATTTGTTATAGAAAGCTGGTTCAGCAAAAATCGATTTATATAAACAAACACTAAAAATAATCAAGTCAATCAACAGAGATAGAAACAAACTAGACAAATCAGTACACACATTACTTAGTAATTAAGTTAATGAATGAATATAGAAACGGGCAACAAAAACAACAACAAGAAAAGCGGAAATAAACACGTCTGACTGGCATGGAAACACACGTCAATAACAAAAACATAAATCTTGTAAACAAATAAGTGATAAGTATAGAACTAAACTAAAAATAATAAAACTACAACGAATAAACAAACAAGTCCTGAATATAGAACTTAACTGAAAATACAAACCTGGCTTGAATGAAAACAATCTAAATGCGTTTAAACCCATAAAAGATTTAAAAAGTCGAAAAAATAAATGACTAAGCACAAAACTTTACTGCTGGAAACAAGGATACTACAACGTATTTCTGAAAACAACACACACACACACACACACACACACACACACACACACACACACACACACACACACACACACACACACACACACACACACACACACACACACACACACACACGCCCGCGCGCACGAATCTTCGAGGCTTTTAGTGATAATCACGCCTGTGTTTAAGAAAGAAAAGGAGAAAAAAAAGAAAGAAAAAGAGTATACTTGTTGTTGTCCACACTCTAAGCACCCGCTACATTTACAACGGTATTGTATTCGCTAAAGTCCTTTTCGACGATTAAAAAAAAAAAAGCATTAGCGCGTACGCACGCACGCACGCACGAGTGCACGCGAGTGTGTGTGTGTG
>CM060320.1:58803376-58808376 GCA_030674155.1 Stramonita haemastoma | reverse complement strand
TGAAATGTGGAACGGGTTTTAATGTATGTCTGTGTGTCTGTGTGTCTGCCTGTCTCTCTCTCTCTCTGTCTCTCTGTCTCTGTCTCTGCCCTCTGTCTCTCTCTCTCTCTCTCTCTCTCTCTCTCTCTCTCTCTCTCTCCTCTCTGTCTTCTGTCTGTCTGTCTGTCTGTCTGTCTCTGTCTCTCTCCATCAAGTCAAGTCAAGTCAAGTCAAAATGATCTTTATTGAGGGTAAATTATTAACTTTACACAACTTTTTTTCATCCTGCCCTCAATCAAGAAAATTGACTTATCAAAGCATTCAAACGACAAATATCAATCTATGTTGAAAAGAACTAAAGTAAATGAGGGGGGGGGGGGGGGGGGGGTTAAAAAAAAAACTAGACCTGTGTCCTTCTTAATTTGGGTATCTTTATTCCTTTTTTCCGCCATGTAAAACAAAAGGAAGAGTGATTGCTACAACCTGTCTGCACTGAGCATGTTTCTGCTATGTTGGTCTTTGAAGTAGTGTAAATGTGATCAATGAGCGTGTATGTGTCATTAGTAATGCGAGTTGGACGATCAATTATTTGCTCTAAACCATACTTGGCATAATTAATATTCCACTTTGATCCAGGGACTGTCAGATCTATGTTGAAATCTCCCATAAAAAAAATTCTTTGAACTGTAGAATTGCGGCATCCATCATTGAAGTAAAAAATGTCATATCAGTCAATTGTTTCATCTGGGTTCATGTAGTTGAAACCAGTTATAATCGATTTACAATGTCTAAACGCGATTTCTACCCATGTAGATTCTGTGTGTGTGTGTGTGTGTGTGTGTGTGTGTGTGTGTGTGTGTGTGTGTGTGTGTGTGTGTGTGTGTGTGTGTGTGTGTGTGAAATGATATACCAATTAAATATAAACAAACAACAGTAAATACAAGAATAAACGAAGGCATTAACAAAGAAACGAAACATCCTTATATTAAAAAAATATTAAAAAAACAGTAAAATAAGGACTACCATACGTCACAGAAAACAACCCTTAACTAGAATAGATCAAACACATATACAGCCATGACATACGTAGGAAAAGAAAGCTTTAACTAAAATAGATCTGTAAATATATATATTGAAATATGAATTCAGGATATATACGTACCATTATCGTCTTCTTAATCATGTCTGGCTCTCTGGCATAACCGGCAGAATGAAAACATGATTCTTTGTCGCCAGACTGGAGTATCCTGATTGTTTGCTTAGATGTCGGTTTGTTGTTGTTGTATCTTACCGATTTCCATAGACGAAGTGTGATACTATTTTAGATCTCCAATCTCACCTTTATCTAACGTATATTGTTCTTCATTGAAAAGCAAACAAAATAGTGAAACAATGATCCAAAGAATATCAGATGAAAGAGAGAGGGGGGGGGAACTCCAGACAAAGCGAAAATCGGTAGAACAAAAAAAAAAAGAAAGTGTGTAGTGTAACTTAATTCGTTTCACTTTTTGTTTCTGTCCAGAAATGGTTGTTTGTGAATGGTAATTCCTCTCTCTCTCTCTCCTCCTCTTCTCTCTCTCTCCTCTCTCCTTCTTCTCTCTCTCTCTCTCTCTCTCTCTCTCTCTCTCTCTTCTCTCTCTCTCTCTCTCTCTCTCCCTCTTCAATCTCTTCTCTTCCCTTGAAAAAAATACTCTTCTCTTATCACAAATTAGAAAAAATTGAAAAATAAATATACGGTGTAGCTTTCCTCCTTTCTCTCTCGTTTCTTCTCCTTTTAAAGTTTTGTTGTGTATGTGTGTGTGTGTGTGTTGTGTGTGTGTGTGTGTGTGGTGTGTGTGTGTGTGTGTGTGGTGTGTGTGTGTGTGTGTGTGTGTGTGTGTGTGTGTGTGTGTGTGTGTGTGTGTGTGTGTGTGTGTTTTGTGTGCTCTTAATTCAAAGTCCTTCAACTTGAATGATATTAGACAATGTGTGTGTGTGTGTGTGTGTGTGTGTGTGTGTGTGTGTGTGTGTGTGTGTGTGTGTGTGTGTGTGTGTGTTGTGTGAAAAGCGCATCTTTATGCACATACAACTTTATTTGTGTGATTTCACTTATATGAACAGACACTAAACGTGAAAACACACACCTTTAGTTGTGCGTACATGCAAGCTTCTGTGTGTACATCTATTTTTAGGGTTATATAAATTTAATTTGATTTGATTTATTCTTTTATATATCGAGGATAATGTAATAATCACTATCGTGCTCTTTTAGTCCAGTCCCCGTGTGTATGCAGATTTGTAAATGTCATCTGTTCCCACCGGCCACGATGGCCTACTCTTACGAAAAGCGGAACAGGATTTAACGTGTGTGCAAGATGTTCTGTGTGCGTTCGCACACGTGGCCTCGGTTTAAAGTCTCATCCGAAGGACTTTTGGGAGAGTGGAGTCGGCACTGATTTGATTTGATGAGAGAAATTTCGAAAGGAAGACAGGTAGAAGTAGCTCCACACAATTTGATCAGGTTTGCCATCTTTCTCTGTCTCTGCCGAGTTCTGCCATTCCCTGTAGCCCTTTCTCCCAGACCCACTGACCTCAGTGATGTTGGCAATATGGCATGTTGGTGGTCTGCCTGTTTTCCTTCTGCCTTTAACCTTAACTTGGAGAACCAGTCGTCATCAGATTTGTCCGTGTGCTTTCTGTTTGCATGACCGATGTAACTTTTTCAGTCTGCGTTTAACCACTCAGCTAAAATTGATGAGAGTTCGTTAGGAAAGTTTCATTTGTTCTTCTGTCTGACCTTTTGACTCTAAAAGTCACCTGTATAATCATATTAATAAAGATCCCACAAAAGGGGAATATGTACAAATGAACGGAAGAGTTATACCGAATGAATAATAAATTATGTCAATAAAATGTGAACGAACAAATAAGAGACATACAAATTATTGGACAAAAGGTTATAAAACCAAGGAAAACATTACTTAAGAATACGAAATAATACAAAATACAACGAAAAAAAGAAAAAAATCTAAACGGAATTATGATTTTATATAAATAATAAATTAGCAAGAACGAAAATAACGTACGGTAACTGTGATTTATGGCGTTGATTTTACTTCGTTTCCTTTCCAAAGTTGTGTTATGTGATTGGGAATAAAGCATGTGTGTGTGTGTGTGTGTGGTGTGGTGGTGTGGTGTCGTGCGTGCGTGCGTGCGTGCGTGCGTGCGTGCGTGCGTGCGTGCGTGCGTGGTGTGTGCGTGCTGTGGTGCGTTGCGTGTGTGTGTGTGTGTGTGTGATAAAGGAAAAGTCAAGCGGAAGTCATTGACTGAATAAATCAATATGTAAATGAATCAGCAAATTATGAATAAATTGATAGATAATTATATAAATGAAAGAGTTACCTAACCACATGTACAAACTAATGAAAACAAAACAAACCAAAGAAAAAATATCAAAAACTAATTAAAAAAAAAAAAAGAAAAAAGAAAAAAAAAGGAAAAATCTGAACGAAAATAGACATGATAAGACAAGAAGATTTATTCCCAGGATTAACCACTCACCATCAATGATGTATTCTCTTTTTATGTCAGATTTTGTCTGGGGTTCTCAGAATAAAACAACACACACACACACACACACCACCACACACACACAGCACACCACGCACGCACGCACGCACGCCGCCGCGCGCACACACACACACACGACACACACGCACGCACGCACACACACACACACACACACACACACACACACACACACACAACACACACACACACAGCACAAGAAAACCACACGGTTCCTTGTCGTAGAACTGGTGTGTCAGTTTTGTTTTTTTGGAATCGATTGTCACATACGAGTAAAATGCTATATAGATTTTATGGTTTGACTAGATGTTATTAAAGAGAGCATAACTATTACATAATACATTATATATATATATATATATATATATATATATATATATATATATATATATATATATATAATATATATATATATATATATATATATACCAGCAAACATCAGTGCATACTAACAACAACCTTAACTTTTGTGCTCAATCCACATCATCATCAGTAGGACGGCTGGTGGACAGAGTACTTGCTGTTTTCATGATTATGCTCAGTGCTGTTATCATCCCTAATCAATTCTTACACGAAAGGAAGGAATTAAAAAGAAAAAAAGCATCAAATAAGCAAACAATACAGCAGCAGAAATGACGAATGAATAGAATGATAATACACACAGGCAAACAGTGAATCTAAAAACAAAAATTGCGCATCAACAAACACCCAAGCAAACATTTTAACAAGTAACCGCCACTTAAACAACAAACAAACAAGCAAAAGATAAAGGTAGACTTGACAGACAAACCCTTAAGACGCTATATTATACCTACGCGTTTTCTATTGATTTAACTTGTCTAACATATTCACCTTTACCTCTTTTACATATTCCGTAATCTTGTAAACCGAGGGGGCACCACTGAAGATTTTGCAACCACCCTCCTCCACTCCCTTTGTCCTCTGCATTTCGTAGTATAATATATATAACCTTTCACCTTCACCTGTCCCGTAGTCCCACTGACCGTGGGGGCACCACTGAAAATTTTGCAACCAGCTTCCTCCACTCCACTCATATAACATATACTTCTAAATAAAAAAAATCAACGCAAAACAGACAAGTGTAAGCCAACACAAGCTATCAAATAAATAGGAAACCAAGTAAAGTAAAAAGAAGAAAAAAAAAAACAAGGAAAAAATCGTAGTGGAGAGCCTGAACCAAAACAAGTTTCCTAGTTAGGCCTATACCAGCAGTTCCAATTGTACCCTCCCGTTTCGTATTTACCACACTTCTCTTGACGTGTGTCTCTTGTGTCTACCACTGCACAAATGTACTGTTGTTAAAATGCGTGTATGCGCGCACGTGTGTGTGTGTGCGTGGGTGTTGTGGATGACTGGATTAAGGCATTCAGCTATGGGAACCTGGAACAAACTTAGGCTTATTTGAAATTTAGTTTGTTTTTAACTACTTATCA
>CM060320.1:58788376-58795876 GCA_030674155.1 Stramonita haemastoma | reverse complement strand
AATCCCTATCCTTATCAGGGAGTATAATTACGATAAAAAGAAACCCAACAAATAGGAACAAATAAACAAAGCCACACCACCCTCCCCTAAAAAGCACAAAAAAATATCCAAACAAAAAACGTCTGTGCCTCTCTGTTCCACACTCTCACTCTCTCTATCCCTTTGTAGTCTCTTTACTCCTCCACTCCACATTTTCTCTGAACAACGACTAGACAGAGACAGACAGACAGACAGAGAGGCCCTTAGCAGGCAGGAAGATAGCCAGACACACAGACAAACAAACAAAAAGCTTTTTCTCATCCATTCAGACACTTCTTTTTTTAATAAAAGCATCAGTGTGTCGAGGATAAGCTTTGTATTCTAAAGGTGATGGGTTCGATTCTTCCAACACCCTGTAAAAATGGACAGTAATAAATTTCCCTACCCACCTTGCTGTGTTGTTATTATCCCACCCAGCTACGCAGCAAGAGTGACTGACCTACATCCTCTCCGCCCTCCTTAGTCCCTTGGGATGGGTGTCACCAGAACGGGTGTCAAACAAAACAAAACAAAACAAAACATGTGGGTGGACGAGTCACTAAACTTTTGTAGACCTGACCCCCCCCAAAAGTTGAACAAAACAAAACCACCACCACCACCACCCCCCCCCCCCCCAAAAAAAAAAGAAAAAAAAGAAAAAAAAAAAAAAATTCTTACCTTAGTAGTGTGTTACAGGAAAGTACCTTGACTACACAATACAGCTCCGTACTTCCTCTCTCTCTCTCTTCTGTCTGTCAAGTTCTTCTCCCGTGTGTCTATGTCGATAAGTCTGTTTTGCTTTTGTTTATAACAGTCAGTAGGGAGGGAGGGGTGGGATAGCCTAGTTGTGAGAGCCTTGTATTCGTGATCTGACGGTAGTATGCCTGGTGTCGAACCACCACTGAGTGAGTCACACCCCTTTTTTAGGGGATTTTTTTTTTCTCCTGGAGTTCATCAACATCAGTACTGACTGATTCCATTCCCCCCCAAAAAGTCCTATGGATGAGACTGTGTAAACTGAGGTTCTGTGTGCAAACGCATGCAGAACATCTCATGCGCATCTTAAAACTCGTTCCACCTTTTGAAAGAGTTATGTCATTGCGTGCTGGTAAGAACGGATGACAAAAATGTTAATTTAAAAGAACTACACATATGCATATAATCTATTACGCACACTGGTGTCGTGTTTAGACATCATCCCCGAAGTCGAAAGCGGCTACGTTAATTGTGGAGAAAAACGGTCACATCCACATAAATCTCCGTCTAATAACACTTTAAGTGTACAGACGTAAAATCAAAGAGACACACACACACACACACACACACACACACACACACACACACACACACACCACACACACACACACACACAACACAACACACATCTTACCCTTGGTGAACCTCCTTGGGAGCTTTATAGCCGAGGAAACGAAAAAAAAAATCAGGTATCTGGCAAAAGCTCAAACAAACGATAAGAATAAATGAAACCCAAAAACCACCCTCACCAAGTCTCGTTCATCTTACTGCATATTTCCCTGTTTCCTTTGCAGATCTGCCGGTGAGTGACGACGTGGACTTCCTCCTGGAGTATGGCGACGTGGACGCCATCGCAGAGCTGCTCTACTCCTTCAACACCCCGACAGCAGCAACAACACCACCACCAGCAGTAATGCCTCAGCCCACAACAACTCCCACCCTGCACCCTCCTCCGCCTCCTCCTCCTCCTCCACGCCCTCAACAACTACCACCAACAACCCCCATGCCGCCGCCACCTACCCTTCCAACACCACCCCCACCCCTACCCCCACCCCCACCCCTACCCCTACCCCTACCCCCACCATCTTCACAGACACGTCCAGAGAAGCTGAGAGCCCATCCCTGTCCGAGCATAGTGACTTCGGCTGCTGCGTGTTGCCTCCTAGAACGAGTGAACAGGCCGCCTCTTCGAGAGCGAAAGTCAGAGCGCGTGCAGACCTTATGAGAGTTCTGCCTCCAGAAGGTCAGGGCTGGAGTCGGACACGGTCCCTCCCTGCGCTCTGCCCAACAACCCTGGCCGTAGAAAAGAGCAGAAGGCCAGCGCGTCCGGCAGGTCATCCGGGGCGGATAGTGGGGGCGGTAAGGGAGGGGGGAAGAGGATGAAGGCGATGGGTCCGCCAGCGGACGTGCTGCAGTCTGCGGGCTGTGGCGCCTCCAGTCAGCAGAGTGGGGCCTCTGCCGGCTCGTACTCTGTCTTCAACACCGCCCCCAGTCCCTTCATAGCGCCCGCCACCACATACTCCGCTCTCAAGCCCATAAACCTGCCTCCGGCAGTACACTTCAGTTCTGGCCTGACCACCCAGCAGAGTGTCACCGCGTCCTACCCCATTCTGACCACCACCCCCACCCCTTTCATCGCTCCCGCAGCCCCCTACACCGCCTTGAAGCCCGTGGGGCTGTCCCCGGCCCTGCACTACAGTTCTGGCATCTCCAGCCAGCAGAACACGGCTCCCTCCTACCCCATCTTGACCACGGCTTCTGGCACGTTTTTAGCCCCTCCCACCACCTACACTCCCCTGCCTTTCACCACGGCACCCTTGAACTTCGGTCTTCCCTCCACGGCCTCGTGTCCGCCCTTGGCGTTCACCACGTCTCCCGCCAGGGTCTCGGAACGCCTTGCCATTTCAACCCCAACTTTGCTCTCAGCGGGACCGCTGCCCTGTCCCCCAGTTACACCCAGCCCTCCAGGGTGAACCCTGACCCCCGGATGGGGTCCTGCTTCATCTTCACTCAGACCCCGAAACTGATGATCCCGCCAGAGTCAGCAGGGCAGGTCTCCACCAAGACGTTCAGTTCTCCAGACTGCTTAAAACCACCCTCAAGCACAAAATTGCACACCAGTCCAAAACCTCCCAAATCTAAGACCTCCACGTGTCAGCCGACGACCCCTGGCAATCTATACTCCGAAAAGAAACTCACGTCCAGTTCTTCTCTCCAGGAGGACATCGAAGACTTTCGGAACCAGGTGCGTTTACAGAAACTGCAACGGATTCAGATGGCGAACGGCGGGAAAGACTTTCACAAAGCCACAAAGAAGGTGAAGAATTTCGAGGCGCTGACCAGCAAATCCAACTACAGACCGAAGGCAGCGCTCGGTCTCTTCCTTACCAACAGCCCTACCCCAAGCAAAAGAAACCGCAACAGCCGCTGCTCCTCAGCACAGGCAAGAAGCGGCAGATGCAGAACGCGGCAGACGAGGAGCCCAGCGACCCTCAGAGCCTCCTGCATCAGCAGCAGCGGGAACTGGCCAAACTGCTGCAACAACACGCCAGGCAGCAAGAAGAACTGCAGAGAAAACTGCAGCAGCAGCAGCAGAAAGAGCACAAAACCAAATCAGCCTCGCGGGAAAACCGCCCCCCGAAAACTGACCAGGACGCTCCTCCCAAGCAGAACGTCTCTGGCATCAAAGCCCGGGAGACCAGCAGCTCTGAGGACCTGGACTCGTGGCCGTTCCCTTTCCTGCTGCAGGACGATGCTGCTGACCTCCACGCGCTGTCCACGGACGCGCGGTCCCCGGCCCTGCTGAGCTCTGGGAGCAGCAGCAGCATGGCGAGTCAGGCCGACCCCGAGCCTGGGCTGGGGGAGGAGGGGGAGGTGGAGAAGGTGGAGGTGGACGACATGCTGTCCTCGTGCTCCTGCGCGCCCTGTGCTCCGTGTCGCCTCCTCCCTCCTGCATGGACCCTGAGCTGACTGATCAGTCTGACGGTGAGTAGTGCGTGGGCCTGGTGGTGTGTTTTTTTGTCCCCTACTGCTGGTTGTGTGGTGTGTGTGTGTGTGTGTGTGTGTGTGTGTGTGTGTGTGTGTGTGTGTGTGTGTAGCCTTGTTTGCTTCTTTGTTGTTCGTTTTCTTTTTTTTCTTTTCGTTGTTTTCCATTCTTTGTTATTTGTTTTTTTTGGGGGGGGGTTGTTTTCCTTTTTTGTTATTTGTTTTGTTGCTATTTGTTCTATTATTTGTTTTTTGTTTTCCCTTCTTTGTTATTGATTTTCTCTTCAGGTTTTTTTTTTTAGGAGGATGAAGGATGGTTGGTGATTGATGTTTTTTAGTAGTGATGGTAATGTTCTGGTGTTTGTCGTTATATTTCATTTTTATGCCATTTCTGTTGTTAATACGGGTTTGGTAGAAATTGTCTTCATGTTAGCTTTTTTTTTTTTGACTGTTTATTCCTGTATCAGTGTTGAGTTGCATTGTGTTGCGTTGCTTAGCATTAAACCGTTGGCTTTTTTCTTATTCTTTGATTTTTAGGATAATGAAATTAGCACTCGTATACTTTTTACATCCACTCCCCGTGTGCATGCAGTTTTATAAATTGTGTCATCCTTTCTTACCGGCAGAAATGACTTCTAAAATTCGGAACAGTTTAACATGAGCGCAAGATGTTCTACGTGTGTTCGCACACGGGACCTCCATTTATAGTCTAACCCGAAGGACTTTCGGGGGAGTGGAATCAGCACTGATGTTAATTAGGGGGGAGGTGGCGGGAGATGCTCTTGAACAGCTTCCTCGGTGGTAGCTCGGACCTGGGCCATCAGATCTCGAGCAAATCGAAGGCTCTAACCACTAGGCTATCACGCACCATGCTGCTTGCTTGAAAAGTTTTTATCTGGATAGAACTTTTGCCAAACACAATAGTCTTCTTTTCTTGGGTTCATTTACTTGTGCTAAGTACTCATTGCATGCAAGACTTTTTATGGATTCAAACTACGTACCTTTTAGCCTCTGTAGAGGGTACACTGACCACAATGCCAGCAATGAAGGAATGTGTCGTGCTTTATGTTTTCTTTGTACAGACAATTTGTGAAAGATCTTACGTTGCCCTTGATATAATTATGTTGTTGTTGTTTGTATTCAATTTAACGTTTGTTCACTTATTGATGTATGTGTCTGCTTGTACATGAGTATATGTTAGCTGCACGTGTGTGTGTGTGTGAGTGTGTGTGTGTGTGTGTGTGTGTGTGTGTGTGTGTGTGTGTGTGTGTGTGTGTGTGTGTGTGTGTGTGTGTGTGTGCGTTGTGTTTACGGTGCGGCGTTGTGTTTACTTACGTGTTTAACGTGTTTACGTGTTTATAGTGTTTACGTGTTTATCCGCCTCCCTTGCCGCATGTGTAAGTCCTTGCAATCTATCTTTCCAGCTTATCTTTTTTATCTTAGCTGCCCCGTCTTCTGCCACATTCCTGTCCTGCTGTTCCCACCCGTTCATTTTGGTTTCTGCCCCAACCATACCCAGATTCGTCATGTCGCATCCTCAGGGTCAGAAAACCACAGGGATCATATCAATATATGTGGCCGTAGGACCACCAGCCAGAGAAGCCCTGCACTGCTGCTGGGTTATTTTTATGGCGTTAAGTAGTGGCTGATATGAGATGATGATAAATGCAGTGCGCCACTTCCAAGCCCCACACTGACGACAAATAACACCTCAGGCAGAGTTAAAAGCCGACCCGTGAACCTCAAACCCAGAAGGCTTTGACAAGAACTCACCACATGTCCATAACGTATGAGAAACCAAAACTGAGGTCACCATGAGACCAGACAAACCCTGGCCCACCGAATCAGAGAAACTTTTGTTTCATTGCATGATGATCAGTGGTGATGAAGACTGATGTAATGCTGCTGCTATGGAAGTGCATGTGTTTTGAGACTTCTTGACAGGGTTGTACTCTTCGCTTCGAATCATGATATAGGCCTATCCCAGTGTTAACCAGGCCCGAGAGATACAAACACTGCAGTGTTAGTCAGGTAATTCGAAATTAAATTTCTTGTGTTTGAATTTCTTGCACTTTCTGTTTGTTGTTGCTGTTGTTTTTCTTTAAGATAAGAAGAGTTTGTATATTGTATTTGTCTTGGGAGATACTCTGAAAATCGTAATCCTTCAAGTGGATGAAGATGGACTGAGTGGTCCCAATCTTCCCGTGAGCCCAGAGCTCGAGCAAACGCACTTTTGGTAGGAGCCGGCAAAGTTAAGAAAAATCCCTATGACTCTGATAACAGGATTGGAACCTACGATCTTCCAGTCCGTGACCAAGGCACTAACCACTGTGCCATCGTGGCCGGTGTTTTCCCAGCTTGTCTTGTTCACAGTCTTTCTCTGCTCTTCTGTTTCCCGCGTCCTGTTTTGCATATCTTTTTCCCCATGCCTTCTGTGTATTTCCCATGTCTTCTGTTTCCCATATCTTGTTTCCCATGTCTTCTGTTTCCCATGTCTTCTGTTTCCTATATCTTCTGTTTCCAATGTCGTCTGTTTCCAATGTCTTCTGTCCCCTATGTCTTCTGCTTCCCATGTCTTTTGTTTCCCATGTCTTCTGTTTCTTCTGTTTCCCATGTCTTCTGTTTCCCATGTCTTCTGTTTCCCATGTCTTCTGTTTTCCATGTCTTCTGTTTCCCATGTCTTCTGTTTCCCATGTCTTCTGTTTCCCATGTCTTCTGTCTCCCATGTCCTCTGTTTCCCATGTCCTCTGTTTCCCATGTCCTCTGTTTCCCATGTCTTCTGTTTCCCATGTCTTCTGTTTCCCATGTCTTCTGTTTCCCATGTCTTCTGTTTCCCATGTCCTCTGTTTCCCATGTCTTCTGTATTACGTGTCCTTTTTTTCCCCTTAACCACTTCTTCCCATGTTTCATGTTTCCCATTTTTTCTGTTTCCCCATATCCTCCCTGTTTCCCCATATCCTCCCTCTCCCCATATTCTCTTTTTGTTTCTTTGTTCTCCAGTTCCTCCGTTTTTCCCGTTCTCTGTTTACGATGTTATCTGTTTTCATTATCTCTTGGATCCCAAATCCTAAAAAAAAACAGATCTCTCTCTCTCTCTCTCTCTGTTCTCTCTCTCCTCTCTCTCTCTCTCTCTCTCTCTCTCTCTCTCTCTCTCTCTCTCTCTCTGTCTCTCTCTCTCTCTCTCTCTCTCTCCTCTCCCTCTCTCTCTCTCCCTCCCTCTCTCTCTCTCTCTCTCTCCCTCTCTCCCTCTCTTCTCTCTCCCCTCTCTCCCCTCTCTCCCTCTCTCTCTCTCTCTGTCTCTGTCTCTGTCTCTCTCTCTCTCTCTCTCTCTCCTCTCTCTCTCTCTCTCTCTCTCTCTCTCTCTCTCTCTCTCTCTCTCTCTCCTAGAGTTTAAGAAATGGCCTGTTCAAAGATTCTTGGAAAGGAAAGCCTATTTTTCACCTTTACAAAAAAAAACTCCGTGTGGTGTTCTTATCTGCTTACTTTAAAAAAAACACAACTGAAACATCTCATGATCCATGCTCCAATGTGAAAAAAAGAAAGAAAGACAGAAGACTGTGTGTTGTGTCCTTGAGCCCAGAAACGAAAACAAGTAGAGACTTTTGGTTCATTGAACTCGGAAACTGGATATTCTCTCGTGATTCAAGCTTCCCAGAATCTCTCTCTCTTTTTTTCCCCCACCACAAGGACAGGATCTCTTGACTGTCGGAATGATTGGTAAGTGACAGATTTTCTTTAGCA
>CM060320.1:58778376-58783376 GCA_030674155.1 Stramonita haemastoma | reverse complement strand
GAAAACAAAGAGGCCGTTGCGTGAACAAAGAAGTGGAGGATCACGTGACCAATGATTTTTGGAATGAACAGATATTGTGAAGTTGAACAAAAAAGTTTGGTGGGTTTTTTTTAATGAAGTTGCGTAATGTACAAAGCGGTGTTTAAGTAAACAAAGAGTCTATTGCCTGAACAAAGAAGTTTGGTTGGATTTTTTTAATGAAGTTGCGTAATGTACAAAGCGGTTTTAAGTAAACAAAGAGTCTATTGCCTGAACAAAGAAGTTTGGTTGGTGTTTTTTTTTTATGAAGTTGCGTAATGTACAAAGCGGTTTTAAGTAAACAAAGAGTCTATTGCCTGAACAAAAAGTTTTGTAGGTGTTTTTTTTTAATGAAGTTTCGTAATGTACAAAGCGGTTTTTAAGTAAACAAAGAGTCTATTGCCTGTATAAAGAAGTTATGTTCATCGTGAGCAATATTTTTTTTAATGAAAAGATGATTTGAATTTGATCAAAGAAGGGTTTGTGTTGTTGTTTTTTAAGAAAGTGAAGTAAACAAAGTGGTTTTAAGTAAAGGAAGAGGCCATTGCACGAAGACAGAAGCTATATTCCAGTAAACAAATAGATTGTTGACTGAAGAGATATTGTTTAATTAATCAGAAATGTTGCTTTGTTGTTGTTGTTTTTTAATTAGGTTATGAAGTGAATAAAGCGGTTTTAAGTAAACAAAGAGGCCATTGCGCAAACAAAGAAGTGGTCACGTGAGCTATGAATTGCTAGAGAACAGATGCTATTAAGCTGAACAAAGCAAGATTGAGTATTGTTGTTTTTAATGAAGTTGCGTAATAAACAAAGAGGTGTTTAAGTAAACAAAGAGGCGTTGCGTGAAGAAAGAAGTTAAATGTAGGGGAACAAAGGCATTGTTGAAGAAACAGGTGTTGTTTAGTTGAACAAAGAAAGATTTTTTTTTAATGAAGTGAACAAAGTGCTTTTAGATGAAAAAAAGTTCTATTCACGTGAGCGAATGATTTTTGAATGAACAGATACTTACAGATTGTTAATGAAACAAAAATTTTATAAGCAAAACAAAGGGGTAAACAACTAGCTGTAGACATTTGAGTGAACAAAGATGTTCATGTGAACACCGGTCCCCGAAGTCGGCATGCGGCTACATTCATGGTGGGGGAGGAAACAGTTAAATCCACAAAACCACACCATTGGTGAACTTCAAAGCTCTAGCTGAGGACCGAAAAAAAAAAAAACGAACAACAAAATAGTTTAGATGTTATTAAGCGACCAAGGACTTTAAAGATGTAGAAGTGTATTGTGGTGTGGTATGAAGTAAACATGTTGTAGTGTATAGGGGTGTGTGTATGAAGTAAAGATGTTGTAGTGTATAGGATGTGGTATGAAGAAAAGATGTTGTAGTGTATAGGGGTGTGGTATGAAGTAAAGATGTTGTAGTGATAGGGTGTGGTATGAAGTAAAGATGTTGTAGTGATAGGGGTGTGGTATGAAGTAAAGATGGTGTAGTGTATATAAGAGGAGTGATGGGTTGGGATGAAGTAAAGATTTGTAGTGTATAGCTGGTGTGGTATGAAGTAAAGATGGTGTAGTGCATAGGGTGTGGTATGAAGTAAAGATGTGTAGTGCATAGGGGTGTGGTATGAAGAAAAGATAGTTAGTGATAGGGGTGTGGTATGAAGTAAAGATGTTGTAGTTAGTGCATAAGAGGGTGTGGTGATATGAAGTAAAGATATTGTAGTGTATAGGTGTGTAAAAAAGATATTGTAGTGTATAGGGGGTGGTATGAAGTAAAGATGTTGTATAATACTGTGGTATGAAGAAAGATTTGTAGTGTATAGGTGTAGAAGTAAAGATGAGGATAGGGGTGTGGTATGAAGTAAAGATGTAGTATATAGCGTGTGGTATGAAGCAAACATCATGAGGAATATTGACGGTGGGGTATAAAGTAAAAATGTAGAAGTGTATATAAAAAAAATAAAAGGTAACCAAAGACTTGGGTGAACACAGAGACTGAAAAGTGTAACAACAAATTATTAAGTAAACGAAATGAGTTGCTAAGTAAAACAAAAAAAATGTTGAAGTTAACAAAGATATTACAGAGAAGAGATTATGGAAGATGCTTGTAACTTTGTCATGTTTTTTTTCACTATTTATTTTCATTGCTTACGGATGGTGCTGCTGTTCTTTAGTCAGATCTTTTCCTTAATTAATCCATCATTATTTTTGATACGTGTAATCTTTTAAGTCTAAGTTAGATCTTATTCTTAGCGTGATCAATCTTCTTTATTCTTAATCTTTCTTCTCTGTCTCTCGTCTCTCTCTCTCTCTCTTCCTCTCTCTCCTCTCTCTCCTCTCCTCTCTCTCTCTCTCTCTCTCTCTCTCCTCTCTCTCTCTCTCTCTCTCTCTCTCTCTCTCTCTCTCTCTCTCTCTCTCTCTCTCTCTCTCTCTCTCTCTCTCTCTCTCTCTCTCTCTCTCTCTCTCTCTCTCTCTCTCTCTCTCTCTTCCCCTCGCCCAGTGAGAGAGAGATATAAACCGAGGTCCCCGTGTGCGATCACACACCGAACATCTTGCATGCAATGGTTAAAACCCATTCCACCTTTCTGAAGAATAGACCATTGCATGCCAATAGAGACTGATGACATCATTTACAAAACTGCATGCACATTGGTGTCGTGTTTATACACCATCCCCGAAGTCGGAATGTAGACACCTTAATGGGGGCTAAAACGGTCGATCGCGATCGCAAAAATCTCACTAGTAGTAAACCTCGGAGTTTTGGGCAAAGAACGAAAAAATGACATAATTATTATAAATTTTGTAAAAGTTCGTGTAATCTTAGTGGAACAACAACAACAACAAACAACACAAGCAAGACAAAGAAGAATGGAGGAGAGTTAGAGAGAAGTGAGGGGGGGGGGGGGACAAAGGCTTTAAGAATTTAACTCGGTTTGCCAGGAAATGAAAAGAATTATGTTTGTTTACACTTTGTTTTTGCTCTCATGTAACAGAAATGCAAAACAAACAAACACCAACAAAACCCAATAGATATGGGCTCAAGAAAAGTAGACAAGTCTTTAAAGAGAGACACAGACAGACAGACAGACAGACAGACAGACAGACAGACAGACAGACAACAGACAACAGACAGACAGACAGACAGACAGACACACACACACACACACACACACACACACACACACACACACACACACAGACGGACAGATAGACAGACAGACAGAATGACAGACAGACAGACGAATAGACAAGAGTCAGACAGAGAATGCACACGTACGTGGAAAAAACCCAAAGACATAGAAAAACAAGACAGACGGACAGACAGACAGACAGACAGAGAGAGACAGGGAGAGATAGACGGATAGAGACAAACAGACAGACAGAGAGACAGACAGACAGACAGACAGACAAAGAGAGACAGAGAGACAGGGACAGACAGACTAAGAGACAGAGAGAGAAAAATAGAATGAGAGAGAGAGGGGAGAGACAGACATAGACAGACAGAGGGAGAGACAGACAAAAATTGACAAAGACAAAGACAGAGAAAAAGAGAGACAGGGACAGACACAAACACAAAGGCAGACAAGACTTCTCTTCTCCCCTTCCCCATAACTCCCCGATGAGTCGATTGGGGGGGGGGGGGGTGAGGGGGGCACTGCTCTGAATTTTCCCCACCTGTGTCTCTTGGGAAGCTGATCCTGGCTCAGTCCATCCTTCTCCAGGGACAGGATGCATGCTGGGCATGTTTGTCATGCCTGCCCTGCCATCCACAGAACGCTGGTATGAACTTACTGATAGTTAACCTGCATGAGTGATCCCCTGGAGCTAACATCAGTGCAGACTCCACTCTCCCCAAAAGTCCTTCGGATGAGACTAGCTATTAAGTGAGGCCCCGTGTGCGAACGCGCGCAGAACATGTTGCGCACGCGTTAAATCCTGTTCCTCTTTTCGGAAGAGTAGGTCATTGTGTGCCGGTGGGTAAAGATAACAAAATTTTACAAAACTACATACACACAGGGATTGGATGTAAAAAAAATTAAAAAAAAAAAAAAAAAGCACGTGAACTCTTATTTTATTATCCTCGATACAAAAGAAAAAATAAATGAATCAATTCTGCCTGCGTCCATACACAGCCGAAAGGGATCAAGGTAGTATAGCAAGTCTGTTGTATTAAATTGGCCTGGAAAATCGTTTAAGAGAGAGAGAGAGAGAGAAGTAAATCCCTACCCTAAATTCACCAGATGCCGCAACCCAGATTGGAACCCACGACTTCAAAGACCCACAACGTTGAAGTCAAATTCTCTTTACAACCCTGCCATAGCGCCCATGTAAGACATAGATATCATGGACAAACACTGGACAGACAGACATATGGACGGACAGACAATGAACAACAGACACATGGACAGACAGACATATGGACGGAGAGACAGACATATGAACGGACAGACAGACATATGGACGGACAGACAGACATACGGATAGACAGACGTCAGACAGACATATGGGCGGACAGACAGACATATGGACAGACATAGGACGGACATACATATGGACAGACAGACATATGGACAGACAGACATATGGACAAACAGACATATGGACAGACAGACATATGGACGAACAGGCATACATATGGACAGACATATGGACAAACACAAAAGACATATCACAGACAGACAGACAGATATATGGCGACATACATACATATGGCGAACAGACAAACAACGGACGATGATACAGACAGACGACAGATAATGGACGAAACAGACAGACGACGGACAAATGGACAGACATACAGACGGACGGACATACAGACGGACAAATGGACAGACAGACGGACAAGTGTACAGACAGACGGAAAAATGTACAGACAGACGGACGCACAGACAGACGGACGCACAGACAGACAGATGTACGTGCATTATTGCTCAATACTGGCCACGTGTCTTCAAGTGTAGTCAAACGTGAGATCACTGTCA
>CM060320.1:58768376-58773376 GCA_030674155.1 Stramonita haemastoma | reverse complement strand
AACATCAGTAAGCAACTCCACTCTCCTAAGTGTTCTCCGGATAAGGCAATAAATCGAGGTTCCGTGTGCACGCGTTAAAACCCTGCTCCACCTTTTGGAAGAGTATGCCATTTCGTGCCGGTTCGGAACGGATGATAAAGCGCATGCACACCGTTGTTATGTTTAGACATCATCCCTGAAGTCAGAATGCGGGTAGCTTAATGGTGGATAGGCTAAACAGTCGCATACGTGAAAATGTCACCAATGGTGAACCTAAGAGCTCTAGCCGAGGAACAAAAATTGTGTTTATGCACTATGAAATTATTACGATAGTAACAAATGTCTTGTGGCAGCGATAAGCTCAGAGCTTATACATCCCCGAAGTCGGAATGCAGCTACTTTCATGGTGTGCAAAATCCTGGTTGCATACACAAAATCCCACCAATGGTGAACTCTTTCAATAGAATTAATGTGTCTTATTTTTTTTAGAGAAATTAACCATTGCATATGATGATCAGGATATCAATAAGGACTTGTTTGGTATCTTCCTCTCCTACAAACCAGTGTTGGTACATTTGATACCGCACACGCACGTTTCAATACGCATGCACACTCGTACACATGTGCAATCGTGCGCACGTTGGTACACACGCACGTACATGCATACACATATATATGCACATATACACATACACACACGTGCATGCACAGAGACATGTGTATACACACGCGCGTGCTCGCATTTTGCATCCACACACACACTCTCCTCTCTCTCTCTCTCTCTCTCTCTCTCTCTCTCTCTCCTCTCTCTCTCCTCTCTCTCTCCTCTCTCCTCTCTCTCTCTCTCTCTCTCCTCTCTCTCTTCTCTCTCTCTCTCTCCTCCTCTCTCTCTCTCTCTCCTCTCTCTTCTCTCCTCTCTCTCTCTCTCTCTCTCTCTCCTCTCCTCTCCCTCCTCTCTCTCTCTCTCCTCTCTCCTCTCTCTCTCCTCTCCTCTCTCTCTCTGTCTCTCTCTGTCCTCTCTGTCTCTCTCTGTCTCTGTCTCTTCTCTCTCTCTCTCTCTCTCTCTCTCTCTCTCCTCACTCCCTCTCTCTCTCTCTCTCTCCTCTCTCCTCTCTCTCTCTCTCTCTCTGTCTCTGTTAATGTGGTATTGATAGTTCTCTCGAAACATCGGAATTGATTCTGCAGTTTGCTTTTCTGAAGGCTCTCTCCTGGTTTTATTTTTCCTCTTCATTCCCTGGCTACGAGGAATGTTAGTGGTCGATATACGACGGTGTGTGCCTCTATATTGTGTGTGTGTGTGTGTGTTGTGTGTGTGTGTGTGTGTGTGTGTGTGTGTGTGTGTGTGTTATGTGTATGTGTTGTGTGTGTGTGTGGTGTGTGTGTGTGTGTGTGTGTGTGGTGTGGTGTGTGTGTGTATGTGAGCGCGTGTTTGCGCGTGCGTGCGCATATGTGTGTATGTATATGTCTGCATGTTTGTGTGTGTGTGCGCGCGCGTGCGCGCACGTGTGTTTGTGTATGATTGCATGTGTGTGTGCGCACGTGTCATTGTGCATGTGTGTGTGTGGGGGGGGGGGGAAGGGGTGGTATGATGGAAGAGGTTCGCTCTCTCTCTCTCTCTCTCTCTCTCTCCTCTCTCATCTCTCTCTCTCTCTCTCTCTCTCTCTCCTCTCTCTCTCTCCTCGAAAACTTCGACGTAATGAAGCTTTTCCCCTCATTTTTCTTGTCTTTTCTAAGGGAATGAGGGGAAGACGAAAAATACGATACCACTTCAAAACATCTAAGCTGTTTACATAAACAATAACTGGATATGTGTTTTTAGTTTCATTCGAATTAAAGCCATGTACAGAAAAAACAAAACTAAATGCATATCTGTAAAAATAATTTTTTTTTAAAAGATCATTTGATATCGCTACAGAAATGTTAGACTTACTGCTTCCGTTTCTCTCGTCCAATCAGAGGGCACGTGACAAGAGCGTATACTCCACTTCCTTTGTGTATCGACAACCAACGCCTCGCTGCTCACTTTACAAATGCTGACTGTAAACGGTGACAGTTTACACCCATTGTTTACAAGCGTGTTTTTTTAATACATAAATTGAATGTTCACTTGTGTGCGTGTGTCATCTCTATACTTTTAACCTTTCAGGTTTTAAACTAACAAGTAGTGTTTCTTCGACACCGATTTTTTTTTTTACGATAGGGAAAGACTGTTTTGATTTAATTGAAAGTCGAACATCCGACAGGTAAAGATTTTTTTAAAGTTTTAATGATATCGGTACTATATCAACCGAACGAAGCAGTTATGCGTGTGTTTCTAAATGACTAGTCTTCTCTCTTCTGTTTTTTTTTCCCCTCACAGTTGCGTCTTCATAGCTTTTAAATGATCGTGAAAAGCGAAAGAAACTTGAATAGCCCATGTCCCGTCCCACTGATTTTGGCGTGTGATACTGCTTGAAATGAAGAAACAAACCCCTAAGAAGGATCTACACACCCTAGCAGCCGTTGATGGAAGAACCACCCACACGTGTGTGTGCCTGAACGGAATGTAGTAGAGGTTGAAAGTTCGAATCTCACACAGTAAAATGTATATCACTGCGACACCATGGGCCCTGAAATTCTTCCAAACTCCTGCAACAAAACTTACACACTTTCAAAACTTTTCAGGAGCTTAAATGACCTCTTCAAGGTGAAAGATTCCTCGTAGAGATCAGCAAATCTATCAACAACAACAAAAACACCCAGGTCTTACCCATACCGATTTCCGTGACATCCACCACCCTTGTCGCTACGTGAATCTTCAAACTTTTGGCTGCAAACAAGCGAACCCAGAGTCTTGTTTTTCAAAGAGAGTGTGTGTATGTGTGTGTATGCTACATAAATGCAGCGGTGCTAGTTCAGTTAAGCGCTGTGGGTAACGTAAGCAATCTCACGGGGCCCACCCAGGACACATCATTCTGTAGTCATGGTGTCGGCCTACATCTCCCTGAAGCTGCCTGCGGGGTGGAGTGGAGACAGGGGGGAGGAGGGGGAGAGCATGGACGTGGACTTTCTGGTGGCCGGCTCCATCCGCGGCTCCAGCATTCAGGGGCTGGCCCTCATCACCACCGCCTCTGCCGGCTTCCTCGGGGGTGCTGGAGGTAAGGGTGGAGAGGGGTTATGGGGGGTGGGGGGTGGGTCGTCCTGGGGGTGGGTAGTCGGAGGGGGGGTGTAGTCTGGGGTGGGGGGGTATCTTGTTTGTTGGTAGATTTGACTGTATGAATTTTGGGTGGTTTTTTTTAGGGGGGTGGTTGAGGAGTTGGTTGGGTTTTTTAATATTTATTGTTCTTAGAAGGGGTGTCCCAAACAAGGAAATTTCATTTATCCTTCTTGTTGTTGTTGTTGTTGTTTGTTGTTTTCTTCTTTTTTTCTCTCTTCTTCTTCTTCATTCCATTCTTCTTCTTCTTCCTTCTTCTTCTCTTCTTCTTCTTCTCTTCTTCTTCTTCTTCTTCTCTTTCTTCTTCTTCTTCTTCTTCTTCTCTCTTCTTCTTCTTCTTCTTCTTCTTTCTTCTTCTTCTAATTCTTTTTCTTCTTCTTTCTTCTTCTTCTTCTTCTTCTTCTTCTTCTTCTTCTTCTTCTCTTCTTCTTCTTCTTCTTCTCTTCTTCTTCTTCATCTTCGAACGTTCAGTCAGCAACTTTTTTGTTGTCTGTCATATGAGCGAAAATGCGTTGTTTGGGGTTGGGTTTTTTTTTAAGGCTTTCTGGAAAAATAAAGGCAGGAGAAGGGACCAAGAAGGCTGAAAATTGACAAGAAGGAGGTGACAGGAAGAATAGAAACAAGGTAGAAATAAAGAGAGGGGTAGAAAAAGAGGGAATTCCTAGCAGAGAAGTTCCAGAAGGGAGTGGATGCTATTTAGATTGACAGGCCCGCGTGGTATCCTCATGGGAAGGGAGGGCGGGGAAGGGGGGGGGGGGGGTAGAGAGAATTTATCCTACCTCGTCAGTGACTTGATACTTGACAGATTGCTCGACTACTCCCAACACCCTGGGATGCATGCTGGGTATGTTTGAGTTGACCATAATTATGCATCAACCATTAGGGGTTAATTTTCTACAAAATATGGTTGACTTTTTAACCTGAATTCTTCTATTTGGGGTTTGCGGGGGTCTCTTTATTTCGGTGGTGTTTTTAATTCTTTTTCCTCTTCATCGATGATTATATCCTCTCTCTCTCTCTCTCTCACTCTCCTCTCTCTCTCTCTCTCTCTCTCTCTCTCTCTCTCTCTCTCTCTCTCTCTCTCTCTCTCTCTCTCTCTCTCTCTCTCTCTCTCTCTCTCTCTCTCTCTCTCTCTCCAAACACTCTCCCCAAAAAGTCCTTCGGATGAGACTATAAACCGAGGCCCCGTGTGCGAACGCACGCAGAACATCTTGCGCACACGTTAAACCCTGTTCCGCTTTTCGTAAGAGTCGGCCATCGTGTGCCGGTGGGAACAGATGACATTTACAAAACTGCATACACAAGGGGACTGGATGCAAAAAAGCACAAGTGTGCTTATTAACATTATCTCGAGATAAAAAAAATAAATCAAATCAAAACTAACCTCTCTCTCTGTCTCTGTCTCTTCCCTGTCTCTCTCTCTGTCTGTCTGTCTGTCTCTCTCTCTCTCTCTCTCTCTCTGTCTCTCTGTCTGTCTCTCTGTCTCTCTGTCTGTCTCTCTGTCTCTCTCTCTCTCTGTCTGTCTGTCTGTCTCTCTCTTCTCTGTCTCTCTCTCTCTCTGTCTGTCTGTCTGTCTGTCTGTCTGTCTCTCTTCTCTCTCTCTCTCTCCTCTCTCTCTCTCTCTCTCTCTCTCTCTCTCTCTCTCTCTCTCTCTCTCTCTCTCATTTCTCTCTCCATTTCTCTCTGATTCTCTGTCTCTCTCTCGTCTCTCTCTCTGTTGTCTCTCTCTCTCTGTCTCTGTCTCTCTCTCACACACACACACTCACACACCACACACACACACACACACACACACACACACACACACACACACACACACACACACACA
>CM060320.1:58755876-58763376 GCA_030674155.1 Stramonita haemastoma | reverse complement strand
TTTATTTGATTATGAGTGTATGTTTATTCTACAGGATGTTTTTTCATTACCTTATCTTCAATTTTTTTTCATGAACTACAAGTTTTAAGATGTCTACAGCAGTGTGTGTACTTTCTGTATACTCTATCAATTTCTCTGCCTTGCATATTTATTCACTTATTCATTCTTTTATTTCGAGGATGATGGAATAAGCATTCGTGTGTTTTTACAGTCAGTCTGTGGGCATGTGGTTTTGTATGTAAGTTTTGGAGAATCTGCAAGTGATTAAAAAGTAGCGATATGATCAGGACACGACTATTAGTTGTTTTTTTTCATAAGCAGCAACAAAAAAAGAAACGTTAGTTTCTTGTATAATGCATAACAAAACTTTACACCAATTATGCTCATGCTTGCTCACCAGCTAGTAGACATTCAGATGACAGTCAAACCACCACACAGAAAAAAAATTGCTAACCCAACCAAAGATGTCTTGATAAAAGAGAGGCTTCTGCTTGTTCATTTACCTATGAATGAACACCGCAGCTAAAATGAAATTTAGCAAAACGAAAATCACAACTAATAGCTTTTTTGAAAAAATTAAATCCTGAAGTAAATGTATGATTGTAAACATGCTCCCTAAAGCAAGCCTACACAAGTGAATGTTGTTGTTTTGATACCGTTTTACCACGGCGTGAGGCTAAAATGGGATTAGGAGATAAAAACCAATTAATGTAGTAAGACATTGAATCAAGAAACAAGACGTGGTAAAGTGTGTCTTTCCCAAAATAGACGAAAACCTTTGAACGCGCTCCGCGCCGTGTATGTGTGTGTGTGTGTGGTGCGTGTGTGTTGTGTGTGTGTGTGTGTGTGTGTGGTGGTGTGGTGTGTGTGTGTGTGTGTGTGTGTGTGTGTAAGATTTGTTGCCCCTGAGTAGAGAAATGCGTGTATGTAACCTTTCAAATGGAGATGAATAGAATGGAGCTGAACTAAAATGATTTGAAATTTTCTAAGAAGAATGTTTATCATCTTTTAATACATCTAAATGCAACTTTATAAATAGATCTAGTGAATAGGCTACCATCATGGGTTATTTTGTTCATCCTTTTCTCCTTTTTTCTCTCTCCAAAATTACATTAAACTTACGACAAAATATAGACATTCTGATTTCTAGCTCGAGCTTTTGAATAACGAAATGTAAATGAGTAATTGGAATGATTATAAATGAGTGACTCCAGTTACCTCCCCTCGCAAACGTATAGCGCCTGTCGGCGCGTGCTATTTTTAAGGTTTGTAACATAAAAACTGTAAAATTTGCTTCGATGTTGACAGCCTGGGTTTTTTTTTTTATGTTAGATGTTGGATGGATGGTCTGCTTTGTTGTTGCTTCCTTGTTTTGTTTTGTTGGGTTGGGTTGGGGGGTTGGGTGGATGGGTTTCTTTTTTTTTACTGGAACAGGTGAAACGAGCACGTCAACATTGATTCTTTTTCTCTAGAAACTTTTATCGCCAGACTCATTATTCTTTTCATTGACTTGCATATAATCGTGCATTCACGACGCTGGGACATATTTCATCTTCTTTAAGTGACAAAGAAAATTTCTTTTTTTTTTAATATCAAAAGATCTGAAAAATTAATTTTCAAAAAAACATACAACCTCAAAACAAAGATGTGAAAATCGCGTTTTCAGCAAGTACATAAAGAAAGCAGTTTATACCCCCCCCCCTCCCAATATATATATATATATATATATATATATATATATATATATATATATATATATATATATATATAATGTTCTTTGTTGAGTGGGTTTGGGTTTTTTTTATTTGGGGGGGGGGGGGGCGGCTTGTTTTGTTTTGTTTTGTAGTCATTTTTCTATCTTAACATATCTCCTTCCTTTTATATGTCACGTTTTTCTAAATCTCTCTCTCTCTCTCTCTCTCTCTCTCTCTCTCTCTCTCTCTCTCTCTCTCTCTCTCTCTCTCTCTCTCTCTCTCTCTCTCTCTCTCTCATCTCATCATCATCATCATCATCATCATCATCATCATCATCATCATCATCATCATCATAATCACCATTATATCTGTGTGCGTGCATGCGTGCGCACGCGTGTGTGTGTGAGTGTGTGTGTTCTGTGTGCGTATGTGTCTCCCAGTCAATTTGTATGCCCTAATGACGATGTATAACGATGGTAATAGTATTAGCCTAATAGAGAAGCCCTGTGGGAAAATTAGCCTAACTAGGCCACCGGTCTCGATAAGCTAACGTCACGTGACATAAGAGCAGGCATCCATGATTATGGACATGCGCACCGACGATTATTCCAATTAACTCTCACTGATGACGATGATGATGATGATGATGATGATGACGATGATTGATGATGATGATGATGATGATGATGATGATGATGGCGCTTGTGTGTCTTGTCATTTCAGTTTTTCATTCCTCAGTGAGGCCTACTTTGGGTTTACGTATGTAGCTGTGTGCGTAATGCGCGCGCATGCGCGCGCGCTTGTGCGTGCGTGCGTGTGTGTGTGCGTGTGCGTGTGTGTGTTGTTGTTGGTGGTGGTGGTGGTGGTGGGCGCGCGCGCGCGCGCGCGCGCGTGTGTGTGTGTGTGTGTGTGTGTGTGTGTGTGTGTGTGTGTGTGTGTGTGGCTGCGCGCGCGCGCGCAAATTCAAATCAATACAATCCAAATACTTATTGTTATAAATACAGAAGTATAACATTCAATCTCAACGAAAGTTGCTATGCTATTTTTTTTAGCAGTTCTATGCAAATCCACCTTAAAAATGAAAAGCATGTGACAAGTGTATGAGGTGAGCAGGACTGTTGCAGTAAACAAGATTCATTCCATACCAACCAAACTAAAATGCGGAGTCCCTCAAGGATCTGTTCTAGGCCCTGTTCTCTTTATACTACTCCACTGTCACATTATTAACCGTCATCTGATCAACCATCACTTTCATTCAGACGACTCTCAGATTCTAAGCTGTGATACTCCTGAAAATTTGCCCTCTCTCTCTTGACAAATTATGTCCTACTGCCTTCAATATATCCAGAACTGGATGATACAGAACAAATTACAATTAAACGCAGATAAAACCGAAGCCATGCTTGTAGGGACCAAACACAAACTGTCCTCCATCACAACATCTTCAATAGAATTCGGCAATACGCCAGCCCCTCTATTCACTGCTGTCAAGCATCTTGGAGTCATTATTGACAACACACTCTCCATGCAAAAATTAATCACCCAGACCTGTCAGTCTTGCTACTATCAACTACAGCGTATCTGTGCAATTCGAAAGTACCTGTCCCTGATGCAACATCCAAACTTGTCACCTCTCTTATCCTTTCACGTCTTGACTATTGCAATTCTCTTTTTTATGGTCTGCCAGCATTATCTATCTACTCCCTTCAACGTATACAAAACGCTGCAGCTCGACTGGTCCTCAGAAAGGAAATATCTTAGCACATTATCCCTCTCTTGCAGTCTCTCCACTGGCTGCCCGTACCACAGAGAGTAAACTACAAGATCAGTACCCTCTGTTACAAATGTCTCCACAAAACAGCACCCTCTTACCTCTGTGAGTGTCTTCACTTGTACACACCTTCTCGTTCCCTCCGCTCGGCTGCAGATACCTCGTCTTTAAGAATACCGAGATTCAACCTATCTACCCTTGGCCGCCGCTCTTTCTCTATATCTGGTCCATTGATCTGGAATGACCTCCCTCTCTCCCTTCGGCAAAAGCCTACATATTATGACACGTTTAAATCCAACCTCAAGACACATTTATTTCAAACCTAAGATTTTCGCCTTCTGTTTCCATCTCCTATCTATCCCTGTCTTCAACATCTGAAATCCCCATTTACCCTGTCAAAGTGTATAACCTTTATTAGTGTGTGCACGCGCGCGCGCTCTCGTGCGTGCGTGTGTGCTTGCGTGTGTGCATGCGTGCGTGTGTGCGTGCGTGCGTGTGTGTGTGTACATTCGAATTTGCTAAAACTAATAATCGTCATTGATTGCTTGTGTGTTGTTTTGGTCGAATGCAAGCGCTTTGATTTGTTTTTGCAAGATTTAGTGCTATATAAATCCCATGTGTTATTACTATCATTTATTATTATTATTATTATTATTATTATTATTATTATTATTATTATTATTATTATTATTATTATTATCATCATCATCATCATATTATTATTATTATTATTATTATTATTATTATTATTATATCATTATTATTATGTCACATATGCAATGGGCATAGTGTGATAAATCTCTCTCCATCCCGTTCGGGTTATTCAGTTCACCATGGGACTGTCTATTCAACCCAAATCAGCCAAGTGGATGCGCTGGCCTGATTTCAGGCGCTTACGCAATGCTGCAACATTTAGCTCATATGTCAGACAACAATGCTGCCATTTTAGCGTCGAACAGAAAAATAGCGAGTCTGAGCGTTCGAAAGAAGAAGGAGGAAGGAGGAAGAGAAAGAGAAGAGAAGAAAAGAAGAAGAAGAGAAAAGAAGAAAGAAAAAGGAAAGAAAGAAGAGAAGAAGAAGAAGAAGGAAAGAGGAAGGAGGAAGGAAGAGGAAGAGGAAGAGAAGAAGAAGGAAGGAAGGAAGGAAGGAAGGAAAGGAAAGAAAGAAAGGAAGAAGGAAGGAAGGAAAGGAAGAAGGAAGAGAGAAAGAAGGAAGGAAGGAAGGAAGGAAGGAAGGAAGAAGAAAGAAGGAAGAAAGAAGAAAGGAAAGAAGAAAGGAAAGAAGAAAGAGAAAGAGAAGAAGAAGAAAGAGAAGAGAAAGAAAGGAGGAGGAGAGGAGAAGAAAAGAAGAAGAACAAGAACAAGAACAAGAACAAGAAGAACCAAATTAAATAAATGTTCACATTCTGGATTCATTGAAGTGTAGTCCCTTGGTACTTTATACACGACAATGCTGACGACCTCTCGAACGTGAAGTTCTATATTCATAGTGTCGTTTGTTATGCTTTTTTTTCCAGGAAGTGTGTCCGAAGCACGACTCGCAACATGTTGTGGTTATTTGATATGAGTGTACGTGCTGTTGATACCGTGTTGAATAGGGCGTTCTACTTTCATAGTAAGATAATATATCCTGACACGAACTCGCCTATTGTCATGTACTCGAATAATACTTTCTATGCATTTTTTTAGAAAAAGTACACTTTAAGCTCTGTGAAGAAACAGACATACATAATAAATTGGTACTCCCCATAATATTGAGTCGCATGTACCAGAGTCAATGCCTGACTGACTTCTCTCGAACGTTGAAGTTTCTATATTCATAGTGTGCGTTTGTTATGCTTTTTTTTTTCCAGTGGAAGGTGTGTCCGAAGTCACGACTCGCAACATGTTTGTGGTTATTTGATATGGTGTACGTGCTTGTTTGATACCGTGTTAAAAGGGCGTTTGTACTTTTCATATGTAAGATAATATAGTCCTGACACGAACTCGCCTATTGTTCATGTACTCGTAGAAGTACTTCTATTGCAATTTTTTTTTAAAGAAAAAGTACACTTTTAAGCTCTGTAGAAGAAACAGACATACATAATAAATTGTGATACTTCACCATAATATTGAGTCGCATTGTACCAGAGGTCATTTTTTAAGTTGTATTTGCCACAGTTGTGGATGGGGCCACATGTAGAGTAGCATGGTGCCAGTCTTTTGTTATTGTTGTTGTTGTTGTTGTTGTTGTTGTTGTTGTTTTTGCTTACAGATTAGTTTTGAATAGTAGCTCTCGGTTCCTGTGCAGACTCCCATCCCTGCAGAATTTAACACACTCTGTGTGTATGTATGAGTGTGTGTGGTTGTGTGCGCGCGTGGTGCGTGCGTGCGTGCGTGCGTGCGTGCGTGCGTGTGTGTGCGTGCGTGCGTGCGTGCGTGGTGTGTGTGTGTGTGTGTGGGGGGGGGGGGACGGGATAGCTCAGTAGTCAGAGCACTTGCTTTCCCCCAGACAATGTTAAGCAGCTTCGAGTGTGGTTACCATTGGATGGGTGACCGTTTGCGCGCCTTGGTTTCAGTGCTGTCCCCCCAGTTCACCCAGCTGTAAACGGGTACCTGCCCGCTTTAGGGTCAGAGAAGGTAAAGCAGCGAGGGAGAGGAGATGGGCGCTGCTCTCAACATGCTGGCTCCTGGAGAAGCTGAGGTCTCTGATGCCTCGCTCCTCTACGACCACATAGCTTATGGGACGCCTTTACCCTTTACCTTATATATATATATATATATATATATATATATATATATATATATATATATATATATATATTATATAATGTGTGTGTGTGTGTGTGTGTGTGTGTGTGTGTGTGTGTGTGTGTGTGTGTGTTATTATATCAGTAATGATTATGATCACCCAATAAAAATAATTAATGACGATGATGATGATTGATAAAATGAAGATCCTCAGGGCAGCTGGCGGCAACCGACGACGACGGATGATGATGACAAAGTCGACAGACAACGACAGTGTGGTGAAATATGACAATATGCTGATAAGCTATCCTGATCCTGTATCTTCGAATAGCTAAGAAATGTCGAGTCTGTTGTTCCATGTTTTCTCAGCATTGCAAAGATCAGGGTATTTTCATTACAGAATCCAATATGTGGTATAACTATTGTGTATTTTCTCTGGGGGGTTTTGTTTTGTTTTAACAGCTAGCTAAGACATTCTCGGGGTTTCTATCCTCTACGTGCTATTCCACTGTAAAAGATCTCAACTTTATTATCGATTTTTTTTTTCAAAGCACGTCCACAATGCGCTGACAGTTTTGAGTTACAGGTTCACTTACTTTAGGATAGATAGTCTCTCTGCGTGAGCGTGGGAGAGTCAATAATGCATATCCTCTGTTTTGTCTTTTGAAGACAGAAGCGAAGGAAGATGAAGGAAAAAAGAAGACATGGGATAATATAAAGAACTAAAGAAATATGAAACAGAAAGGAGGTATCGATTTAAACTGAACAGCTTCCTGAAATCAGTTAGTTTTTTTTTACATAGAAAACTTCAGCAACGTACAGTTCAGTGCTGTGTTCAGCTCTCGAGTTCATTGGCAGGTATACGTATTTATCTTATTTATTCTTGGTTTTTTTTATTATTTTTTCCCTTATATTTGAGGATAATGGAATCACCACTTATGTGCTTTATTCCAGTTCTTGTGTGTATGCAGTTTTATAAATTTTGTCCTTCTTTCCCACCGGCACTCAATGGCCTACTCTTCCGAAAAGCGGAAAGGGTTTTAACGTGCGTGCAAGATTTTCTGCGTGAGTTCACACACGGGACCTCGGTTTATAGTCTCATCCGAAAGACTTTGGGGGAGGGGGGGGGGAGTTGGCACTGATGCTAACTCCAGAGGAAAAATCCTCTAGAACGAGATTCGAACCCGGGTCAGCAGATCACGAGCGCATCGCTCTAACCACCAGGCTACCCTGTCCCCGCATGTGGTTATCTTATGGTTGTATCAATTCTTAATTGCTCTCCCACATTTCGAGTTGTCTTTTGCTG
>CM060320.1:58743376-58750876 GCA_030674155.1 Stramonita haemastoma | reverse complement strand
GTTAAACACCAAAAGTGCATTCCACTGGTGAACAGGCGGAAGAGAAGCAGAAGAGTAAAACCTAGAGCTCTCCTGATGGCTGTGAAAGCAGAGGAGGGTGGCTTGGAGGGTAGACTGGACTCAGCAGATCAGTGAAAGCAACCAGTCTAGGAGAACCACGACTTCCTTCATCTTCACCTTCACCTGTCCCGTAGTCCCGCGGACTGTGGGAGCGCCACTGAAGATTTTCCATCCAGCTTCCTCCACTCCCCACGGTCCTCCCTCCACCCTCCGAAGCAGATCGCTCCACCCAAGGCCACCAATTCCACTCTCTGATGTTGTCTTCCCATCGTTTCCTCTGTCTGCCTCTTCGTCTCCCTCCAGTAAATTACAGTTCCCTGACGGACAGTCATGGCCAGTTCAGATGTGCGTGTGAACTACGACTACTCTGATGTAAAAACCCGCCGAAGTCGGACTCGCTGGGCCTGACTTGTCAGGCGCTTAACGGCAGCGTAACGCATCAATTTTCGCTCATATGACAGACATCAAGCTGCTCTCTGAGCGTTTGACGAAGACGAAGAAGATGATGATGATGATGTGAGGGAGTGCAAAAGCACTCTGATCCCACCTGGTTTCTACCAGCCTGCAGATAGACGACGACGAAGAAGATGATGATGATGTGCCAATTTTAGCTTACCAGCAAAACGATGGTGTCACGTTGCTCCTAATCTCCGTAGGTTTTTTTTGTTGTTGTTGTTTTGTTTTGTTCATGCCGTGCGTACGTACTTGGTCCGAAAATAACTTGTTTACAATGGTGTACTGTCCTCGTTCAGTGATGGAGAAAATTAAGGACACAAAAAAAAGGAGAGAAAAATGCACGAAGAAGCGAAGCGAAGGCTAGAAATAGTCGTGTTCTCTCTCCTCTCTCTCTCTCTCTCTCTCTCTCTCTCTCTCTCTCTCTCTCTCTCTCTCTCTCTCTCTCTCTCTCTCTCTCTCTCTCTCTCCTCTCTCTCGCCACTAAAAGTTTAGCTAAACATGACATTAATGAAAAGGTTGACTATATTTTTTATTTCTGTGAAAATCTGTGTATGAACGTATTCTATTAATGCAATTCATATAGTTATGTTACAGTTGATTTTGTATCCTGAAATCCTCCATGCCCCAAGAGGGGTCAAAGGCAAATTAAATCTTGTATCTGGGTGAGAGTCAACATCAGTCATTCCTTCTCCGGTCATGTCTTTGTAATGATAAAAGTCACTGTGTCTGCATAACCATCAATGTAAATTCACTTACTGTACATAACATGGGGTGGGCTTAAAATTAGCCGCAGCTTCCTGCTGCTGCCTTTTCCTTCCTGCTGATATGATGTTGTATGTGTATTGAATAAATAATGTTGAAATCCAAGTAATTTAGAGGAAAAAAAAGAGAGACTAAGATATTTTCATTTTTGACTCCGAGGCTGGCCAAAAGAGAAAAAGGAAAAACAAAAGAAAGAAAAAGACGTGTCATGGTATATAAGTGTACAACTCCTTTCATATTATGTAAGGTCATGTAACGTAACGTTAAAGACAATAATGAGACATGTAATGGAACAGGGTGATCAAAATCATTCAGGATCGAAGTAACTTGCACTCCCTCCCCCTTCCTCTCGAGGCACAGACATAAAACCAGTATCATATACTCTACTAAAGCAGAAATCGCCTGTTCGATACACAATCAACAGCACCCCCCAAAAAAGCAACAACAACAACAACAACAACAACAACAAACCAAAAAACAAAAAAAAACCAACAAACAAAACAACAAACAACAATAACAAAACAAACAAAATAAAAAACAAATAAAAGCAAATGTAGATTTATATGGCCAATAACTGTTACGTAGTGTCCCGAAGAATGACAATAATAAATGAACAAAAGCAACAATAGTTACACAATAACTATATAGAAGACAATAATAAAACAACAACAGCAACTATCTTTTAAATAAACAACATAACGTTACGTAAAAATAACTTGATAAATGACTGTAGCCGTACATACATCAAAATGACAATGATCAATAAAACACCACCAACTATCCTCACACAAAGAACATAAAATTACATAACCCCACTTGACAAATGAATGTACCCCCATACATCAAACAACAGTAATAACCTCAGCTGACGCACAAGCATCTCTAAATCAGTACAGGCCTAACTCAGTCACGCACGTCGCCAGCAGTATAGCCTAACAGCGGTAGGGGCCTCAAGCATCCGAGCCAATAATTGCTGCAGTGACCGGGCACGTATGTAAGCCTATGTCGGAAGCGACAGACACAGACAGGGCGCCGGGCAATAACACTGACGTATGCAGCAAGCTAAGGCAGGCCTAGGGCAGCCAGGCTAAGAGAAACACGTTGACAGCAGATTCACTGGGGCAGGCAGGTGATATGAGATTTCAGTGAGTCAGATTTCTCCCGACCTTCCTACAGGCAAAACAACAAACAAAAACAAAAAAACAACAACAAAAAAACAAACAAATAAAAAACAAGCAAGCGAAAAGACAGTTGGACAACAAAACAAAAACAACACAACAAACGGAGGAGTGAAAAAAAAAAAACCAGCCTAGCAAGATCCAAGCAAGCAAATTTAAAACTAAAACGTAGACCAAAAAAAAGCGAAAAGAAAATTTCCTGTATGTAAAACTGACAAAGTTTTCAAAATAAAACGGAAAAAAACAAAAAAAAAAAAACACCACCATTTTTGTTTTAAACCGAAGGAAATGGAAACAAAATTAAATGAATACAATCCAACTGGCAAACAAAAGGTGAGAAGACTTTTTTTTCAAGTCTATGAATAAGCACATTTATGGTGTGTAGACCCAGATTTCATTCAGTAACTGCACACACACACACACACCACACAACACACACCCCACACGACCACACCCCACCACACCACGCACACACACACCACCACCACACACACACCCCACACACACACACACACACACACACACACACCACTACCTCCGTTTCCCTTTTGTTTGTTATGTTATATACATATTCAGTGAGTTTCTCTGGGTTAGATCTGTGGTTGTTTTTTTCTCCTTGTATGATTCATTCAACTTAACAAACACATCTTATATTATTCACTTCTGTCTCCTCATCCCTTGTACCCTGTCTGTTTAAAATCACTTTTAAATTGAAGACCTCTCTCTCTCCTCCCCCTCCTCTCTCTCTCTCTCTCTCTTCTCTCTCTCTCTCTCTCACTCCACACTACACTCACTCTCCCTGCGCACACACCACACACACACACACACACACACACACACACACACACACACACACACACACACACACACACACACACCACCACCGCCCTCATTTCAACTTTTTAAAAATCGTGTTGATGAATGAAAATCCGTTTGTTATTATTGTTTTTGTTTTGTGTAATGTTCTACAAACTTTTAATCTTTTCTTCAAATTAAAAAGAAAAAGTTAGCACACAGCATCTTCATATTAAGATAAAAATGATAAAACTTTCAAGCCTCGCAGATAGGCCTTAGCACTGATTGGTCCCAAATGTCTGACCTGATGTGATCTTTAAGGGGGAGAAAATGTATGACCAACTCCTTCGATGTCTAAAATTGGAGCTTTGGAAGAAAACGTGACCACGCACGTGCACTGTATCGATCGGAAAGAAGTAAAAATAACCTCGCGACGCCGTCGGTATTCTTCGTTGTTGTTCGTACCCTGCTCGACCAATCTGTGTCCAGTAGGACCTGACCTATTTACGGTCACGTGTACACGTGCGAGGCTCGGCCGTACCGTGCGCAGAGTTATCATTCCTTGCTTGGAGGTGTGGGCTTTGAATTGATTGAAATCTGAGGATTTGGTGTATTTTTCTTTCTTGTTTTCATGTCATCAGCCTCGTTTATTTTTGGCTCCAAACCTTGAAGAACGGTGTCAGTTACAGTCAAGCGAACTGTGCTGGAGACGAAGCGCTTGTTATTATTCCCCACAGAACAGCAACGGGAAGTGGACCCGACAAATCGCAGGGTCGATCGTCTGCTCGCATGGTTGTTACTGACGTTGCTTGGCTGTTGGCAAATTTGCGAACATGTGTTTACGGTAAAGTTATAACACCCTTCTTGCGTTAGTTTGGGTTCGATTTTATTGAAATTGTCTGAGCTAATTTTCTGTATGGACGAACGATCGTTTTCATTCTTAACTTCAGCGCTCTTATTCATGATTGTTTCCAATTTTTACTTAGAAGTGAAATCAACTTGAAGTTGAACTATTTTAGTGTAGTATCAAACCAACTCCTCAAAATAATGTCACAGTGTGTGTGTGCACTGCTATGGATGGCTAGACAGTGCTTGCCCATATGTTTCTGGACCTATGTTGTATGTTGTGTCATTATATGTATTCATGCTTCATGTAGGCACAGTGACTATAGTATGAGGCAGTGCAGATGACTAGTGTACATGTGTGTGTTGTGTGTGTGTGTGTGTGTGTGTGTGCGCGTGTGTGTGTGCGCGCACGTGTGTGTGTGGTGTGTGTGGGTGTGTGTGTGTGTGTGGTGTGTGTGTGTGTGTGTGTGTGTGTAGAGGAGTAGATGAGAGAGAGGAGAGAGAGAGAGAGAGAGAGAGAGAGAGAGAGAGAGAGAGAGGAGAGAGAGAGAGAGAGAGAGAACTGGAAGACTTAAGTTAGAAATGTGAAATATGTTTGCATGCATACATGTGTAATGTGATCATGTGTAGGTCTGATACTAAGTAACTTTGTAAGTATGTGTGCTAGTCACCTACTGACCTAGTGTGTTGTGTGCATGTGTGTGAGCATACCTGTATATATATATGTATACATGTAAGAACTTAGAGACAGCAAATCTGTTTTACTTTCTCACTGTATAAAAAACCAACTTAAAAGATTGTCTACTGGATTTTGCAGGTTAATTTATAAATTTTTTGTTTGCCTCTCTTAAGTCTGTTAATCAATTTAAACTAAAGAGATCAGATGCATGTTTCTTTTAGTGAAATTACCTGATTCGAGTGTTTTTCCCATTTCCCACACATACTTTGTAAATTTGTGTGTGTACTGTATACATAATATACATATGTATAATTTACATGTATGCATGTGTGTGTGTGTGTGTGTGTGTGTGTGTGTGTGTGTGTGTGTGTGTGTGTGTGTGGTGTGTGTGTGTGTGTGAAGCACTATACTGTACACATATTTATTATACATTATGATTTATGTGTGTTCATGTATATATATATCATACATATGATATGTTTGTGTGTTTTTAAACACAGTCAGATGTGTTTCTGTTTTCAGTTTTGAAAATGATACCTGTAGATGAATTGAAACTGGAAAGTGCAAAGATTTAAATCATTTATTGATTTAAAACTATTAGCATTACACCAGGTCTGGATTTTCCTCCTTGCAACTTTGCTTTCTTTCTCTGTCTCTCTTTCAGTTTGTCCCTTCTCTCTCTCTCTCTCTCTCTCTCTCTCTCTCTCTCTCTCTCTCTCTCTCTCTCTCTCTCTCTCTCTCTCTCTCTCTCTCTCTCTCTTTCTCTCTCTCTCCCCACAACATGACTAACTAAAAAACTTAATCTTGTTTGACTTTGTGGCATTATTTTCATGAATTTGCTACTCAAGACTACTAACTCCCTGAAGGCTAGAGGAAAAAAGAAGCTGTTGATTGCATACTTAAATTTGATTCATTCACTGTAAAGTGTTCTCTTTCTCTCTCTCTCTCTCTCTCTCTCTCTCTCTCTTCTCTGTCTCTGTCTCTGTCTGTCTGTCTGTCTGTCTGTCTGTCTGTCTGTCTCTCTTCTCTCTCTCTCTCTCTCTCTCTCTCTCTCTCTCTCTCTCTCTCTCTCTCTCTCTCTCTCTCTCTCTCTCTCTCTCTCTCTCTCTCTCGGGGATGGATAGCCTAGTGGTCAGAACATTGCGCTGGCAATTCGACAACCCGGGTTCCAGTCCGGTCGAGGAGATTTTTCTCCTGGAGTTAACATCAGTGCTGACTCCACTCTCCCAAAAGTCCTTCGGATGAGACTTTAAACCGAGGCCCCGTGTGCGAACGCACGCAGAACATCTTGCGCACACGTTGAATCCTGTTCCGCTTTTCATGAGAGTAGGCCATCGTGTGCCGGTGGGAACAGATGACATTTACAAAACTACATGCACACGGGGACTGGATGAAAAAAAGCACAAGTGCTTATTCCATTATCCTCGATATTAAAGAACAAATCAAATCAATCTCTCTCTCTCTCTCTCTCTCTCTCTCTCTCTCTCTCTCTCTCTCTCTCTCTCTCTCTCTCTCTCTCTCTCTCTCTCTCTCTCTCTCTCTCTCTCTCTCTCTCTATCTCTCTCTTCTCTTTTTTTAAATCATAGGTTAAACTTTTATTGTTGGTGATGGTGATTTTGCTTTTTTTCTTTTCTTTTGTTGTTCGTTTGGTTGTTGGCAGGGATGGGGGGGAGGTGGGGGGGGGGGGGGGGGGGGGGGTGCTGTCCTGTAATCAGGGCAAGGGCTGGATGAAAAAAAGTATACCTGTGAATGCTTACTCTAGTGTTACCCTTGGAAAATAAAGATTATTCATTCATTCTGTCTTTCTTTCTCTATCCAGAGTCTCTATCTCTGTCTGTCTGTCTGTCTGTCTCTGTCTGTCTGTCTGTCTCTGTCTCTGTCTCCCTCAACAAAACTTCAAACACATGGGAACTGGATATAGTGGATGTAAAAAAAGCACTTAAGTGCTTATTCCATTATCCTCAGTATAAACGAATAAGAAGAAACAATAAATTAAAAATGAAAACTATTTAGTCTCTCTTTTGTCCTTTCTCAGTTTCTGACTTTTTTCTCTCTAAGTTGTTCATGTAAAGGAAAAATATTTAGAATTTCTAGCCCAATAAACGTGCACAGAAGCAACCTAGTCTACTACATGTTATGTTTGTTGCATGTGTATAATTTCCATCATGGTAATGTATCATTTTTACTTGGTTTGATGATTCTTTCTTGCTCAGGACTTGTTTTTTAATATGCATGTGTTGTATTAGTTTCATCATGACTTTAGTTTTGGACTATTATATTATATTATTATATTATATAGTTTATTTATCTATTTTATATATATTTAACATATATATATAAGATGCTATACCACACCTTTCATTTTATATTTCTCATACAGGAGATATTAATTATTATCCAGAGAAAGGCAACCTTACAAAGTCAGAAATGCTTATAATACTTGTATAGCTTTACATAGGGCCCTTTCTGTCTGATTCACTCAAAACTAGTGTTCACTGTGGCTTTGGGTTTCAAAGAGCAAGCATACTTTTTGACACCTACTGACCCAGCCTAGGTTTTGATGTTGTTGTTGCACATTCCCCATCATGATATGATAACACCCTGAGGGTCATGCAGAGTCTGAAAATAGCATTCTGACTCACCATCCCACCTGAGAATCACTGTAGAGTGTAGTATTGAAGGCACAAATGGATAAGAAGTGACCATGCCCATCAGGAAACTTGT
>CM060320.1:58723376-58738376 GCA_030674155.1 Stramonita haemastoma | reverse complement strand
GGTGGGGGGTGTGACATGTCACCAGGCCACTCCAGTGCCTACATCAGTCAGAGCCCCCTGTCAGTGTCCAGTGCCTCTGTCGCTGCCACTGCCGGCACACACTGCGACCTCAACTGGCCCAACATCACTGATGGTCAGTTTGTGTCTGTAACTATCCATCTGTCTGTCTGTCTAGATGTCTGTCTGTGTGTCTCAGCATCTGTCTGTCCGTCTTAGTGTCTGTATATTTGTCTGTCAGGTGTCCAGTGCCTCTGTCACTGCCACTGCCAGCACACACTGTGAGTGTGACCTCAACTGGCCCAGTATTAGTATCAGTCAGTTTGTGTCTGTCGTCTGTCTTTTTTTTTCTGTCTCAGTGTCTGTCTGTCCCTCTTTCTGCCTCAGTGTCTGTCTGTATATTTGTCAGTCAGTGTCCAGCACCTCTGTCACTGCCACTGCTGGCTTGCACTTACTGTGACCTCAACCGGCCAAACATCACTGATGGTGGCAGTGATTTTTTTTTTCTAGATTGTATTTAAAGTTCAGTTTTGAGATGGTAGTGATGATTCTGTTTCCAAATGGTAGTGGTAATAAGTGCTTCAGTTTGTTTGCTTTACAAGATCTATTCAAATTCCATGTATTTTTTTTTATATTATCATTCATTTATAATTCTATTTTCAGATGGTGATAATTTTGTTTTCAGATGGCAATTATAACCCTGTTTTCCAGTGGCAGAAATATCTATATGTTTTCAGATAATAATGATAATTCTTTTTTTTAAACTGCAAAAATGTCAGTGATATTTCTATTTCCATATGGCAATGATGATTCTGTTTTCAGATGCAAAAAATATTGATAGTCTTTCTATCTTTTTTTCCTTTTTTAAGAGGCAGTGATTATTTATTTTCAGATGGCATTGACATTTCTGTTTTCATGAGGCAGTAATGATAATTTTTTTCAGATGATTATGATAATTCTGCTCTCAGATACATGTATATAAACAGTGTTGGTTTCAGACGCCAATGATATATTCTGTTTTCAGATGACAATCATGATTATGCTCTCAGTTGGCAACAATAATTCTGTTTCGATTGCAGTGATAAATCTACGTTCAGGTGACAGTGATAATCATGTTCTAAGGTTGCATTGGTTATGCTTTCAGATGAATCTGTCACAGAAGTATGCACTTCACCTAAAAAAGGAGAAAAGAGAAAGGTAATGTAAATTATATGTTACAGTGTGTGTATGGTGTGGTGTGTGTTGTGTGTGTCTGTCTGTCTTCTGTATGTCTGTCTGTCTGTCTGTCTGTCTGTCTGTCTGTTTGTCCGTCTGTCTGTGTTGTCTGTGTGTTATTATGTGTATATGTGTGCATTTGTTCTTAAGTGTGTTTGTCTATATTGACATGTATAGAGAAAAAAAGCTCCAGTTGTGTAGTTTTGAAAATCCCTATCTTTATGTCACAGCACACTCCATCGTAAGAAGTGTGTCTGATTTGTTGGGGATGTGCTAAAAGCCTCACAGTAGATTGCTGAATTAACATGTAGAGCAAAATGTTTGTGCTATTTTTATGTATATCTTATTTTTTATTTTGAGGATAAGGAATAAGCATTTATGTGCTCACACTCAGTCCCTGTGTGTATGCAGTTTTGTCAGTTTTGTCATCCGTTCCCACTGGCACACAATGGTCTACTCTTCCAAAAAGCTTGACGGGTTTTAATGTGTGTGCAAGAGGTTCTGTGTGCATTTGCACACAGGAGTTCAGTTGTATAATCTCATCCGAAGGACTTTTGGTGTGAACAAAGATGGAACCCTACTTCTCACTTTGTAGGCATGGGTGTTCCCTCTGCTCCACCAGGAGATATGTAGATAAATGTCATCCATCCCCAGAACATAGCTGCTCTGCCTCATGTAGAAGAACAGGTGAGGTTTTACCAGTTTGTGTTAAATCGAAATGTCGTTCATTCATACTGTCTGAGCAACATCATGTCGTATCCCCCCACATACTTTTCAGCTATTATTCAATTCTGTTTATTACCACTTATCCTAAATTACCATTTTCCCATCCCAACATGGTGCTTATTATAGCAGGAACTGACACACTTAAACTTGTTAAAAGGATGGGGTTGCTGATTTTAGTACTGGGCCCTGGACTGATATAATACTGGATTTGTTACACAGTGTAGAAAGCAAGTTCAACAATTATTGTTGTTTTTCTATCCCTGTTTAATCCTTATGACCACTAAGGTTATGGGGACATCTTTACCTGTTTAAAAGATGTTGAACAATACTGAAAACTGTTCAACAATTATTGTTGCTTTTTTTCTATCCCTTCAGGCCTCCCCTATGACCACTAAGGTTATGTGGGGACACCTTTACCTGTTTAAAAGAATTCACATTGCTGAAAACATGTTCAACAATTATTGTTACGTTTTTTTTCTATCCCTGTCTAGGCCTCCCCTATAACCACTAAGGTTATGTATGGGAACACCTTTACCCGTTTAAAAGACATTCACAATGCTGAAAAACTAGTTCAACAAATCATTATCACATTTTTCTTTCTCTCCTTGCTCAGGGCTCACCCGGGGCCAGCCCCCTGCCGCGCCGCCAGGCCATCCCGCACTACCAGACCATGACGCCCTGGACCAACGACAACCTGCACCCCCGCCACGCCTCCTTCCCCTCCCCCAGCCGCGAGATCCCCTGCTTCCCCCTGGACGCCCAGTCCGTCAGGGAGCCCGGCCTGACCCCCTCCAGCAGCAAAACCTCCTCCCACCACCCCCACCACCCCACCACCACCAGCAGGTGTCCGAATCGCGGCTGTCGTCGGTGGCGGTGACGGAGACGGTGTACAGCCTGACGTCGTCCTCGGCCGTCCCCGGGTACTCTGCGGGGCAGGCCCTGAAGCGACCTTCAGGCCAGGTGCCGCAGATGACGCGGGAGAAGCGGTTCCGCAAGACGGCGGAGGCGCTGCAGAAGTGCGGGCTGTGGGACATCGCCATGAAGACGGGCAACCTCATCAAGCGCAACGCCGAGCTGCAGAAGGAGATCGACCGCTTCCGCACGGAGGCCACCATCTTTCTGAAAGCCGTGGTGCAGAACCCGGAGAACAAGGAACTCATGGAGTCCCTGGCCAGGGGCGTGCCCTCCACGCTGGGCCACAAGGCGCGTGCCAGTAAAGGGTTCGAGTCAGAGTCGGCGGTCACCACCACCACGTGTGTGACCCACAGCCAGGCTTCTGACTGTAACAGTTCCACCACCAGCGGTTATGCCAGCTACACGGAAGGAGGGAGCAAGCAGACCAGCCCCACGTAACAGCGAGAAGATTTGGTTTTTTTTTGGTGTGTTGTTTTTTTAAATTTTGTGTTGTTGTTTTTTCTCTCTCTCCCCGAGTCCCGTGGAAAACTGTTATGTACGGTGAACTGACAAGTAGTCCCTTCTCTCTTTTAGAGGATGGTTTGAGGCTCATTGAGAGGATGAATGAATGAACTATGCCAGTGAGTCGTTTCTTGACAAGTCCCCACAGACTTTGCAGTGGTAAACTGTTATTAAGCTGCCATGTTTTTTTGTTCTGGTTTTGTTTTTTTTCATTGTTTTCTGTCTTTTTTTGCTCCAGATGAACTGCCAAGATTTGAGACTTGAATATTTTTGTTGTTGTCGTCAGAATACTAAGGGTTCTTTCTATCAGGACTGCAATCAGAGCTTCTTCGTTGCTTCACTTTTGCAGATGATGGAAGTGTGTATATATGCTGTTGTGTTTGAAGGTGGGGGTGGGGGTCTTGTTTTGTTTTGGATTTGGGGGTGGGGGGGTGGGCAGCATTCAAAGAGAAATCTTGAAAAGATAACAAGATGTTCACACAAGCACATGAGCCAGGACATGCATGTGGACATGCAGATACTCACGCACGCACACACACGCACGGGCGCACACACTCACAAACACACAGACACACACACGCGCGCCACACACACACACACACACACACACACACACACACACACACACACACACACACACACACACACACACACACACACAGAGGCAAGTATATGCAGTCCCACATAGACAAAATTTCAAGATGCACATGTATACCAATAGCCATACTGCCAGTGTGAAAGGATTTTTTAATCCATGGACAAAATGTCAAGGCAAGTTTGAAACTTTATCTGCCATATAAGTGGCATTAATGTATATTTGTGTGTGTCCTTGTGTATTAGTTTGAATGTTTTATCATTACTATAGAAGCGTTAGATCTGTTCAGTGTACAAACTGCCTTTTAAGAAGAGGAAAAAAAGTTAGCCATAAAGAATAATAAAGCTGGCCAGTAGTTCATCTTTTGTTCCTGCTCATCTTCCATTTCTTTATATGCATGATACAGTCACATAGTCATCTTCAGATGCGCTGTCAGGTATTACATAGTCATCTTCAGATGCGCTGTCAGGTATTACTAGTTATCTTTAGATGGCTGTCAGTATACTAGTTATCTTCAGATACTCTCTGAGGTATCACACATCAGCCCTGATCATTTGAGTTATCTGACACTATCCCCCCCTCCCCCTCCTATTATTTTTTTTTTGTGTAATTTCTTTTTTCTTTAGATTTGACAGATTTGAAATATGTAGGAATACAGTTTAAGTGAAAGTTAAAGTCTGTCCGAGCATAAGGTCATAGGCGGTGCTTATCCGGTTTCTGTGGCGTTAAGCGATGAGAGTCATGATTCCCCCCTGGATAGGACGCAGTCTATCGCAGGGTTAACCCCAAACACAAGGTTGGTACCCTTTTACACCTGGGTGGGTGAGAAATAGCCGTAAAGTGCCTTTTCAAGGGCACAAGCCATAGGAATAGCTGGGATCGAACCGAACCTTTAGTTACGAGTACAACGCCCTAACCACTAGCCCAGCGGCGGCAGGAATACAGGAACATACTTTGAAATGTTGCCATGATGCTGAAAATCCATACAAACAGTTTTTTTCTTTATTGACCTGAAGTAAATGATTGAATATGTAGAACATCAGAAGTCATGAGTTGTATTGATTAATTTTTAAAACCATTGTTCCAAAATTTTCTATAGCCTAGTTCTTGCATTACCCAAAGTCCACTGAAAAACTAAAATTGGATGACATCCTTTGCGCATTTCTTTTTTACAACAATGTCCTAGGAGTGAGTCCTGGAACATGTCATCAGTAGGAAATGGTGTTTTTGTCTGATTTTCTATCTGGTGTCTGCAAAATTATACCCTGAAGAATAATATGAATTAATCCAGTGTGTGTGTGTATGTGTGTGTGTTTCTTTTAACTTTAAAAAAAAAGGTTGGCATAAACAAACATCATCCAGTTTCAGTGGTATCCACAACCATAAGCTATGTGAAGGTGAAATTTTATGATATTGCAAAGCGTCTGTAAACGTGGTCTTTATAATGGTGAATATGTCGGAGATCAATAACCATGATTTCAGATGGATCACTCAGCATTCCAGGTCATTGAATGGTTGAGTTCCAGATTTGAAATAGATGTCATCACTGTTGTTCTGCCTGGAGATTGTGTCAGCTCAAATATAGTACTCAGAGTCACCTGGGGTCTAGACTTTAGTGGGATTAATGAATGGAGCAGTGGATGAATGATAAATGACAGATGAATGAGTAAACGAAACAAGTCAAGGAATTGACCTAAGAAGTTCTGATGTCGTTATGAACAATCTTGGATTACTTTAAAAGTATAAACAGAAAAAAAAAGTTCTTAAGCTGTAATTACTGAGATTTTTCTTTTTGTCATGATGAAGAATCTTTGATAAGTTCTTGTTTGAACACACTTGATAAGCATTCCAGTTTGTTTTGTTTAGTTCAAATAATCTTGGCCTATTTTTTTGCTGTAACCTTTACATGCTGTGCACACAAGTTCTGTACTGCAAAAAATTGAAAATATGAACATCACATGTCAACTTCAGCTGTAAATCATGTAGGACTTGCATCTTAAGAATGTTTCAAGCAGGAGTGCAGATCATTTCATAAATAAGTCTCTTTGAAACAAGAATGAATTTATCCTTTTTTTGTAGTCACTAAAACGTGTATGTTTTGGGAAGGGGGGGAGGGTTTGTTTTGTTGGGGGGGGGGGGGGGGGGGGGGGATACACATATGTTTGTGTTTCATTATATATCTCTTCAGGTGCCATGTTTGAATATATGTGCATATTGCATATGACTCACCATTCTCTTCAGAGATTGGTTTATGAAAAAAGTGCCGACTCTAACTGTTGTTAACTGTGTGGCATTGGTATGATTAAAAAAAAAAAAAAAAAAGGACCATAATAACAAGCCGCGTAGCTTGTGTATTGAATAAACCTGACTGACTGTTAAGTTGAGACCAAAAGAACGATATGTGCGTATGACGCATCATGAAACATGAACTTTTGACAGATTCTACATCATGTTGTATATTGTCAGAAAAGTGCTGTGCCCAAATCAGGACAAGTATGAACAGAATTATACAGCAACAACACTGACAGAGGGTTAATATTATACCCCAACCAGGTCTTGAATTATTCAGGCCAAACAGATCCAGGGGACAAGATGAACCTAGTGGTTAAAGCATTGCGCTCATGATCTTACGGCCTGGGATTGAGCCACTACCAATGTGCATGCTAAAGGGGATTTTTTCCTCCTGGAGTTAACATCAGTACTGGACTCCACTCCCTGGAAAGTCCTTCAGATGAGACTATACACTGAGGCCTTGTGTGGGAACACACTTAGAACATCTTGTGCACATGTTAAAACTCGTTCTGCCTTTTGGAAGAGTAGGCCATTTTGTGCTAGTAGGTGTGGTGGGGTGGAAAAAATGTTCAAAACACAAGCTCACAGGTGTGTTTACACATCATTCCTGTAGTTTGAGTGTGGCTACTTAACGGTGGGTAAATGATGGCAAATGCAAAACATCACCATTGATGACCCAGAACTGTAGCCAAGGAACACGAATAAACAGTTTTTTTAAAAACCACAGTGGATGATGCTGACAGAGAATTGATAAGCCCCAAACAAGCCTGGAATCATTCAGGTTAATTAAACAGACTCTGCAGGTGTATCGTTGTTCATTGTGAGGAAAATGGCTGAAAATCACTCAGTAACAGATTTCAATGCTTTCCCTACATGTTTAGGGTTATAAAGCTGCTGAAAACAAACAAAACATTTTTTTTTGAATATTTCAAAGTTTTAGAAACATTTTTTTTTCATGGTGGTTTATCACAGCTTTGTCTGAAAATTGACAGACGGTCAAATCCCGACGATATATATATCTTGTGGCTAGTTGCCATACATGTTGTTTTCTGGAGAGAAAAAAATGCCTGTTGAAAATAAAATAAGTATGATTGTTAGAGCAGTACTAGTTTTGAGTGGAAGAATGGAATACTAGTACGCACCCAGGATAAGACATACTATTTGTGATAACTGACTGAGGCTGGAGAGAAGAGTCTGCGGTGTGGTGTGTGTGTGTTGTTATGTCCCAGTTCTTCATCAATCGCTCAGACAGCAACTATTGTCGTCTGTCATGTGAGTGCAAAATGCTCCCCCCATTAAGCGCCCCACAAATCAGGCCCAGTGCATCTGACTTCAGCATGAAAGAGTAGTGTTATCTTTTTTTTAGTGTTGCTTTGGAAAAAAATGCATGAGAATTGACCAACAATGCAGAAAATAGACAAGAAGGATGTGACAGGAAGAAAAGGAATGGGGCAGAAACTAAAGAGAGGAATAGAAATGGGAATTTCTAGTGCAGAATTTCCAGAAGGTTGGGGTGCTGTTTATTCTGACAGATCCCCGTCATCCCCATGGGGGGTGTTTCCCAATATCAGGTCAGAAACGCTTTCAGTTTTCAAGAGATTGTTTTGTCCAATCGAGGCGTACATGTTTGTGTACTGTCCAAGAGCTGTCATGTTCAGAAAGAAGTGCTTACGAAGGTTTAAGAAAACTCGCTTCATGCTATGCAGTTTTTAGTTCAATTGCAGTGGTACTATGATATAATCCTTTGCTGAAGTGTTGGTAAAATGCCACAAGGTCAAATTAGAGAACATCTGAAAAAGTTTTTGGGGTGCATCAAAACTGCAAGAAAATTGGAGAAAGTGGCATGCTACAGTTTTTGTCCTTTTTAAAAAATATTTTGATTATAATGGAATCAGCACTTGAGTGCGTTTTTTACATCCAGTCCCATACATTGTTGAGTACAAAAAGTATGCATCTGTGAGGTTAAAAACTGTTCCTTTTGCACCTATCACTGTTGTAGAGGAAGTATATTTTTCTTTAATTTTGAATTTTTAGAAAAAAAAAAGTTTGATTAATTTTAGCAGCTTTGAAAATAAGAATTTTGTTGTTAGAAAAAAAAAGTTACATCTGTATGGGAGACCAGATGAGCTTGACCTACTTCACTCTGACTTTTTTGTCATGGATGTTTTTCTTTTCTTTTTTTTAAAGAATATTGAACGTAGGACTTTTTACGCTTGTTAAAAGAAAACTCTCTGAAGAATTATCACCCATGTTTAGCAAAATAAAAGTTTTGTTGTTTTTTTTTTTTTTTTTTTATTTTAGCTATGGTTATTTTGCTAACACATCTTATTTTACCATAATTCCCATTTATCAGTCACTGTTATATCAGGGTACTAGTGTAGGAGTGCATTAATTTTCCTCAGTACGCACAATCTCTCTTACTCGTATAGCCTGTATAAAGAAACAATTCGTGTTCATTCACATTCCTTTCCTCTTCTTCTGCTTTTACTGGTTTTTTACTGTTGAGAGTTCTCCCAGTCTCTCTGCATCAGTTCTGATTCATGCAGAGAGAATTTACCTTCCTACCTTCCACTTCTGCAGATTTTTTCTTTGCCTTGTATGGCCTGGTTCTGGTTTTATGCCAGGAAGTAATTTTCAAAGGCAGTCACACTTGATCTCCAAGATTTGCTTTCATTATATTTTTGTGTGTATTTTTCATCATGATTTATAGTTTTGTCTTTTGTTTTGTTCCATAAATTAATTCAAATGCAGTCATGCTTAATCTCCCATATTTCCTTTCATTCTTTTTTTTGTTTGTTTTGTATATTCATCACGATTTACGGTTAGGGTTTCTTTTGTTGTTTTATTACATGGGACCCAGCAATGACATATTATTTGATACACATTTCAATGTATATGAGTTGAACTCATAACACACCAGGGAAAACATACGTCATTGTAAGAATTTGCTCTTTGACAATATGAAATATTCAGTTGAGTTTAAATATTTGTTTTGATTTATAGCTTCAATCGAGTTATAATCTGTATTTCATGAAAGGGGGAGAGGGGGGGGTTTGCTTGGTTTTGGGGGTTTTTTTTTTTGGGGGGGGGGGAGAGATAAGATTTTTAGTTCTTTTCCTGTCAGTAACTATGATGGGATAGAATCGCTGTATTTCATGTTTTATCTACAGTTCAAATCATGAGTCATAATTTTTTTTTTTTTTATAGATCTACCTGTGCTCTCAAACATGGGTCATTATCTGCTAATTGTTGTTCTTTAATGAAGATGGCACAGTTAACGTATTGCAACCAGAATATTGGTATGGTGGGCTAGGCAAATTTTACGGAATGCAAAATGAGATTGCAGGCTAATTGGAAGTAAGTGATTGGAATGTTGTAGTATAATGTCAGTATAAAATACATGACTGTGGCTTTTCCTAACAATAAATCTTTGTGCTTTTGAGTTGAAAACTAAAAGGCACTGTTTACTCAATTATATATATATATATATATATATATATATATATATATATATATATATTATATATATATATATATATATATATATATATATATATATACATACACATACGAACATTAAACTTCTCATTGCTAGCGTTGTCAAGCAAGTGTTGTTTTAACGGTGGTGATCATTATGTATTATAATCATATTATGAGTATGTGAACTACTGTTGGAACTTTTTCGCATATTAATTTGCTCAAGTTGTTGACTGGGGCTAACATGCACCCTGTACAGGTGAAGATATTTCGGTGATTTTTATTTTTGATTAGTTAAGCGGAAGTCAAATAAAAACCACTGCACTCTGCCAGGCAATTCTCAGAGGAACTAAATATGGGTGTGATGAGGAGGAGGAGGCGAAACAAAAAGTCATGGATTTGATTAATCGTCATCCTGTCAGTCATAGAGGAGAGTTACTTGAGTGGTTGTTATTTATCAGGCAGGGAGGACAGCTTTCACAGGACAGCAGGCATGATTTTTAGGTGGTGGTGTCTTACGCAATATTTTAGACAGGTTGGAGGGGGTGGGGGTTTACAACACCGGAAAGACCGGTTTTCTCAGCTACACTGCCCAGTTGCCCATTTGTCTGTCTGATGTGTCCTAACCCATTGCTTGCAGTTTGAGGATGTTTTTGATGTTGGAAGTTGGGGTTTTTTTGGGGGGGGGTTGTGGGTTTGGGGGTTTTGTGTGCTTTTTTTTGTTAGAGGGGGGGTTGCTGTGTCGTCTTTTTAAGGTGGTATAAAGCCATTGTTACCTGTGACAATTCCAAAGATATGTTCAATCCGGTTTTTTTTTTTTCATTTTGTTTTTCCAAACCTCCTCCCTTCAATCTGCCCATCGCACCCCCCTCCCCTCCCTTAATTTAATTAAGGAGAAAATTGCATGGTGGTTTTTATTTTAAGCATATATACAGTGTTGTCATTGTTGTTTTCTGCTTAAGTTGTTCTAAAAGAGTGTGACATACCCAACACAGTGGCTGCTACTTATCCTTCATTGACACTGTGAGAGAGAGAGCTCACTCACACAGCACCTGGTTGTCGACAAAGCAGCACCTGTATTTACCCTGACAGCAAGGAGCAGCCAGCCCCTCACTTGTTTATCCAGGTGATGTTGATGATGAACTTGTGAGACTTGATTGATCGATCGATTGATAATAAATAAATAACGAAGGGACCACCGTCATCATCGCATCATCATTTTTTTTTGAAATTATGAATTTGTGTGTGTCTTCATTTTTAACGTCTATCCACTACTAGAAAGTGATATTAGACAGTAAAGATTATTATTTTGTATTCCAGTTCAAACAGGAGCTTTTTGCAAAGATGGTATACCCTGTTCGGCAATGAGATGAATTTGGTTTTTGGTTTGTGGGGCACATGATTGTGTAATGTAATCAGATTTCCTCCCATAACCCCCATCCTTCACTATCTGTCAGCATCTGCTACCTACCACGTTATATGATACGATGTTGGATTTTGAAGATGTGTGTTCTAGGTGACGACAGTCTTTCGATAAATCAGTCGAGCCTGCCTTGGGTTGTTATTTTAATTAAGGATGTTTTGTGTTCATCGTCTTTAAAAAGTATTTTGATATGTAATTCAGTGTACAGTGTGTTCAAACTTTGAATATATATCTCCCTCACTCCCTTCTGGTGGTGTGATTGTAACAAGGAGGCTCAATACTGGAGAGAGAGAGGAGAGAGAGAGAGAGAGAGAGAGAGAGAGAGAGGAGAGAGAGAGAGAGAGAGAGGAGAGAGAGAGAGAGAGAACTTTGAATATCCCCCCTTCTGTTGGTGTAATTGTACCAAGGAGACTCAGTACTGAGAATAAAAAGGAATAGAGAGAGGGGGTGGGGTTGTCACCAAAAATATTTAGAGAGAGAGAGAGAAAAGAGTGTTTATCACAAAAAAAAGATTTGTTGGGGGTTTCTTTGTTGTTGTTTTTTTTTAGATGGGGGGAACTGCACTACCATTTGTGCCTTTCTTGTCCAAGCCCTACATTTTGCAAAAAGTGTTGTTGTTCTCCAGTTTTGTTTTTTTGTTTTGTCTTGATGGTTGTGTTTTCCTTGAAAACTCAGATAGCCCATAAGGGCATAGAAGTTGTTGCTCTCTGTGTGTCTCTATGATGTGTGAAATTGCATACTTATATGACTCACTATGTTTGCCCATATGAACGTGTGTGTGTTTGTGTGTATGTATGTTGTGTGCGTGTGTGTGTGTGCGAGTGTGTGTGTGTGTGCGTATGTGTGTTGCGTGCGTGCGCGCGTGCGTGTGTGTGACTGCCCGTTGATGTGTGTGTGTGGAATTGCATGTCTAAATGAATTGCTATGTTTGCTGCCCATATGAGCATCATTACTTGTGTGAACTATGTATGTACACTCATGTTGACTGTGCACAGGAAAATGTATCATTCACCGTGCGTGTTCTTCTTCGTTGAAATTTTTGCCAGATGTATTTTTCAAGGGTTAGGTCAACCATGACCACAAATGACTTGACTTGACATGACTGCACCTGGCCGAAACAACCATACCATTTCTTACTGACGGTAAACATTGATAGATTATGCACCACCGAGTGGAAAGCATGTTCATTGTTTTGAGATACTGTCCTTGTCTACGTACATTTTTACTTACATAATTATATATATTATATATCTATGACCAGTGATTTTGTGTTAATCCATTGGAGGATATTTCATAGTTTCATATCAAGATTGCCTTGGATCAGCACGGTGTCAGAAGAAAGCTGTTGTTGTTATTCTCGCCACGTCCGCTCATTTCTTTTTTTCAAAGTCATTGTATATATATATATATATATATGATAACATGACCTGGCCTGCCCACTGTGTGTCTGCTTTATAATGCTGTTGTGTGCCTTCCATCTCTTCCTTTGACATTTTTGTTCTCGTTGAAGGAGGACAGCTATGCTGTCCTTGTTAATTTACTATGATTTTATGACTCGCTGGTCTGTTGGATTTTTTTTTTTTTTTTTTTTTACACACAGATATTGGGTTTGATCAAGCCGGGGTATATAACATTAGATTTGTCACACACAAGTGTGTGGTTAATGTGGAAGACAGTGAATTGTTCGTGATTTTGAAAACTTGCAAAAATTGTTAGAATTTTGGGGCTGCACATTTACCCAGATTAAAGTCCATCCAATCACCAAAAGACAAGATCAAAAAAAGAAGAAACACTTGCAGAATCAGAGCAATAATAACAACAACAGCAACTAAACTTACCACGACAAAAGTAAGTACATCATAAAAATTAATTCATCATGAATGGAACCAACTGTAAAAACAGTCCTGTGATCATTCTCACCAGTCCTCTGCCTCACCCTTTCCATGCTGCAAGAATTGATCAAAAAGTGAAATGGTTGCTGTGTTTCTGAATGTAAACTGTTTACAGTAACAATGTTGACTAGCCCTTTGCTTCTTTCTCTTTTTTTTTCCCCCTCATTCCTTGGCTAGAGCCTCAAGGTTCACCAATGGTGACATTTTGCATATGCAACCGTTTTTGCCCACAATGAAGGTGGCCGCATTCCAACTTCAGAGATGCACTCTGCTTCTGACAGAGGTCCTACCAAAGCGGACCATAGCAGTTAACAGCACCAGATTGCTCTGTGTCCACCAGGCTTCAGCTTGCTCCACGCTGGACAGAGCTCACAGTGTTAGCTTTCATTTTCCTGAAGGACCAACGCTGTGGCTAAATGGTTAGACCATTTGACTTTATTGCCATGGGTCTATGACATCATGGATTCAAATCTCAACAGCGTTTGGTGAATTAAGGGTGGGGATTTTAACCATCATCACAAGCTCAAGCTCATGAGTGGACACAGGAAGTGACCATGGGCTCGTGATTTTTACGATCTCCCAGGTCAACTACAAGTGCAGACCTGCCAGTGCCTTGATTTCCTTCATGATATATACACAAGCAGAGGATCAAATATGCACATTAAAGATCCTGTGTTTCACATCAGCATTCGGTGCGTTACAGAAACAGGAACATAGCCAGCTTACATCCCTGAAGTGGGAATGCGGCTACCTTCAGGGTGGGTGAAAACTGAGCGCCTCCACACAGTCACTATTTGGTCAGCCTCCAACCTCTAGCCAAGGAATGGAGGGGGGAAAAATCCAAAGGATTGACAAGGACTTGAGGCAGAACTAGAGTTAATTTTTTGGGGGGCCACATCTTTATTCATTCAGATAGCTGTGCCTTGGGCTTGAGCTCATGCCTGTCAGACATTGATCTGGAACATTTGAATTTGACCACTAGACCCATTTCTCTGATCACTGACTTATTCCATATACACCTTCACCACCACCCCCCCTCCAATCTGTCTTCCTGTAATCAACAGGTAAACAGATGAATCAGTTTTCTTTGTTGAGCGTTCAACTATTGTTGTCTGTCATATGAGCAAGTCAGGCCCACTTTTGCGTAGAGAACAGACCAAGAAGGCAGAAAATAGACGAGAAGGAGAAGTGGCACGAAGAAAAGGAACAAGCTAGAAACAAAGGGATGGAAAAGAGGGAATTGCCAGCACAGACTTTCCAGAAGGTAGGGATGCTGTTTGTTCTGACCAGCCCCATCAGCAATCCCTATGGGTGAAAATTGTTCAACTTTCATACTGTGATTGTTGCTGGTAAAAGACTTGTGAAGGAGAGGATAACTGGTGAGAATTGCTGCTGAAAGGATTTCTCTCCCCCTCCCCCCTTTGAATATTTTTTTATGCCAATGCAGATAACTGTCGGTTTGAATTTTATTTTCTAATAAAAAGAGATTGTTTTTCTGATGTAAGAATAGAAAAAAAAATTGCTAGAGACACTTGGGGCTAATTTCTATAAGAATCATTTACCTACTTTTTCGTGTATGCCTAAAATTTCATTTCTCGATTCTCTTTGTTTTTGCAATATACCTTTTATTAACACTTTTTTTAAAAAACTTATTTTTTCTTTGTCTCTGCCATCCCAATCAGTTTCCAGCAAGCTCTTCAGTATATGAAGTGGTGTCTTTGTCTTTTTTTTGTCAGTTCGAGAATGCTGTTGTAACAGATACAATGCCTTCAAACTGTCCATTCTGCAGAGGAACTAGCTGCTTGCCTATTTGAGCTCTTTTTCCCCCCTCACAGTGTTAATCTTTAAACAGTATCTGGCCACAAGGAATGTTGAAACAAGCTGAATGGTTGATGTACTCCACAATGCCTCATCATATTCACCTCTGGAAGTTAAAAGGTTAAAGTAAGTGGAAGGGCTGATGTCTT
>CM060320.1:58713376-58718376 GCA_030674155.1 Stramonita haemastoma | reverse complement strand
TTCGCTGTAACCAGTTTCTTCATCTCTCTGCCATTGTTAGCTCTTTCTTGGATAAACAGCCAATTCACTGTAACCAGTATGACAAATTCACTGTAACCAATATAATAAATTCACTGTAACCAGTATGACATATTCACTGGAACCAGTATGACATTCACAGTAATACATTTCTTCTTCTCTCTCCCCGGCTAACTTTCTTGGATAAACAGACAATTCACTGTAACCAGTTTCTTCATCTCTCTTCCATTGTTAACTCTCTCTTGGATAAACAGACAATTCACTGTAACCAGTTTCTTCATCTCTCTTCCATTGTTAACTCTTTCTTGGATAAACAGACAATTCACTGTAACCAGTTTCTTCATCTCTCTTCCATTGTTAACTCTCTCTTGGATAAACAGACAATTCACTGTAACCAGTTTCTTCATCTCTCTTCCATTGTTAACTCTTTCTTGGATAAACAGACAATTCACTGTAACCAGTTTCTTCATCTCTCTTCCATTGTTAACTCTTTCTTGGATAAACAGCCAATTCCCTGTAACCAGTATGACATATTCACTGTAACCAGTTTTTCCATGTCTCTCCTGTGACTCACTCTTTCTTGGACAAATGACCCATTCACGGCACTGTAACTCATTTCTTCATCTCTCTACCCCTAGCTAACTCTTTCGTGGACAAACGACCAATTCGCTGTAACCGGTTTCTTCATCTTTCTGCCGGTCAAACTGGACCCCCTCGCACTCTCCTATCACCACTTCAGCAGTGGTGTGGATGACCAAGTCGCTGACCACGTGGCCACCGATGACCGGACCCTTGCTGTTGCTGAGGGAGATGTGGAGATGACCACTGCCCCCAGACAGTGTCCCCACCAGGGAGACGATTTCAAACGGGCCCTGAAACGTCTGGATCTGAAAGTAAAGAGATGATTTAACGAAAATACAGTGAAAGTAATTAGGGGTTGTATTCAGAGCATGCTGTGTATGTATTTGTTGTGAATGTGTGTGTGTGTGTGTGTGTGTGTGTGGTGTGTGTGTGTGGTGTGTGTGTGTGTGTGTGTGTGTGTGTGTGTTTGTGTGGGTGTGTGTTTGATGTGTGTGTGTGTGTGTGTGTGTGTGTGTGTGTGTGTGTGTGTGTGTGTGTGTGTGTGTGTGTGTGTGTGTTGTGCGTGCATGCATGCGTGCATGCGGGTTTTTGTTATTGTTACTTTTTTCTTTTGTTTCTTGGCTATGTGTTTGTCTTTTGGTTTGTTTTTTTCTCCAACCAAAACATAATTATTCTATACACACCATCAAGAAAAAAAAAAACAAAAAAAGAGGGAAAGAGTAAAAGAAAAAAAAAGGGAAATAGTATAAAAAAAAAAAAAGTGAAAAAGAAAAAAAAAAACCCATCCACTCACGGTAAGAGAATCTGCGAGGCGTAGCGTGGCTTTTCTCAAGCTTCCCACGCAGGTGACGACGAAAGCTGCCTTCAGACCCTGGGTCCTCACCACATCCAGCAGCGACTGGCGTAGCTCCTGCCCAGGTTTGAACCTCACCGCCACACACCTCATCCTCCCCACCTGCGATGAGGGCTGCTGCTGACACGGGAAGAGCGGAAGAAGGGAAACTGTAAAGGACACCTGGGCAGCAGGTGTTTTCAGGTAAAAGGTAAAGGTGTCCCATAACCTGTATGGTCGTAGGGGAGCGAGGCATTAGAGATCTTAGGTTCTTTAGGGGCCAGCATATTGAGGGCGGCGCCCATCTCCTCTCCCTCGCTGCTTTACCTTCCCTGACCCTGAAGAGGGCAGGTACCCATTTACAGCTGGGTGAACTGGGGGACAAGGCGTGCAGTCATCCATCCAATTGGTAACCACGCTCGATGCTGCTTAACCTTAGCTTGGGGAAAGTGAGTGCTCTGACCACTGAGCTTTCCCGGTACTTCTTGCAGACTTGGGAAGAGCAATAGAATATAATTATGAGAAAGAAGGTGGCAGGAAGATGGTTAAGATGTTCACCTGCCTAACAAATCAACTGTATGATTTAACGCTCTCTCTGTTTCTTCCAGCATGTGCCTGAGCAAAATATGATAGCAGTTTCTTTGAATCACTTCAAAATGGTAAGTTTGACAATAAGATCATAAAAAATAAATTGGATGAAAAGTTTGCATAGTACAGCTGTTTGTCAAGTAGTTCACCATATAGGCATCAATACTCCAACTTCGGATGATAGTGGCCTGATCATCAGATCAAAACCTGAGCAGCTAAAGCCTTAAGTACTGCGCTCATCTCACCTGGTGTGCCACCTGGTCCTCCATGTCCCCCTCCCCTCTTTCCACCAGGCCAGATGTGTCTTGGTCACAGCTTTGATTCTGAAAGCAGTTTTGATAAAGAAACACACTGACCACAAGAGGGACACGACAGCCAAGTGGTCAAGACCATTCTTCTTCAATACTCAATTCACTGAAGCAAAGATATAAAGGCAGCCTGAATGATGTGGGCTGAGCTGAAGAGGATCTCCCAGAACTGAGTCCGTTGAAGGGGTGTTGTTACAGCCTCTTGTTTCCCAGGGAATCCACAGGCATAAATCAAGAGAATCCTCACTGGGTCATGAAGTCATGGGTTCAAATCTCGGCGTCAACATCTGTGGAATTAAGGGGGATGGGGATTTTTACCATGTTCCAGATCAACTTCAAATGCGGACCTACCAGTGCCTTAATTCCCTTTGTGTATATATATACACATTCAGAAGATCAGATATTCACCTTAAAGATCTCATTATTCATAATTCCAGAAACATGAACATAGCCAGCATACATCCCCAAAGTTGGAATGCAGCTACCTTCACAGTAGGCAAAATCAGTCATATATATATATATAATCTCACCATTGGTGAACCTCAGAGCTCTAGCTGAGGAACAAAACAAACAACAACAAAAATGATTTTTTTTTCTTTACTGCATACTACTTTTCCATTGTTATAAGTGAAAATTTGCTGAAAGCTGAAAAATTTCAGCTAAACTGGCATGGAAAGATCAACTGCCCAAATGGATATATTTGCTTAAAAAACAAGAATGGCAACAAATAAAATGAAAAATAAAGAAAGACCTCTTTTGATGGAATTAACTTTATAGGCCCATCACAAAAAATGGTAATGCAAAATATATTTTGGGTGGTTCCCCCCTACCCACCCCCACCCCCTCTCCTCCCCCCTCCCTGTCACCACACAAGATCAGCGCAACATAGATTTTTTTTCCCTTTTTCCTGTCTGCATGTGTATTTGTTTTTCTATCACAGCAGCTTTTTTTTCAACAGAATTTTGACAGGGACAACTCTCTTGTTGCCATGGGGTTTTTTTTACACACACTAGATGCACGTTACACACAGGACCTTAGTTTATTGTCTCATCTGAAAAGACCAGCACCCAGACCACCACTCACTGTCTAGTGGATGGGGGGAAAGTTTCTGGCACAAACTGGGACACAGCGCACAAATCCAGCATCACTCAGTAGGGCCTAGTCAAGAGTGCTAAATTTAGCACGCTCCTTCCTTTTACCTAGTCCATGTGTGGTCAGCTCCTGCTATAAATAGCACCACCTGGCCCCAGCTGGGCTGGGCTGGGCTGGGCTGGGCTGGGCTAACTAGCAGCTGAGAGGAGCTGAAAGTGGGGGATTCTGACAGCTGTGGGGATCGAACCACCAGACACTGCGAACCCGGACTTTTTGCTTCTAGGCAGGTGGGTTACCTCTAGACCACCAATCCACCAGATCCTGTGCCCCAGTACATATTTTGAGAACTTTGCTGTGCTCAGCTCACCTCATTGTTTTCTTCAGCATCAACCCTGGGTCCACCTGACCTGACACCTCCTCTCTGATCAGAAGTCTGAAAAAGAAAAATCTTTAAAAACAACAACAACAGTGACAACAACAAAAACTGGACATTTCTATTTCTCACATATCTGTTTGATGACTGAAAACTTACCAACACGAATTACCAACACTTTATTTTTTTAATTAAACAGAGAGACTTGACTAACAAGCACACCTTTTCCCCAGTCAAAAGAAAAACATAATACGAATTACAAACGCTTTATTTTCTATAAAAAATAAATAAATAAATAAAAAAAAGGAGAGACTTAAGCAACAAGCACACTTTTTCCCCAGTCAAAAGAAAAACTGTAAGACGCACAAATATGTAGAGTGATCTGCTGGATGATTTTTCATATCTCTGACTCTTGTCTACAGCCCAAAACAGATCAAAGCGAAGGAGAGATGATAACATATCCTGAACTGTTTCTTTTTTCTTTTTTTTTTGTTTTGTTTTGTTTCTCCACCAGAGCTCTAAGATTCACATAGGGTGAGATTTTTGCATATATATATATATATATATATATATATATATATATATATATATATATATATATATATATATATATATATATATATATATATATATATATATATATATATATATATATATATATATATATATATATATATATATCACACACACAACCCTTTTTGCCCCCCATGAAGGTAGCCGCATTCCAACTTCAGGGATGTATGCTAAGTATGTTCATGTTTCCCTAACCCACAGAACACTGACTTGAATTACAGGATCTTAAATCTGCATATTTGATCTTTTGCATGTGTACATGCATAAAGGGCATTATGAAACTGATAGGTCTGTACCTGCAGTTACCCTGGGTGATCATAAAAATCCCCCCACTTTTTTCACCAAACACCGGCAAGATTTGAGCCCAAGACTTCATGGACTCATGGGATCGAAGTAATGATAATAATATTAATATTAATGATAATAATAATATTAATAATAATAATAATAATAATAATAATAATAATAATAATAATAATAATAATAATAATAATAATAATAATAATAATAATAATAATAATAATACATGGAATTTATATAGTGTTATATCTTGTAAAAACAAATCAAAGTGCTTGCATTCAACCTATACAACACACAAGCAATGGATAACAATTTATAGTTTCAGCAAATTCGA
>CM060320.1:58673376-58710876 GCA_030674155.1 Stramonita haemastoma | reverse complement strand
CCTCCCCCTCCTCCGCCTCCTCACCATCAGAACTTCTTTCATCACGGTCTGCTGTAATTGTAAATAAACACTAATGTAACTTGCTTTTTTTTCTTTCTTTTTTTTTTAAAGGTAAAGGTATCTTATAACCTATGTGGTCGTAGTGGAGTGAAGCATCAGAGACCTCAGCTTCTCTAGGGGCCAGCATGTTGAGGGCGGCACCCTTCTCCTCTTCCTTGCTGCTTTACCTTCCATGACCCTAAAGAGGGCAGGTACCAATTTACATCTGGGTGAACTGGTGGGACTCTATTGAAGCCAGTGCTTACATATGGTCACCCATCCAGCTGGTAACCATGCTCGATGCTGCTTAACTTCAACATGGGGAAACCTGGAAAGCAAGTGCTCTGACCACAAAGCTATCCTACCAGACCAGTTTGTATTGCATCACTCGTTTTCCCCAAGCCAAGGTTAAGCGGCACCGAGTGTGGTTCCCAAAAGGATAGGTGACTGTAGACCTTGGTTTCAATACAGTCCCCCAGTTCACCCAGCTGTAAATGGGTACCTGCCCTCTTTAGGGTCAGGGAAGGTAGAGCAGCGAGGGAGAGGAGATGGCTGCCACCCTCGATATGCTGGCCCCTAGAGAAGCTGAGGTCTCTGACGCCTCGCTCCTTAACAACCACACAGGTTATGGGACACCTTTACCTTTTTTTTTTATACTGTATCATGAAGTGCACTGTAAAATATTGCTGTCAGAGTTTACCCTTCTATTTAGGAGGGATGTTTAGAGAAGTTGTTTACAGTTGTAAAAGAGATAGGGTTTTATTTTCCTTCTGATGGGTTCACTTTCAACATATATGTATGTGCACATCCAAAAACATGCCATATCCATGAATGCATACTCGCACAAGCACACACACACACACACACACCACAACCGCCTCACCACACCATATGACACCACACCACACGATTTTAAAGAATAAAATATAAATAAATAATTTTTTTAAAATATATATTATACAAATGAAAATTTAAAAAAATAATAATAAAAATAGAATAAATAAACTAAAATAAATTAAAGAAATTTTTTTTTTAATACACACACACAAATGCCCTCATATTACAATTTTGTTCTTTCAGTGTACTTTTTTTTTCCTTTTCTTTTTTTGTTTTGTTTGTTCCTTGGCTAGAGTGCCAAGGTTCACCAATGGTGAGATATTGCATATATACAACCATTTTTGCCCACCATGAAGGCAATGTATTCCAACAGTGGGAATACTGTACTTAATTACCCAAATTAATATGATATTTATGCAACCATAGGCAGTATCAGTGATAATCCAGTTAATTGCAAAACCATCAACACCATCTTACCCATTCTGATCCTGTCAGTGTGTCAGTTCACAGGCACCCAATTTTCTATAAAAAAAATTCCTGCAACAGAAAAATGCATCATTGTATAAGTGGTCAGTACTGACCAGTATGTGATATTTTTAAATTACCACATTCTGTCTTCAAAGATTAGAAACCAAAAAATAAAAAAAAACATAAAGTATAGATCTGCCAGCAATAAACATATGTGGGTAGCGGAATGTTCAGTCTATACATGCTATCACTAGTATCAGTCTCAGACTCTCACACACAAAAATGTTTTGATCTCTATTCATAAAATGAATAACCCACCAACCTATTTAACTATGCTGATATTTATAATAACACTAATATACAGTAATATTTATTTTTTTATTTTTTATTTTATTTATTCTTTTATATCGAGGATAACAAAATAAGCAATCATGTGCTTTTTTTCATCCGTCCCCGTGTGTATGCAGTTTTGTAAATATTGTCATCTGTTCCCACCGGCACACGATGGCCTACTCTTACGAAAAGCGGAACAGGATTTAACGTGTGCGCAAGATGTTCTGCGTGCGTTTGCACACGGGCCTCGGTTAAAGTCTCATCCGAAGGACTTTTGGGGAGAGTGGAGTCAGCACTGATGTTAACTCCAGGAAGAAATTCCTCGACCGGACTCGAACCCGGTCTTCAAATAGACTGAAGCAAAACACCAGCATTTTTTAAATGTTAGCTCTGGGGGGGAAATCCCCCTGGACAGGCAGGCATCTTGATGGTAGTTCAAACCTGAGGTTCATGCTACTTGCCAGGCCATCAGATCATGAATGCAGCCCTCTAACCACTGGGCTATCCAGTCCCCTGATTTCCCTATAAAGATAACTTTTTTGACATGCTTCATCATCTTCATGGACTAGTTACTTTAGACTTAAGTGCATACTCCATTCTCTAATTATTACACACACACACACACACACACACACACACACACACACACACACACACACACACACGCACGCACGCACACACACACGCACGCACGCACGCACAAACACAACACACACGCACGCGCGGAAGGTGGGAGGGGGGCGGGGGCGCGCTAATAAATCTACACAGTGTGTACTATATAAGTAGAAGCAAATACATGTGCATAAGGTGTATAGCGTAATAAGTTGGAAAGTTCTGTGTTCTAGTTTATAAGACATAACAACAGCTGTCAAGAACAAACAAAAAGTAGACCTCTGCAAAGGTATGGCTGTCAAAATAAGTCAACCATAGATTTTACTAAACGAAATCAAAAAGAGTTTTAAAAAGCCCAAAGAAACTTGCTATCGGACAACAGAATCTGAGATTCTGGGAGAACACAGGCTAATGTTACTTTGCCTTTAGTTCCGTGTTTTGGACTGAAAGCAGAAAGATCGCGCCTCGCAACAAGCAGCCATGAGAGTTATCCCTCCTTAGGTGAGGCCGAGGCCAAGGCCATCTCGGGCAGCTACTCGGGGGAGTATGTCGTGTTTTTCTCTTTTTTCTTTTCATCAGATTACATAAAAAGGAAGTCTATTTACATAATAAACAAGTGCCTTATATTTAATAAATAAATGAGAAGGAAAGAAAGAATGTTGCGAAAGTTTGTACCTTTTGTGTAGTTTTGATTGTGCAACGTTTGAAATAATGCTTACTCCCTCACAGAACTGCAACCGCGCAAATTCTGGCAGACGACGATATTGCGCGAGGCAGGTGAAAGAATCACAGCCAAGATGTCAGCTGAAAACAAACCATCAGTGGATGACGAGGATTCTGTGTCGATGATTGAAGTTCTGGCACAGGAATCTCGCATGCAGGAGGATGCGTCAGCTGTTCTTGGCGGTAGTGACGATCAAGAATGCACATACCCTAAGGTGATTTTATGATCATACAGTTGACTAGTGGCTATTTTAGTAATTTACATCCCCTAAGCCTAAGCCTACACAGTACACTGTCTTGAGAAAACTCATTGAAAACAAGTGTAACCACAGAATCCTTCTTTCTGATGGCAAGGTTCGTGGAGAGGACATTATAGGAAATGTTTTTGATTTCTGTTGATCCATGTTTATCAGGGAATCACTAGGCGACTAGACTAATAACATTTGTTTTTCATGTGATCATAAGGGGTTTGATTTATAAACATTACTTCAGTTTTTATAAACTTATATTAGTTACAATGAGGCCTAATGATCAGTATTTGCAGAGGGTGACCAAACACATTAGGTCTATTAAGTCATTTAAGATAAGTACAGTCGTAGTCTTACCTGTGTCATACAGTGATACACATGATACAGTTACTTTGCAACTGTAACTTACTGTTATTGACTTATTCTCAAGGTACAAGGGGGAGGATGAGGGGGTCTCAGTACATGCCAAATTTTGTATCACAAATGATTTAAATCAAAAGTTTCTACTTGAGCTGAAGTGCTCCCTGAGCCTGTGCTCACCTTGTTGAAGTCCACCTCAGACTCAGTGGTGCTGTCACTAGAATCTGTCAAGAACAACTCGTCAACTGCTTCCTAATCAATAGATTATCATTTCTATGCATAGTTTGGTGAGTGGAACAACTTTCCTGTTTCTGACTTGCAAAATATTACTGACATGATTAACATAATAACAGAGTGTTTTTTTAATTTGTCTTTTTTGCCAATATCCCAAACCTGATATCCTTTCTTTTTTGTTCTCTTTAGAATAAGGCCAACCTTTCTCTTTTAAACTGTCTGAAATTTTGAGAGTGCAATCCTTGGAAAATACCAAGTCTTTCAGTTTCACCCAGGTTAGCGCGCGCGCACACACACACACACACACACACACACACACACACACACACACATGCACACACACACACCACACACACACACACACACCACACACACACACACACACACACACACACACACACACACGCATGCACACACACACACACACACACACACACACACACACACACACATGTTATACAAGGTGTGTTGACCATTTCATCATAAAGTGCAGACACTGAGACAGGCTAAGCTGCTGTGGTCAGTGAAAACAAAAGTGAAATGAATTCATGCATGTACCACTACCAGTGTCATGTATGTACTTAAATTAGACTTTAGTCCTTTGGTATCAAAGGCCTTTGTCCATATTATATAACATAAATTTATTCAATGCCAATCTTGATCATCATCAGTAATTTATCTACTACTATAACATAATCTGCTGCTGCGCTAGATAACTGCACGATGTGCATGTCAGTTTTATCAAAAGCTTGGCGATAACATTGTAAGAGTAACAAGCAGGGTTATAAATACTTATAGAACTTGGAAGGAGTGTAGGTAATATATACTGTGTAAAACTGCAGTCTTGTTTGAACAGTAATTCAGACTTGCACTGTTGCAGAGTGAGACAACTAAAAAATTAAATTAAGTTTTGTTTTGGGGGGGGTTGTGTTTTTTGGTGGTGGGGTGGGATTTAATTTTAAACAGGCTGAAAAAGGAGTGATGTAGACTGGAAAACTGTGGAATACTTTACGTTTTCCTGTTTGTTTGACTTGCACAGTTGGAGCTAGTCATCCATGTAACTTTTTTTTTTTAATCAGTAACTTTTACGTTGTACAAAGTTACATTGAACTTTCTGTGGTGATTCAAACAATTAAACAAGGAATGATGTGGACCTCTTTTTTTTCACTGTTTCAGGGCTATGTGAAGCGGCAGGCACTGTATGCCTGTGCTACCTGTGTCACTACTGAGCCAGCAGGCATATGTTTGGCCTGCAGCTACCACTGCCATGAAGGCCATGACCTGTATGAACTCTACACAAAACGGTGAGCTGATGGATTTATTCATCCGAAGTCTTCATAACCATAGCTTTTTGTTATGTAATGCAAGGTTCACACAGCTCTATTATTTTGGGGGATTCCAATTTCAAAGCCTTAAAATGTCTTTAAAATCAAACAATTCAACCGGCGGTCTAAGGGACTGGAGTCCCAGTGGATAAGTTGTGTGAACTTATACTAGAGGTGTGGCCAGTAGAGATTACCGCGCATGTCTCTCCCTGGCATGTCTATGATCTAGCTTTTCAGTACAAAAAGGGCATGCTACGGCTGCTTGTCTCCTGATCGGCATAGCCTCTCTATCTCAAAATTGTTGTGCATGAGCCATTTGCCTACACCCTTCACAAAGTGATCAATTTTAATTCCTTTTTCAAGGCCCAATTCCCAAAGTAGACCAAGTAACAATTGTAAGACTGAGGACTGGACACTGCAGACTCAGACATCACATGTTTACTAAGTTCCACATTGGTGATTCTGAGGCAATGCCCCTGTGGCACTTCTCCCATGAGAGTGGAACACTTCCTCCAGACCTGTCCTACACACCCAAACCTGGAGGCCAATATCTGGCCTGCTGATTAGGAACAAACTGCATGGACCCCTGGAAAGCCTTCAGTGTACGGCAGCATTTGTCATGGCCTCAGGAGTGGCTGTCTGAGCCTTTGACAAAGAAGAAGAAACAATACAAACAAATTGGCAAATGCTAAAAAAAAACCAAAAAAAGTCCTTAAAAATTGATATTATAATTGAGAATAAGATGCTAAAAATGAAAAGGTTGTATAGCATATGTGAATATGTTTGCCTGCCAACAAGCCTCACCCTTTCTTAATAGTTTGACAAAATAATTGAACAGAATGTCAGTCTTTCTGAAAAGACTATAAACTGATGGCCTGTGTGCAAATGCAAGCAGAACATCTTGTGCACAGGTTAAAAAAACAAAACCTTCCGCCTTTTGAAAAGAGTACGTTGTTTTGTGCCAGAAGAAACATATAACAAAAATAAAGACCACACCAAAAATGCATGCACATATGTATGGACTAAAGTCCCCAAAGTCAATACAGCTACCTAAATGTTGGGGGGGGGGGGGGCTGTCACATATGCAAATATCTCACCATTTGGAAACCTCAGAGCTCTAGCCAAGGATCAAACAAACACACAAAAAAGTTTTGAAAATGGTATGAAAGAGGAGCAGAAAGTCTAAATCAGTGAACTGAATGACAAGGGATAGAGCAGGAGAGGAATCTTCAAAGTGGAAAAAGGTTCTAGCATGAAGGGCTTAAAACAATATGCACTTTCTCAAAAACAAAACAAAAAAACCAAACAAACAACAAAAAAAAGTGAACAATGGGCATCATATAACCTGAATGGTAAGAAGAATGGCAGCCTGAGAAATGGGAGACAGGGATGAATGGGCATGGTAGAAAAAGGCAGGGGAAACAGCAAGGTGGGGGTGAAGTTTTAGATACAACAATGTATAGGTATACACAGATACATACACTCACAATGACACACAATGTGTATGCACAATTTGCATCCTTAGCAGTGTGGTCTGCTGGTTTTGTTGTGTTTTTTTTGGGGGGGGATGCCATCTGTCTGTGTCTGTTATAGTGTTAACCAGCATAATAAATCTGTGATGTTTGGAATAATGTGAGCTGGCACATGATTTTTTGGAATCTATAGACTCAATAGTGTCCTGATAAAATAAAACAGACACAACTTCAAACTTCATATGCACTTTCATCCAATCAAACAAGTTACATAGGGTAAATTTGCAATGAATATTCACACAGTTCTGTGAGCTAATTCTTTGCTGTATGTAAAGTTGTATCATGAAAACAAATTTTGGTCTCAGATCTCTTACAAGTTTTATTATAAGATTGCAGCATCAGTGCCATCATGGCACACATTACACAGGTTCGTTTGTTTAGTCAGGGCTACTCCTGTGTCAAGTAAATGTGCAGGTCCAGAGAAAATAATTACACTGTGTTTATCTTTTTTTTGCTGCTGGGAGGACTTGTACTGTTTATAATAAAAGATTGCTGATGAGTGTTTTTCCACAACTGGCACAAGGTTTGGGAAGTGTTGGTTATTATTGTTTAGTATTGTTGATTATTTTTACTTAGAGATCATATGCTCTGACATTTGTTCCCTATCTTTCCAGACAATTCCGATGTGACTGTGGGAACAGTAAGTTTACAGAAGCCAACTGCAAACTTGTGCAGGTGAGTATTTTGACTTCTTTGAAATTCTGTGGTAACAGTTTCTTCTGTGGCCACTGCCTTTGTTTCTGACTTTTCTGTTTTGTTACCATTGTTTCTTGATTGCAGCATTATTCACAGGTCTGTGCATTCCCTAGGTACTCTTCCTATTGATCTGAAAACTAGGATTGGTGTATAATTTTTATGGCTTAGAGTTAGATGTGTGAATTGCCTGTGTTAATTTTCTTCTTCTCAAGTTTTTGTACATTTTTAAATGATATTAAATGATTTTTTGGGGGGTCTTCAAGTATTTTGTTTATGCCTGGTAATGCACAAAGTGGCATGCAAAAGCCTTTTTTAATATAGTTTTTATTACTATATGTGATGTGTGCTCCATTTTCTCCTCCAGATTTTTTAAGGGTTTTTTTTTTTTGGTTTGTTTTAACTGACTTTTTGGTTTGGATTCTCAATGACTATCAAGATTCTTGTTATTGTTTAGGTAGTGTCAACTGTCTTGTAGAACTGAATTGATTTTTTGCCCTTCACCAGACATGAGCCCATAAGGAGTCACATTGTACCAGAGGTCAATTTTTAGTTATTGACATGTTATCAATCTGCAGTACAAAGGCTTAAAAAAAAAAAAATTGAAAATCAGACAATTCTATTAAAAGTTATTACAAGTTAAAATGATAGACTGCAGGAAATGGCAAAATGAGAAATTGGCAAGCTTTGCATCGTAATAGGTGGTCAGAATGAGGGTGTAGGTATTTTAAAAATATGTTTAAAGGCCAAAGGATACAAAATTATGACTTGATATTTCATTACAAGGTAGAACAATGACTAAGGATTTATAATCAATCAAAATCTGAAAATCGACAACTTGACCCCCACCTACCTAAAATGGCTCCTAGTGGAAAAGTGGGTTATGTGCTAAGCGACTCATTTCGTGGTGGAGCGTCACATATATGGCCCTCTAGATCAGCTTGGCTTTAAATAGCATAAATTTCCTTGATGTTGGAATGTGGCTAGGCCTACCTTATTAATGGGCAAAAATGGTCACATGCACAAAATTTCACCATTGATAAAGTTAAAACCTGTGAACTATTACTGCATGAACAAGAGAAGGAGAGAAAAAAAAGGGGGGGGGGAACCAGCATAAACAAATGATAAGCTTTGTACACTTACAAATGACAAGTTAATAATGTCTTGAAATGTAAAGTCTTTTGAGTATAACATAAGAACTTCCATCTTAGGTGAAATTTTTTTGAATTTTGAATAATTTTCTTGTTCAGATATCTATTATATCAGTTGTTGATATTGTTCAGGAGACACTTTTCTTGTCTATTGCAGACCAGAGATGATGTGAATGCAGAGAACCAGTACAATCAGAACTTCAAGGGTGCATACTGCACTTGTGCCAGACCCTACCCAGACCCAGAAGATGAGGTAGGCCCCAATTCATTTTTGTTGTTATTATTAGATTGTTATATCTGTAATTTTTATTATTGTCATCGTCTATTATTTTATTGTTGTGATTATTTGTTTCATGTTTTTAGATACTTTGTCATGGTTATTATCTTCTTCCTCATTGATTGCTCAGACAGCAACTGCTGTCTGTCATATGAGCGTAATATATTTCCATAAAGCAACATTTTGAGTTAAGACTATCCTTTTTTTTTAATCAGAAGAATAAATGTATTGGTTAAAAATATGAAGATTTGATGTGCATGTGAAGCAGGTTGATGTGTGAATTGCTGTCAGCACTCATGCTATTGACTGGATTCTACTCACTTGTGCCTGGTTACAGATTGAAGACGACATGATCCAGTGTGTGGTGTGTGAGGACTGGTACCATGGAAGGGTGAGTTCATACAGAGATTAATCAACATACTGTCATGTATTTGTGAAGTAAGATTATCAGATCTAATGCTTTTCAGTAAGATTGGGGTTTTATTCCTCTTCTTCCATACACTTTTGAGGGTACATCTGTGTTTTAGATGGATACAGTGTGAGCATTAAATGCGAAAAGTGTTACTTCACTTGCAGTGAGTCTACTGTGGTACAAACTGGTGACATCTGCAGTTGAGCTCAGCTGTGAACATGTTTTGTTTTTCTTCTGTGTTATTATCTAAAGAAGTTCTATTTCCTTTTAAAATTTTCAAAGTTTTTGAATAGTAAGTCCTGGTGAATGTCACAGGGAGCAGTAGTGATGATGATGAAGTAGTTCTCATAGTTTTACTGTTTTTGTCATGGATCTTTTATATTCACTTTTTAATATTGGTAAAATAGATAAGTGAATTCCAGTTTCATTGTCTTCCCATATTCTAGGGGGTTTCATGAAGATTTCTTTCTTTTTTTTTTATTTAGTGGGGAAATGGGCAGCTTCACAATTTTTCGTTACTGTGCATACATGTTTTTTCTGTCCTGTGTTCTTTGCTGACGTGGAAACCTGTTTTCTGGACAGCACCTTGGGACAGAAGTACCTGAGAACGACAGTTACCAGGAGATGATCTGTACAGACTGCATGACCAGACATCCTTTCCTGTGGGCCTATCAGGTCAACAGCTCAGGTACTGCTTTGCTTTTTTCAGCAAACTACAGTCTTTTCTGTCAGTTTCTTGATAAATGGTGATGTTGATAGAATATGAATCAATGCAAAACCCTGCGTGAAAGTTTTGTCTGAAAAAGTAAGTTTCATAAAGAAGTGGAATGTCAGAAGAAATATTACAGGGAATTTCATGATAAAGATGCAGTGTTGATTCTAGGGTGCGCCCTTGCGGGATTCCCGCATTTTTTTCAACTTTGCCGCAAAATAATGTGACCAGTGCGCCCTGACGGACGCAAAAAAAATGTGGATAGCGCATATTTGAACAAACAGTGCGCCCCCGCAACTGCTGTTTGTATAGTTTCAAAATAGCGCTACATGTGTTGGTCATTAGGTTGATACTCCAGGGACAGCAGGATGCACTGATTAGCGCCAACAGTCGTCACAACCATCACAAAGTGGCTGGTCTGACGTCATTTCCCTACTCATTTACGTCATTACGTAATTTTTCAAAGGAGCCGTGACTCCTGAATCAAGTGACGTCATTGTGACAGATAGTTAGTGGTGTTAGTGGAAGAAGCCAGTCCCAGTAGGGTTCAAAGCTGGTAGACCTAAGAGTTTTCAAGGCGGTTTTCAGATCTGGCTAGACAAGTAGCCCGTGCTTGGCAACAAGAATGATGGCATAGGGTAGACTATCGGCTGGATATCAAAAATGATTTTGACCCCCCCCCTCTCTCTCTCTCTCTCTCTCCCCTCCCCCCCCCCCTCTCTCTCTCTCTCTCCCCCCTCCCCCCTTCTCTCTCAGCATGGGAGGAAAAAGACTTTGATATTGGATTTCACCTTTTTTCTCATCTAGATCTAGATCTCTCTCTAACAGAAAATCTCTCTCTCTCTCTCTCTCTCTCTCTCTCTCTCTCTCTCTCTCTCTCTCTCTCTCTCTCTCTCTCTCTCTCCCCTCCCTCCTTCATGGGAGGGGGGAGGGGCAAGACTTTGATATTGGCTTTCACCTCTCATCTCTTCTAGATCTAGATCTCTCTCTAACTCTGAAAGTGGAAATACTAAATTGACTTTGACCCCCCCCCTCTCTCTCTCTCTCTCTCTCTCTCTCTCTCTCTCTCTCTCTCTCTCTTTCTCTCAGCCGTATGGGAGGAAAAGATAAGACTTAGATATTGGCTTTAACCCCTTTTCTCATCTACATCTAAATCTAGTTCTCCCTCCAACTCTGAATGGAAATGACTTTTGACATCCCTTCCTCCCTCCCCCACCTCTCTCTCTCTCTCTCTCTCTCTCTCTCTCTCTCTCTCTCTCTCTCTCTCTCTCTCTCTCTCTCTCTCTCTCTCTCTCTCTCTCTCTCTTTCCTATGGTAAGGGGGGGGGGGGGGGGGTTGAGGTAAGACTGATTTTGGCTCCCCTCTTTTTTCATCTAGATCTAGCTCTCCAACACAAAATGAGGAAATACAAATTTGACTTTGACTCTCTCTCTCCCTTCCCTCCCCCCCTCTCTCTCTTTCTCCTTCCCTCTCTCTCTCTCTCTCTCCCTCCCCCACCCCCTCCCCCTCTCTCTCTTTCCTGTGTAAGAAAGACCAGCTGCAATACGTAAGGTGTATATTAAACCCTGTCTGCCTACATACCATCCTGTTTGTTTTGTTGCTCTCGTTCTTGAAAAATAGTAGAAATCAGAGTACTAACGGTATTATGAGCAAATACTACTTACTACTTGTCCCCTTTTTTATGAAGAGAAAAGGGGGGAGGGGGGCAAATGCCCCTTTTTTTCATTTCAGGGGGCCCTTGGGCCCCCTTTTTTGAATTCCTAGAATCAACACTGAAGATGTGCTTTTGTATGGGAAGTAGTTATGAGAGATGGAAATGATGATGTGTTTTGGCAGTCATGAAAAATTATCTGAGAATATTTTCAGCAACCTGGAGTAATAATGGCTTTAGTCAAATTTATGCCAGTGGCCTAGAACAGTGTTATAAATCAGTTTAGATTGTTTTATATTTGCTTGAATGGACTGCTCAAATTTGCTGACATATTAAGTTGGTTGGGGTAGGGGGGTGGTTACAGGCCATGAACAGTAGTTTTCTCAAGAGCTAATGGCGACGTGGTTCTCCTTGTTTAACCTGTACAAGACATAGGCTTACATGTGATGCTTGAATCTGTCATCAGCGACAACCGTGCGGAACGAGTCGGAAGGAAACGAGAAAGTAGACGTAGAGGGAGGAGACAGTAAGGAAACCAAACCAGACCTTGGTGAAACCTCGACCCAACCACCAGCCGTGAAAACAGAAAATGGGGCATCGTCTGCCACAGAGGTATCGGGTGATGGTTCAGACAAGCAACTGCCTCAGGGGGTGCCTCTCCACCACAGGAACAGAAGAGAAAGAGGGAAGAGGGGTCCTCGTCCTCACAGGGAGAGACAGCTGGCAGTAGCAGCACTGCTGAGGTGAGAACATGCCTGGAATGTGGAGAGTCGTATTCAACAGGTGGTGGAGGTTTTTGTGCATTGTATCTGGTCGCTGTGGCAAAGCCTGTGTTGCTTGCAACTGTCGTGTCAGGGCTTAGTCTTGTTCAGGTTTTTGTGTGTGGGGGGGGGGGATGTCCTTGGCTAGGGCTGCGAGGTTCAGGAAAGGTGAGTTTTTGCATATGTGACCCTTTTTTGTGTTTTTTTTCTCCTTACCGTTTAAGTAGGTGCATTCTGACTTTAAGGATTGCTTTATGTTTCGCAAGGTTTTTATTTTTTAAGTTTTGGCTGGGGTCATGTTATGTGTCTGGTGATTAGGTCCAAGGTAGGTATTGTTGTGCCATAATCTCAGAAGGGAAATATGGAACTGCTTAGGCCCTGTTTCATGTATTCTTCTTTTCTTCTTTTTTATGTGTTTGTGATAAGGTCCAAGTAGGTATTGTTGTGCCATAATCTCAGAAGGGAAATATGGAACTACCTGCATTGTGGCCTGTTTCATGTATTCTTCTTTTCTTTCTTCTTTTTTGTGCTCCTTGGACTAGAGCTCCAAGGTTCACCAATGGTGAGATCTCCACATATGCAATCATTGCCACCACCACCTTTTAGGTAGCTGCATTCCAACATCGGGTATGTTGTTTCATGTATTATTGCTGAGATAAGCTGACAGTGTGGAACATGATTGGTGAAGGATTACATTATGAACAGAAACAAACAGTACAACCCTGTCACATAGTTGTTGGGTTGTTTTTTTTTAAATGTTAACCCACCTGTCACAAAATTCTAATTTTCATCAATCATCAAGCTGTTAAGGATCTCAGATCCTATGGCCTTGTTACCCTGGCCTCAGTATAGTTTCATTTTTCAGTTAACATGCAGTGATTATGGTACCAAAACTGTGTATGCCTAGTTATAATGCTCATTTTGCCTGTTTCATGGCTCCACAAATCTCTTTCATTTTTTTAAGTTCCATCTCAAAAAGGTTCACTTGCAAAAAGTGCATAGCAGTTGTTGCTTGTTTTCATTGAAGTTTGTTTGTATTGATGGTGGAATGTTGTTTCAGAGCCCAGCCAAAAGAATCAAGACAGAAGAAGGGGAGGGCAGCAGTAGCAGAAAGCAAGAGGAGTGGGTGTCTCCTCAGAGACCTGAAGAAGAGGGCGTACACAGTGAAGAACTGCGCGGCCTTCTGGCAGGAGGGCTGGAGAGACAAGCTCTGCTCCTGTGAGGATTGTCTGGTGAGTTGGTCCGTCACACACGTCTGCCCCTTGGTTTGTGCCATCTCATCAGGCTGAAGATGGTCTGAACTGTATAACCCCGTTCATTTTCTCATCCCATGGTGAAAAGTGAGGAAAGCAGCATATCTGTAACTATTGGATTTTAGTAAGTGACCACGAAAAAGAAAAAGCGTCATGTGTGATCAGATATTTGACTAATAGTGTACTGTATTTTAAATAGAAGCTGTCAAAAGTGATTACTTGCACTTTTGTGATTGCCACAAGTGCCAGTTGGATTTTCCTATTTTTTTGTTTTGTTTAAAATTTCATCTTTTTTTTTGGTGAGCAAAATCCCATGCCTCACACACACACACGTGTGATATCACATGCAAACACAACACAACACATCACACCAAACACACACACACACACACACACTCCTGGAGTTAACATCAGTGCTGACTCCACTCTCCCCCAAAGTCCTTCGGATGAGACTATAAACCAAGGCCCCGTGTGTGAACGCATGCGGAACAACTTGCGCACACGTTAAATCCTGTTCCGCTTTTCATAAGAGTAGGCCATCATGTGCCTGTGGGAACAGATGACATTTACTAAACTGCATACACACGGGGACTGGATGTAAAAAAGGAGAGTGCTTATCCCATTATCCTCGATATGAAAGAATAAAATAAAAAATATCAAAGATTAAAATAAAAGAAATAAAACGCACAACCCCACAGGATAAATCACACGCAATAGCTGTGCCACAGGCGATGTACAAGAAGGAGAACGTTGCTTACCTGCTGGAGGTGGCCGACACAGTGGGGGCCTATGAGGAGCAGGGCAGGAACAAGACCAGCGTTGTCTCCGACCTGGAACAGGAGCAAAGCCTGCTGTCCGGAATGAACCGCGTTCAGCAGATTGAGATGATCAATGGTGAGAAGATGTGCTGTGTGGAGTGGGTAGGGCTAGGCTGTGTGGAATGGGTAGTGGGTAGGCTGTATGGAGTGGGTAGGGTTAGGCTGTGTAAGTGGGTAGTGGGTAGGCTGTATGGGGTGGGTAGGGTTAGGCTGTGTGGAGTGGGTAGTGGGTAGGCTGTATGGAGTGGGTAGGCGTGTGGTGGTAGGCTGTGGGTAGTGGGTAGGCTGTATGGAGTGGGTAGGCTGTATGGAGTGGGTAGGGTTAGGCTGTGTGGAGTGGGTAGTGGTTTGGCTGTATGGAGTGGGTAGGGTTAGGCTGTTGGAGTGGGTAGGCTGTGATGGAGTGGGTAGGGTTAGTGTGTGTGGAGGCTGTAGTGGAGTGGGTAGTGGGTAGGCTGTTGGAGTGGGTAGGCTGTGTGGAGTGGGTAGTGGGTAGGCTGTATGATGGATGCTGTATGGATGGGTAGGGTTAGGCGTGTGGATGTGGTAGTGGTAGGCTGTAGGAGTGTAAGCTGTATGGAGTGGAGGGTAGGCGTGGAGTGGTAGTGGTAGGTGTATGGATGGTAGGTTAGCTGGGTGGAGTGGTAGTGGTAAAGGTGTGGTTATGGGTTAGGTGTGAGTATGCGTAGGCTGTATGGTAGGGATAGCTGTGTGAGTGGTATGGGAGCCTGTATGGATTGGGTAGGTTAGGCTTGTGGTGGTTGGGTAAAACTGTAGTGGGTAGTGTAAGCTGTTGATGAGTGTTAAGGTAGCTGTATGATGGTAGGTTAGGCTGTGTGACGTGTTGGGTAGCTGTATGGAGTGGTAGGTTAGGCTGTGTGAGTGGTTGGTAGCTGTGTGGAGGGTAGTGGGTAACTAGTAGTGGAAAGGAAAAGTAGGGAACTGTGTGAGTGGTATTGTTAACTGTAGTGTGATGTAGGATAGCTGTGTGTATATGTTGAGTAAGTGTGTTTTGTGTGTTGTAGCTGTTTGGTGGTAGTGGTTGCTGTATGAGTGGTATGCTTATGGTCGGTAGTGTATAGGCTGTGTAGTGGTAGGCCGTAATGAGTGGAAATTAGCTGTGATGGTTCTGGTATAGCCAGTATGAGGTTGGTACTTCATGCTTTCATGCAGAGGAATTGTTAGTCATGAATGGATGTAGTTTTCTTTGTTGGAGGTTGTATGGTACAGTGTGAGTGTAGGTTAGGCCCGTGGGTAGTGGGTAGGCTGTATGGAGTGGGTAGGCTGTGTGGAGTGGGGAGTGGGTAGGCTGTATGGAGTGGGTAGGGTTAGGCTGTGTGGAGTGGGTAGTGGGTAGGCTGTATGGAGTGGGTAGGCTGTGTGGAGTGGGTAGTGGGTAGGCTGTATGGAGTGGGTAGTGGGTAGGCTGTATGGAGTGGGTAGGCTGTGTGGAGTGGGTAGTGGGTAGGCTGTATGGAGTGGGTAGTGGGTAGGCTGTATGGAGTGGGTAGTGGGTAGGCTGTATGAAGTGGGTAGTGGGTAGGCTGTATGGAGTGGGTAGTGGGTAGGCTGTATGGAGTGGGTAGGCTGTATGGAGTGGGTAGGCTGTATGGAGTGGGTAGTGGGTAGGCTGTATGGAGTGGGTAGTGGGTAGGACTAAGATGTATGGAATGGGTACGACTAAGGCGTATAGATTGGATGGTGTGTAGGACTCAGATGTATGGAATGAGGGAGGACTAAGGTGTATGGATTAGGTAGCGGGTGTGACAAAGGTGTGTTATAGTGAAAGTAGTGTAGATATGCCATCTTTGTTAAAGATAAGTTTTGTCATACATGAACCCCATATATTCTGTTCTTGGTCTTTAAAACCTGCAGTTTGATAAGAGATAACTGCATTGATGAGTTTAAAGATACAGCAGATTGTTTTCCTGTTTAAGAGTATGTTTAGATTAGGCATGTGTATTTCCTGCTTTGCAATGGCTGACACAATACAGTCAAATAAAGGACCAAAAGGAAAAATAAGGGAAGTGTCATAGTATTTCCACTTACTGTAAGATCTATTAAAGGAAAATTTCTGTTTTTCATGTTTGAGAATTTTTTTTTTCTTTTCACTCTTTTGTATTTCTCTCTTGATGATTTATTTTTCAGTATTTCATAGGCTTTTGTGAAGCACGGAATAAAGTGAAAAATTCTGATGCATTCCTGTATACCATACAGGGCCTTGTACTTCATGTTTTCCATGACAGAGGAATTGTTTCCCACATGAAGACAACTCTGCACTACTTGTTTTCCCTTTGTTTGGGGTTCTGCTCAGTCATTGCTTCAGACTCTGTTACTGCTTGCTTGCTTGGTGATTGTTTTTTTGTTAATGTGTGTTGGTTGGGAGGGGGTTGTGTAGGGGGGTTTGTTCTGTTTCTTTTGTGGGGGAGGGATATTTTTATTTTTCTCATTTCTGTTGTAGTTCTTGATAGTTCATGTGTCACATACACAGCATGCATCTTCACACACACACAGCACACACCAACCAGCAACAAAACAATGAATCAACATATGTAAAAGTCTAACAATAACAAACAATAAAGAAAAATGAATTGACTAATGTAAGCTGGATCAGTTATCTTGTGGTTATGCCTGAAGGCAAAAAGTCACAGGTTTTATTGATGTTTCTCATAAAATGTTGCTTTTTTGTGCAGGATTCAACGATTTGAAATCAGAATTGTCTGAATTTCTCAAGACTTTGCTGAAACTGGAAAGGTAAGGAATATTTTTCTCTTTTCATTTTTTTTTTTTTTTTTTTTGAGTTTTTATTTTTGTTTGTTTGCTCCATAGAAACAAATGTTTAGTCTGTAAAGAGACGTTCTTTTTGTGTGGCATGTTATTTCTTTCAAAATCTTTTTTTCCTTAATTCTTTGATATATAAACTTTCTTTTTCTTTTCCTTTTTTTTTATCTTTGTTCCTCGGCAGAGCTCTAAAGTTTACCAGTGGTGATATTTTGTGCATGCAACCATTTTTACCTCTATTATTGTAGCCGTAACCTGACTTAGGGAATGGCATCTAAACACCTGAGATGCAATTAGTTCTTTTCTTTTAATTTTGTCACCCATTCCTATCCACATAAAATGGCCTACTCATCATAAGACGGAATCTTTTTAACATTGTGCATAAGATGTCCTGTGTGTGTTTGCACATGGGGCCTTGGTTTGTAGTCTCATTGGAAGGACTTAGAAGGAGTGGAGTCAGTACATTGTAACTGGGGAAAATCGCCCGAAAACAGGCCCCTTACTGGTGTTCAATTCCTGTAGGCTGTCCTGTCCCCCACTCTTTTATCTCTTTTTCTGTTTTGTTTCTTATTTTTAGTTCCTTTTATTTATTTTCTTCAGGCTTTCTTCATTTTTAGTTTAAATGTTTTGTTTATTGAATAGACATATCGGGTTTTGGTGGGGGGCGTTTAAAATCACACCTATTTCATAAGCCCTCAAGCAGTTCCCTTCAGATCACAACTATGATACTGTAACTGCTGTGCTGCTCTTCCTTACTCACTACAAGGGATTTTTTCCTCGGAGTGCTGACTCCACTCCCCCAAAAGCTCGATGAGACTGTAAACCGAGGGCCCGTGTGCGAACACATTAGAATATCTTGCATACATATTAAAACCTGTTCTGCTTGTGTGCCAGTGGGAATAGATGACAAAAATTTACAAAACATGCATGCACATGAGGACTGGATTTTAAAAAACAAAGCACTTGAGTGCTTACTCCATTATCCTCAAAGTACAAGAATAACAATCACACTAGCATTCGAAATCGTCTCTGATTGGTACAATCATACGCTAGCTTTAGAAGTCAGTGTCTTGACTAGGTTTATCCAGTGTTGATGTTGTTTTGTTACACACCCAGGTGGTGAGTTCTGAGGACATCAAAGGATTCTTCAGCCACATGGAGAGGAGGAAGAAAGAGCGGCGCTCGGCCATGCAGTACTTCTGTAAATAAAATCAGTGACGACGGCACCTCCGCATCACGTCACCACACCTCCTATCTCCACAGGTTACCTACCCAGTGTTCACTTGACTTTCTTTACTGCGGGGAAGAGGAGTGTGCCGTTTGTGCAGTGTGTCTGTACATAGTTTACTGCTGACAGGACCAGAGAAAAGAGGTGGGACCCACCCCCTTTTGTATCCGCTGACTATTCACTTTGGATTATGGTGTTTATTTGAGAAAAGTATTTTGTCTTTCATGCAGTATTTTTCTTGTGAATAATTCAGAGGCACAACCACGTTGAGTAACTATGACCCTCTTTCTTCGCAGCATGCTTCTACTTAACTGGATAATAAAAGAGATTTCACTTCTTTTTTTTTCTGTGGATAGGAGGAAGAAAGAGTATTTGTTGCCCACGAAGTATTTCTGTAAATAATTTGCCAGTAGTATCCAAGAAAAGAATAATGACACACCCCTTTCATCTCCACAAGCTGTTTACTTCGAAGGTGACTCTTTAAAAAGAAAAGTATGTGTCCAGCCATGTTGTTCTTCTGTAGATGATTCAGACACAAATAATTTTGACCTGATTTTTCTGGCTACTTGTTGGTAAGACATCTGTAGTTATCTGACCGAAAAGAGAGAGAGAGCTGTTTACATTCGTGCCATTTTCCTGTAAATAATTGACTGATAGGACCAAATTACATGGGACCTTTTTTATTCACTCTGCTGGTTACTGGCTGTTTAGATGTATTCATATTTGATTTCGGGAGGTTTTGTTTTTTTCTTTTCATTGCAACAAAGAAGAGGATGAGTGGTGGGCAGTCCTGTAAATGATATAGTGACAGTCATAGCATATGTGAGCCTTTCTCTCTCTGCTAGCTTTTAGATTTTGTCTGTTGTGATGATTTTGGGGATGGGGTTTACGTGTATATTTAGGTTGCAGTGTTTTGTTCATATTGGCAGTTAGCAGCGTTGCCATTCAGTGATTCAGTCGTATGAAATACATGGTAGAATGACCTGCCTAGGAGTACTGTTGTCTAGAAAACGAGAGATGTGAATAGGCTTGAACTGAATACCACTTTCAGTCCTGGCAGATTGCTCGGTGCAACATTTGGGCTGCTCTCCTTGGGGAGAGCATGTCACCAGACATTCTACAAGCACCATCCAGATCTCTTTTTTTTTTATAACAGAGTTTTAAACACCCTTGACAGAGGAGTGCAGGGTAAAAGTATTAAAGTGTAGAAAAGTACAATTTGTAAGTAATGAAGACAGGAAGAGAAGACAAAACTGGAAGTTTAGCTTCTAGTTTTGTCTTCTCTTCCTGTCAGTTACAGAAAGTGTCCCTCAAATCGTTCAATTCTTTCCCTTGGTTTTGAGTCACAAGTACTTGATGGGTTTTTTTGGGGGGTTTTTAAATATTCCACAAATACTTTTGGGAAATATTAACTATAATTAGTTCTGATGGATGTTTGTTTTTTTTGGGTGGGTGTTGGTCTGAATATGCTAACATATGATACACATGAACTTTGGTCCATAATTGCACATTTTTATAGGCCTTTTACTAATGATGTAAGAAATTTTACAAAACTTTTTGAGAGGAGAAAAATTGTTTGTTAAAAAAAAAAAAAGCATGCAAACCAATGGGAAGAGATGTAGACTTGACCATACAACTCCAAGAAGATAATTGTCACATTTGCCAAGACATTCTGTTGTGACATGGGTCATCAAATTTCAGCGAAGTAAGAGGATTTCTTTTGTTTAATTTTTTTTTGGGGGGGGGGGGGGGTTGGTTGTTAGTTTGCTGTTTTTATTCAGGATGTATTTGGAGTTGAGTAAAATTAATAAAAAGGTGACATCTGCTTGACCAAAAAAACCACAACAAAACCCCAAACAAATGTTGTTCCGTTTTCATCCAATGTCTCATTTTCAGAATGGCAAGAAAGTTACTTTGATACATTCCATGGTCTTAGTATGTGGGGAAAGGGAGGTATCATGAAGGAAAAGCTGTCCGTGTTCCAATTGATATTGATTTATTCTTGTGTCTGATTTATTATGCTTACTGCTTTTACCAATTATCAAAAAAAAAGACAAAGAGTTTCTATACTGATACTGTAGGCTACAAGAATACCCGTTACAGTCAGATAAAACCATGACACTAACTCATACAATACTCATGCAAAAGCATCAGCCACTGTTTTTATTCTCTCTTTTTTTTTTTTGCTTCCATTTTCTGTTTCTATTCACACACAAACATATCAAGATAACCACAGGAGTCTGAATCATATCAGTATTTTCATCTGTTACTTATATCATGAATAGGAACAGAAAGTTTCCTCTGACTCCTTTCTAAGATATCTTTCTATGACCAAACTGCAGAGTTCTACTTAGATATAGCCAGTTTGATCGAAGACGTTCAATGACAAAATGTCTGTTTATCCTCCCCATGTGTATAAGTTTGTTATATTGTTTTTAAAGCAAATCAAATATATTCCGTTCCATCAAAATATGTTTTAAAAAAACAAAAAAACTTGGTTGTATTATAGTAAACTACCATGTCAAATATTGCTACACTTGAAATAAAAGACTAGCATTCTCATGAAAATCTGTTCCTTTCATAGTTGTGTGTGTGTGTCATTTTCTGTGAATATGCATGCATGTGAAAATGTTTTGAGTGTGTGTGTGTGATCCTCTATGAGTGTGTACTTTGTGTGCAAGGAATGGAATGATGGGTCCAACCATACCAACTGGGGAAAAATTAATCGAGATGTTCATTAAAATAAACAAATTCAAGTCAAAAACATTCACAGCCCCAAAATATTGACATTTCCCAACACGCACACACCAAAAATAGCGCGCTTGTGTATAAGACAAAAAGTGCTCGTTGAGTTAAAGAATCAGATGTATGCACAGCACTCTGATTGGGGCAAAACTTTGTATTCAAGAAGAAAACTTGTATGTTGTATGGACTGAGTAAACTGCTGCTCTTGAAGCAGGATACATGACATCTGGCTGTTGCAAAGAGGAGGAAGCTGGTGTGGTTTTATAAATTATCATATCACACGTCATAACTCTCTTTCCAAGACTATTCTACAAGGGATGTTGAGGGAAGAAGACACAGGGCAGACTAAAAAAACCAAAAAAAAACCTGGATGCAGAACATCCAAAATTAGACGGATCTTGACATTGTCACATGGCAGTGTTGCTGTGAAAGGCTGAAGACAGACGAGCATAAAAGCAAATTGTTGACCAACGCATTCAGTATGTCTGCCCCCCCCCCCCCCCCCCCCGCCAAATGACCATGTTGGTAAAGGGACTGCAGATGCTAATGGTGATGTTCTCATGACTTGGTGGTAACTGAAGGCATGGGTTTGAGTCCTCGGTGAGGTTTCCTGTCAATGGGATTATGCATCATAAGTTGAATGATACTGGCACTGACCCCTCTCCCCCTAAAGCCTGTTGCATGAGGCTGTAAACCATGGCCCTGTGTGCAAACACATGTAGAACAGTTAGAGTACATGTGAAAACACCATTCACATCAGCAGCCTTGATGCAGTAGTAAACACTTTGGGTTACATTTTGGGTCATATCCGTCTGATATGAGCGAAAGTGGTATGGTTGTTCTCTAAGGACAAGGTTGTTTTAAGGAATCTGGTTTTGGTTTCATCTCATTTTATGTGTGATCAATGTGGGTTTTCCCACGACGCGGTGGCCGTCCTGGGCTGACCTTTATGGTTGATCGGGGCGTCATTACAAGTAAGGACAGTCGAGTTGGTTTTATACTCCGTTTTAAACTGTACATAGTCGCACACTGTATTGTTGTTGTTAATGTCTAACAAACTTTTAATCTTTTCTTCAAATTAAAAAGAAAAAGTCAGCACACAGAATCTTCATAAGATAAAAATGATAAAACTTTCAAGCCTCACAGATAAATCTAGGCCTAGCACTGATTGGTCCCTGACTGACCTGTGACCTGACCTGATGTGATCTTTAAGGGGGAGAAAATGTATGACCAACTCCTTCGATGTCTAAAATTGGAGCTTTGGAAGAAAACGTGACCACACACGTGCTCTGTATAGATCGGAAAGAAGGTAAAAATCTGTAAAAACTGTACATAGTCGCACACTTTTAATACGAGTTTTAAAATATGATGAGGTGACAGCCCCGATATGACATATGTGGTCCGCGGGGCTATAAGCAACATAATTGGATTGGATTGGATTGGGTTACAGGGTCATGGGTTCAAGTCCCACTGTCTATGGCTTTTTCTGACCTTGGCTGGCTTCTTCCCAGTGTGCATTTGCTGTGGGATCATTGGGAAGACTGGAGCCACAGTCAAGCATCATCTACTTTTGGGGTGTGAATTTGAATGTTGCTCAAATTTATGACCAACACTGCTGGTGTCTGTATCTCTTGGCCCCAGTTAATGCCATCAGGATATACCATGATAGGAAACGTAGAGTACAGCCCTGTCAAGGAGTCTGAAGCAGTGCCATTTCATAGCAGCAGCATTAGATCATCCTCATCACCACTGACCTATGTCACTGATTGTTAAGTGTAATATCAGATTGCACACTAAAATAAACTTGCATGAAATTAAACCACTGATTAAAAAGGAAGGTAGCAAGATGGTTAAGACCTTTGCCTGCCAACGAGTAAACTGCGAGGTTCTGGGTTTGATTCCCAGCCTCCTCTTTTTGTTCCAGTGTGACAAAAAAAACAACTGTATGTCTTTCGGATGAGACTATAAGCCAGGCCAGTGTGCAAAGAATTAACACCTAGAGGGCAACTCCATAGTGTTCCCAGACAGAAAGGAGACTGCCAACAAAAAACACAAGGAATTAATCTGCCGAGAGAGAGAAGTATACAACTGTCTCACATAAATATGAATTTACAACTTTTAACAGGTATTAACAAAAATCTAAACATTAAAATTTTCTTGAATCAAATCAAAAAACTCTTTATCCACCAGATCTAAATAACAGAATAGTGTTTCTTCAAGATTAGGATTTAAAACGAAATCAAAGAAACATAAATAAAACAGACAAATCATTTTAAGAAAACAAAAAGAGGTACTCTGGTAGTGTAAAAAGAGTTATAACTGTGCATTGTTCTAAGGCAGATGATATTTAAAATAATTCTTAAAACACCGTTATCACTCCTGTGACTATCGTGTATGTTAAAAAAAAAATTTAAGTTATGAAAACTATGTTTATTTTGGGAAAATGAAAGACATTCATACAATGATAAAGATATAAGTGAAACAACTCATTTTACCCAGTGGATTACGTGGTGAATGTTTTTTGCCTTGTAGGGTAAGCATACCTGTGTTTTCTTCTCCTTTTTACTGTATTTCTAGTTATGGTCAAAAAAGAATAGGTGCCTATCAAAAGCATGTCATGAAAAAAGTTTCTTCGTTATGAAAGTGGACAGATAAACAGAAGAGATGATTTAATGTTTTGTGCTGTAGAAATATACTTTTTAAAAATGTTATTTTCAATGAGTTGTAGAATAAGGTATTACCTCCCTTGCCAAAACTCAAGTTGTAAATCCGTGAATGTGCCGTTTTCTTTGTTATTCCGTGTTGTGTGATTTGTGTATGCGTGTAATTTTTGCGCGCGCGTGTATGTGTGTGTGTGTATGTGTGTGTGTGGGTGTGTGTCTGTGAGTGTGTGTGTATGCATTGTACTGCACTGCACATTTTCTTGATGATATTGCTCTTATTTTACTTTTATTCTCTGGCCATGTAATATGCTGTGTATTGTATGTGCATGCATTTTTTTCCTTATTTTTTTGTGCTAGTCAAATTTTTCACGTTTATATGTAACCTATTTAAATTGATTTGATTGTACAGACCAGTGAACCCATGTTTTTTTTTTTTAATTCGTGCTATATAAGCCTCCATTTTATTATTATTATTATTATTATTATTATTATTATTATTATTATTATTATTATTATTATTATTATAAACTGTTTAACCATATAGACTATAATGTGCATGGTTTTATCATTTTGATTAGGTGTGTTGACTTTTAGAATAAGGCCAAAATAGCCCCTCACAGCAAAATTCATCAGTCAGCTCAACAGCACAAGTTTTTATTGATTGATTTGAAAATAACATTTTTAAAAAGTATATTTCTACAGCACAAAACATTAAATCATTTGAATTCAATTAGTACTTGTTAGCTGTTTATAAATTAAGAACTTGCTTTTATTCATAACAAAACCAAAACAGACAATAGCTACGTAAATCTATATTCAGTCTTCCATAGGTATTACCTCCCTTGCCAAAACTCCTCTAGGCTTGCCTAATGCGCAGCGTGGCTGTGTTTGCAAAGTGAAGCGGAAAACAAAAGAGCCAACCTACAGACATTTCTTCTTTTTTTCAAATTTTATTCTTTTATATCGAGGATAATGGAGTAAGCACTCGTGAGCTTTTTTTGATATCCAGTCCTCGTGTGTATGCAGTTTTGTAAATCTTGTCATCTGTTCCCACCGGCACAAATAGCGATCCCTTGTTTTCCTTCTCCCCCCCCCCCCCCCCCCCCCCTTTCATTTATTACAGCTAACTCTTAGAATATCCCGAAAAGGTTAATATAGAAAGGGGCTATAGTCGTGGTTCCCAACCCCCCTCTCGCTTCCCCTCCTTATTTTTTTCCCCAGTTCTAAGCTACTAGGCCCCTACTGATGGTGTGCGAGCACAGAATTTTCATGATTTTAAGGGAGATAATATACGTGTGCAAGTGAAAACAAATTTGGTAGCCTGGAGTAGTTTTCTTCAAGTTTTTCTTTTATTTTTAAAAATAAAAGTGTGTTTTATGGAAAATAAATAGCACTTAAAATTTTAAATAAGCACACTGAACGAAGATTTTTGTTTTCAACAGATAAAAAAAATTAATACGTTTAATTACAATGAGGTTTTTGAAACTCTAATTTTAAACACACGTTTGAACAAAATACAAACTGAATCCGCCGCGACAAGTTATGTCATAAATTTAAACTAGTCCTATTATTTGGCACGCTTATGGCGTTCTTTTACAATAAACCTAAAAACAAATTCACATCTATCCTAAGGGAACCTCCCAGCCTGATATGTCGAAAATGAAATAGGCTTGGTGAAGCCCTGTAGGCCTAGGGTTTTCATCCTATCCCCGTGTGTATGCAGTTGTGTAAATATTGTCATCTGTTCCCACCGGCACACAATGGCCTACTAGGCCAAGGCACCCGAGGCTCTTCAACGGATTTTGAAAATTTAGTCTAGGCCTAACAGGCCTAGGGCCCAGTCCTATTCCTTTGATTGAAGCCCGTTGGAGGCCATGTTGGGTATCTTGGGTAACTCTTGATATGCCTATAGGCTAGGCTAGGCCTAAAGCACTGTTTATACCTAGGCTACCCTAAACACTTTTCTGGCATTGCTGCAGCGTTCTAAATTTAGCTTACCGGGATTTTAGGAGACCACCCCCTTAGGCATAGGCCTATATAGCCTAGCGCGCGGGAGAAGCGACCAGGCTACTAACACCCCCCCCCCCCCCCCCCCCCCCCCCCCCATAAACAGTGTGCCAGCTGCATACCAGGTGCAACTGCGGCCTTATTTTCACCCCGTAAAACGGAATGGGCTAGTTAAAAGTCCATGCGTGAGGTAGGCCTATTGTAAAATTGACTAAATCTTGTTTGTGATAAGTTGTTCAACTGATTTTTAAAACTTTAATATGTCCTTGTTTGAAATCCGTTGGAGGCTAAGTTGGAAATGTTGGGCAACTCTAAAGCATTATTTATCCCTACCCTAAACACTTTTCTGGCATCGCTGCGGCGTTCTAAATTTAGCTGACCGGGATTTTAGAAGACCATCCCACTAGCGCGCAGGGGAAGCGGCTTCTATAAACAGTGAGCCAGCTGCATGCCAGGCGCACTGCGGCCTTGTTTTCACCCCCATGAAACTTCACGGAATGGGCTAGCCTAGCTCACAGCGGAGTCGTGCCGGCGTTTGGTTTGTACACAACGCTTTGCGTTGACTAAAAATTTATGTACAATTGACACTTTTCATCATGTTTCTTTTGCGAAGTACAATCCTCGATTATTAAGATATGCACACCATTTCATCAAACATTCATGGCAGAGTGACTGTGTAAGTGGATGTGCCTTGAGAAGCTATTAAGCTTGATCAGAAAGAGCAATGTCTTCGACCTATGAAGTTTTGTGAAACTAATTTTAGAATGTGAGCCAGAAAGGATGGGATTATAGTCATGTGTGTGTGTGTGTGTGTGTGTGTGTGTGTGTGTGTGTGTGTGTGTGTGTGAGACAGAGATTGAGTCTGTGTGTGTGTGTGTGTGTGTGTGTGTGTGTGTGTGTGTGTGTGTGTTTTATTATATTATTATTTTATATCGAGGATGATGGGATAAGCACTCATGTGTGTTTTTTTCCATCCTGTCCCCGTGTGTATGCAGTTGTGTAAATATTGTCATCTGTTCCCACCGGCACACAATGGCCTACTCTTAGGAAATGCAGAACAGGATTTAATGTGTGGGCAAGATGTTCTGCCTACGCGCGCGCGCGCGCGTGTGTGTGTGTATGTGTGTGTGCGCGTGCGCATGTGTGAGAGAGAGACACAGAGAGGGGGAGCGTGGTGTGTGCATGTGGTGGGTGTGGGTGGGTGTGACAGATGTGTGCGTCAGTTACCAAAAAAATTCTTTGTGAAATGAAATGTATGCTTTAAATAGTGTGGTTACGAAGTCAATGTTTATCTACTTATTTTATAGCTGGAGTTCCTAAGCTGCTCTGTGGACGAACATAATTATTGATATCATTATTATGCCCAGCATGTCAGGGCCCTCAGGTTCGCCGTTGTTAAGGAATTTCTCATTCCTGCTCTCCAGTTCAAACATCCCCATAACGGCAATTCTGACGAGTCTTGTTCAACATGGTTGATGGTAGGTAGAAAGACAACAAAGTTGTAGGTACAAGGCCTCATCCAAACTCTGTTTATCACCAAAGCATTCGTCAGGAGAGGGGGGGGGGGGGGGGGGGGGGGGGGGGAGCGGGGAGACAGAAAATTAATGGTGACTGGCCACTTTATTTGTTTGCAGCCTGACATTGGTTAATAGGTTCTCAATGGACTTCAAACCCTGATGATGCAACATAACGAATCTGGGTATGGCTGGGGTGGGGAGTTTGAAATAAGCGGCGTGGGGAACAGCAGGGCAGGAACATCACAGAAGAATGAAGCAACAAAAAATAACACCACAAAAAAACGTATCACCAAACCACAGCAGTAGCAGTATCGGACCTCCTCTGGTGGGTGAGGTGTCAGCGCTGAGGGGCAGGCAGTGTGTCTGTGTGTGGTCTGATCAGGCTGGGGAGAAGCAGCACTGAGCTTTAACGAAACAAACAAACAGAGGTAGAATGCTACAAAGTAAAGCCCCAAACCCTGGGTCTGAGTAGACAGAGGAAAGAAAGTGCGCTCTCTATTGCATTCATGGTGTCCACTTGTTTGCTGGGCATCGGTGGTGGATCGGTGGTCTAGGCGGTAACGCGCCTTGCCTACAAAGCAAAAAGTCCGGGTTGGAGCGTGCGGTGGTTCGTACCCCTATTGGGCCCAATTTTCCCCCACCCATTAGACCCTGAGTGGTGGTCTGGGGGCTTGTCTTTCGGATGAGACGATAAACCAAGGTCCCGTGTGTTACGCATCACTATTTAGCGCACGTAAAAGAACCCACGGCAACAAGGGGGTTGACCCTGGCAAAATTCTGTAGATAAAAGCCACTCTGATAGGGAAACACATACAGTTGCAGACAGGAAAAAGAAAAAAAAATGGGTAGGCGCTGCACTTGTGGCGATGCGTTCTCTCCAGGGAGAGCAGCCCGAATTTCACGCAGAGAAATCTGCTGTGACATAAAGTGGTACAAAAAAAAAATTAAAAAAAAAAAAAAGATCCTAAAGGAATGACACTCTTGACTTGTACGATCCTAAAGAAATGCCACTCGAGTTCCACATTACACTGAAGCCACCCAAAGGCCTTCAGCTGCTTGTGTGTATTTTTTTTTATACAAAAATATATTTAATCTGGCTCACAAATCTTCTGAAGTTTTATTTACATTTGTACATGATCTCCTATTTCTTGGTAAAAGAAACTCAGCTTGTAAAATCATGGTAATGAACCAGGAACACATTACATAACTCTACATGATAATATCATATCCCACAGTATTCTCAACCATAGGAGCGCCATGGAAGACTCGACAGCCAGTTTTCTCTCGAAAACAAGTGACTTACAGCTTTTAAAAAAATCAGCCAATTCGTTCTTCAGATTTCTAGCTTGGAGTCAAATATCAAAGGTATACATGTATAATTAAGACATCAAATCAAAACATTTCAAGAACTCGATTAAATTAAAATTTCAAAAAAAATGTTGACCTATGATCTCAAGTACTTGTTTAAAGTAAAACATAGTTGATAATAAACCTCTCAAATCAGCAGTATCCACGAACTTAGTACACATGATCACAATTCTTCAACAACGAACAAGTCATTTTTCCATCAGCTTGGCAGTCTCTATTCGCTGGAAGAGAGATCTGAGATTGTCCAGACCCAGCCAGTAGCCATCTTCATAGCTGCCGGGCAGCCACTGGGAGCGATGGTCCACGGTGACTTTGGCGGGCAGGGAGCAGCACTTGGCGAAGTCGATCATCCACACGCCAGTTTTGCCGCTGCTGTCATGTATGAACAGGAGAGAACTTCCCACAATCTGCACACAACGCCCATCAGTCACTTGGTTAGCAACAACATTGTTATATACGTTATGTATAAAAAATAATAATAAAAAAGAAGAAAAAAGTACGATGTTTTGCGTGCGTTTGTACGATGTTCTGCGAGCGTTTGTACGATGTTCTCGCGAGCATTTGTACGATGTTCTTCGTGCGTTTGTACGATGTTCTGCGTGCGTTTGTACGATGTTCTAAGTGCGTTCGCAGACGGGGCCTCGGTTTATAGTCTCATCCGAAGGACTTTCGGGGCAGTGGAGTCAGCACTGGTGTCAACTCTCCAGGAGAAAAAGTCCCCTTCAACAGGCATCACAGTGGTGGCTCCATCCACTGCCGTCAAACCGCGAGTGCAGCGCTCTACTATTTATTTGTATAATTTCCATACAGCTTTAGTCACAGTATATTTCCCTATGTGAAATTCGGGTTACTCTCCCCATGGAGAGAGCGCATATCCACAACAGCAGCGCCAGACATTTTTTTCTTTTCCTGTCTGTAACTGTATTTGTTTCCCTATCAGAATGACATTTTTTCTACAGAATTTTTGTCAGGAGCAACTCTCTTACTATCGTGGGTTTTTTTTTACGTGCGCTAAATGCGTATTTGTACATGGGGACCTGGGTTTATCGTCTCATCCGAAAGACTAGCACCCAGACCACTACTCACGGTTAAGTGGATGGGGGGGGGGGGGGGGGGGGGGGGGGGAGGAATTTCGTGCACAAACGAGGATTGAATCCGGACTTTTGGCTTTCAAGGTAGATGCGTTACTTGTAGACCACCGATCTCCATGGTATGAATAGAGGACTGGACTATAACTATGGAACAAGTGTGTGTGTGTGTGTGTGTGTGTGTGTGTGTGTGTGTGTGTGTGTGTGTGTGTGTGTGTGTGTGTGTGTGTGTGTGTGTGTGGTGTGTTGTGGTGTGTTGTGGTGTGGTGTGGTGTGGTGTGTGTGTGTGTGTGTGTGTGTGTGTGTGTGTGTGTGTGTGTGTGTGTGTGTGTGTGTGTGTGGCGGTACAGCCTAGGAGCTACAGCGTTGAGCTCGCAATCTGACGGCCTGAGTTCCAGCCACTAACGAGGCAGGCACCCCCTGTTCAAGGGTTTTTTTCCCCCTGGAGTTAGCATCAGTACCACCTCCATTCCACCCAAAGTCCATCGGATGAGACTATAAACCAAAGTCCTGCGCGCGCGCACACACACACACACACACATGCACGCACGCACGCACACGCACGCACACACGCGCACACACACACGCGCGCACACACACACACATACACACACACACACACACACACACACACACACACACACACACACACACACACACACACACACACACACACACACACACACACAACAACAACAACTACCTCGTGCGAATGAAAGAAGGGTGAAGATTCCTGCTCCTCCTGGAGATTTTGCAGCAAGGACATGTACTTTTCCTGAAACAAGCGAAACAAAGAACAAAAAAAATGTGACACCCCACCACATAATAAGTGGCATTGCACCCGAGGTCAATTTTTACTTATTGACATGTTACAAATCTACATTAAAATGGCTATACAATACCAAAAAAACAAACCTGATTGAAAACCGGACAATTCTATGGAAAGTTATTACAAGGTAAAAACGATAGACTGTAGAAAATGACAAAGAAAATGACAAGTTTAGCATACTGAAAGGTGGTCAGAATGAGAGCTTGGCTATCTTAAAAACATGTTTTAAGGCAAAAGGAAACAAAATTATGCCTTGATGTTTCATTACAAGGTAGAATAATGGCTATAGTTTTATAATCAATCAGAATCTCAAAATCAACAACCTCACCCCCACGTGCCTAAAATGGCTCCTAGCAGAAAAGAGGGTCAGGTGCTAAGCGACTCATTTCGTGGTGGAGCGTCACAAATGACAGACGCTATGGCCGAGTGGTTAGGACCGTTCGACTTCAATCCCATAGGCCCATGGAATCGTGGGTTCGAATCTTGGAGGCATCAGACATTCACCTGTCTGTTTGGTAAACAGTGATATTCTGGATTCAGATCCCGGCCTGCCTTGCCCATTCCTCACATTTGGACTGGAAAATCCAACTGAATGTCAAAGTCTTTGGGAAGACACTCTAAACCAGTCTCACCCGTGTCCTTACAGACTTGTACACGTCAAAAGAACTCACGACAGTTAAGATTTAAAAAAAAAAAAGAGTAGGGAGGTACCTCCTGACTGTTCTGGCAAAATTGGTAGGTTCAGTTCCCAACTGTATGCCGGAAGTCGGAATGCAGCTACTTTAATTGTTGGGGAGGGAGGGGGGAGGGGGGGAAGGACTGTTGAAGACGCAAAACTCTCACCACTAGTGAATCACGGAGCTCCAGCCGAGGAACAGACACGAAAACAAAACATAAAAACATAATAGCTGCTTTTTGTTATTGATAGAAATTCTGTAGGAGAGGAACAACATGTATTGTAACTATGACTTACGACGTCATTGAATGTGATGTTCAGTTAAAAATAGAATGGCCAGCCATTGTAATCCATCCGTCCGTCCGTCTATCTATGTATCTATCTATCTATATCCCTTAGTCTGTTGACCGTGGGGGCATCCCTGAAGACTTGACAACCAGTTCCCTCCATTCCTCTCTCTGTTCTGCCTTTCTCAGGTTTTGTTGAGTTCTAGGCCTGTCCATTCGCTGATGTTGTCCTCCAATCTCTTCCTTGGTCTGCCTCTTTTTCTTCTTCCTTAGACATTGCCTTGCAGTATTGCTTTTGGCAAGTCCTTTCGATCTTGTGACATGCCACAAGATCCATTGTAATAAATATTACCAATAATTCGGTGGTGCCTATGACATTGCCTCTATGAAAATACACACTCCCCCACAGGGATGCAGGGCCTGTCAGATTAACTAGCATGCCCACCTTCTGGAAATTATGTGCTAGGAATTCCCTCTTTTCGATCCCTCTCTTTGTTTATTGCCGTGTTCCTTTTCTTCCTGACGCCTCCTTCTTGTCTATTTTCTGCCTTCTTGTTCAGTTCTCCTGCCTCCTTTTTTATCACAGACTTAAAAGATAACAATTTTTTCCCACACCAAGGACGGATGCCCTGGGCTTGGCTTGTCAGGCGCTTAACGGCAGCGCAACGCATTTTCGCTCATATGACAGACAACAATAGCTGCTGTCTGAGCAATCGACGAAGAATAAAAGAAAAAAATATAACAAAAATGATAGTAACAAAATGCATAAATTTACCAAGGCTGTAGTGTTGTCCCCGATGAAAGCAGACAGAGCTTTCTGAACGTCTTCAGGAGTGTTGGTTTTCTTGTAGTCTTTGGAAGCGATAGAAGGTGTCTGAAACACAAACATGCATGGTTTGATAGAGGGTGTCTGAAACACAAACATGCATGGTTTGATAGAAGGTGTCTGAAACACAAACATGCATGGTTTGATAGAGGGTGTCTGAAACACAAACATGCATGGTTTGATAGAGGGTGTCTGAAACACAAACATGCATGGTTTGATAGAGGGTGTCTGAAACACAAACATGCATGGTTTGATAGAGGGTGTCTGAAACACAAACATGCATGGTTTGATAGAGGGTGTCTGAAACACAAACATGCATGGTTTGATAGAGGGTGTCTGAAACACAAACATGCATGGTTTGATAGAAGGTGTCTGAAAAAAACTTGCATGGTTTGATAGGTGTCTGAAAAACAAACATGCATGGTTTGAAAGAAGGTGCCTGAAAAAAAACCCAAGCAAACATGGTTGATAGAAGGTGTCTGTGTATGTGTATGCGTTTGTGTGTGTATGTATGTGTGTGTGTGTGTGTGTGTGTGTGTGTGTGTGTGTGTGTGTGTGTGTGTGTGTGTGTGTGTGTGTGTGTGTGTGTGTACGCGCTTGCTTGCATCTGTGTCCGTGTGTGTGTGTGTGTGTGTGTGTGCGTGCGTGCGTGCGTGCGTATGTGTGTATCTGTGTGAGTGCGCGCGTGCGCGAATATGTGTATGTGCGCGTGGCGCAAATATGTATGTATGTACACGTGTGTATGTGCGTGCGTGTCCGTGCGCGTGCGCACTTGTGTCCCATGTGCATATAAACGTGTGCATGCCTCCCAATGTATGTCTATAGCACGGTACCTACCTTGATGCCCTCAATGCGGAAGCCCAGGGAGGAGGAGGAGCTGCTGTCGTCCCTGAACTGCAGGTAGCGGGTCTTGCTCACCCTCTGCCTCCGCCTCTCCTCCAATGTCGGCGCCTCGGGGTCCACGCTCACCAGCTTCTCGTACAGGTCCTGTCACAGCACAGCACACCACCATCGTGTGCCGGTGGGAACAGATGACATTTACAAAACTGCATACACACGGGGACTGGATGTAAAAAAAAGCACAAGTGTGCTTATCCCATTATCCTCGATATAAAAGAGTAAAATGAAAATGAAAAACCACACCACACCACACCACACCATACCACGTCACACCACGCCACGCCACACCACACCACACCACACCACGCCACACTACACCACACCACGCCACGCCACGCCACACCACACCACACCACATCACGCCACACCACACCACGCCACACCACACCACACCATGCCACACCACACCACACCACGCCACGCCACACCACACCACATCACACCACGCCACAACACATCACACCACACCACATCACACCACGCCACACCACACATCACACCACACCACGCCACGCCACACCATGCCACGCCACACGCAGAGATACACACACAGACACACAGACACACACACACACACAGAGATACACACACAGACACACAGATACACACACACACACACACAGATACACACACACACACACACACAGATACACACACACACAGATACACACAGGCTCGCGCGCATGCACACACACACACACACACACACACACACACACACACACACACACACACACACACACACACACACACACACACACACACACACACACCTTGAATGATAATAAACGATGAATGATGTTTTTGTGTTTCTTGCCTCTGATGGCTTGGTTTAAAGAAATGTTTATTCAGAAAACGTGGCTATTATGTCCCATATCCCACACGAACAGCATATCAACAGCAAATATCCAACATAAGAGTCACGCAAGAGAACGAACGTTAAGCTGTAGACATAGAACTGTTGATGGCCGAGAAACAAACAAATGGATATGTGACCCCTCACCTTTCTCAGCGTGGGCTCCTTCTCTGCCTTGAGCATGTCCTTGCAGAGGTAGGTGCGGAGGCCCATCTTGACGTCCATCACGCTGGGACTGCTGAAGCCGCTCTGCAGGTTCTGCAGCTGCAAGTAGTCTGCCCGCTGTCAAGGAAACTCACCACCACCACCAGGAGCGAGAATCGGCTTAGTGGTTAGAGTGTGCAACTTCTCATCTGACTGTCACTGAAGAGGCGGGTTCTAGTTGTCACCGCTGGGGTGTCCGTTGTATTGGTGGTTTCCACCCCCTCCCCCCCACGCCCTGAAGTTATCCTTTCAAATCCAATCTAAAGACACACTTATTTCCTACCTAGAATCTTCCTCCATCATCACACCTCACATATGTCCCTATTTTCATTCAGTCTCCTCCATCTCCATCACTATGCGTCATCGTGTGTGAGGGGGGGGGGGGAGGGGGGGAGTGTGTGTGGGTGTGGGTGTGGGTGTGTGTAGGTGTGTGTAGGTGTGTGTGTTTTGTGTTTGTTTGCGTTTGCGTAAATATATGATTTGTTAATTCCTTTGTGAATGGTTGCAGGCGTGTGACTGATTTGAATGCAAGCGCTTTGATTTGTTTGCATTACAAGATTTAGCGCTATATAATTTCCATGTATTCTTCTTTTTCTTCTTCTTCTTGGTTTCGAAGAAATTATCGAGTGTGTACGTTGTGTGCCGAGCCGGGGTGGGGTGGGGTGGGGAGCAGCCAAGAGTAGCCAAGTAGTTAGTGCACTGCCCTCCTGATCTGATGGCTTAAGATCAAACCACTATGGACATGCCTGTTTTAGTGAATTTTACCATGGAGTTAACATCAGCACCGACTTCACTCCCCCAAACTTCCTTCAGATGAGACTGTGAGACTATAAACCGTAGTCGCGTGTACGAACGTACGGAGAACAGCTTTGCAAACACTCTAAAAACCCTATACGCCTTTCAAATGAGGAGGCCATTTCGTGCTGGTGGGAACGGCAGATAGAATTTTAAAATAGACGCATGCACACAGGTGTGTTTCGACACCATCCCTGAAGTCGGAATGCAGCTACCTTAATGGTGGGTTAAAAGCAGTGGCATTTGCGAAAATGTCACAATTGATTAACTTTAGAGCTCTAGCAGATAAACGATAAAAACACACACACATACACAGACCCCCCCCCCCCCCACATACACAAAGAAAAAAACCACACAGAGAAAACACATACACAAAGAAAACACACACACACACACACACACACACACACACACACACACACACACACACACACACACAAAACACACAAAGAAAACACACACAGAAAACACATACACAAAGAAAAACACACACACGCACACAATCTCTCTCTCTCTCTCTCTCTCTCTCTCTCTCTCTCTCACACACACACACACACACACACACACACACACACACACACACACACACACACACACACACACACACACACCACACACACACACACACAAAACACACACACACACACACACGCAAGGCACAGTGTATTATCACATATATTTTAAGACATTGGTACAAATATGTGCTGAGCACATACACTATCCACAACTACATGCATATTAATACTTGAACACGCCCAAAACATGTACCCATGCACTCAACATTTGGTCTAATATCACTTTTTTGTGAAGAGACGTAAAATTAAAGACCACCACACACACACACTCCACCCAAAGGATACCTTTACCATCCCTCTTGACGGCGCCATAGAACTGGGGCATGAACTGGTGGTACAGTTGTCCCCCTTCCTCCTGCAGCTTGCTGAGGTTCTTCTCCTCACAGGGGTCACGCAGCTTCAGAACAGTTCCCTCCGGCCCCGCCAGAAAGCTGCCTGAAGATGATGCACATACCCCGGTCAATTCAAACGCTTTATTATCTCACAGACAAAGAAATGTGTGTGGGGGGGGGGGGTTACAAACCGTCGTGCATTTAAAAGTAAAATAGGAAAAAAAACATTTATCATAGAAGAATAACACAGCACAGTATACAAACATCACTTCATACACATCATAAGATAATATCTACAACAATACTTACACCAGTACGTTATCATCTCAGTAAAAAGAGGAATTTAAGTGGTCACAAGCCGTATATACATTAAAACGATAAACAGAAACATTCATCCAGAAAGTAATAAAGCACATACAGCTGTCTCTGCCCGTGTGAAATGAGATAAAAAAAATGAAAAGAAGAAAAGTCACAAAAGATACAGCCACGACCAAACACGATACACACAGAAAAAACATGATGTAGGCTGAACTCAACAATAAACATCATGTTCCCTTGTGCTATAATCAAAACAAGAAACTGTTTGGAGTATTTTTCACCAGTCTGCTGATAAAGTACATCCCATCACATGCTGAGACACTCACCCCATCTTTCCCACCCTGCCCCCTGCCATGGCCTGATAAGGATAAAAAAAATCACAAATAACTACAGATCAATAGCTTTGACCAGTTGTGTTTGTATGTTGCTGGAGAAGATGGTCAACTCCCATTTTGTGTGTAAGCTAGAAACGAATGGCCTTCTGGGCAAGGAACAGTGTTGTTTTTATGAACATTAAGGGATGAGCGAGACTGTCAAACCTGAAATCTCTGCACCCCATTCACCACCGGCCAGGGGCTCAGAATCTCTTAGAAAGCGTTTTGAGCTACACCTGTTTGTAGTCTGCACGCGGAAACAGGAGAACCCTCTCTGAAGAAAATGCCGCCTGAAGGTGACTGAACTACCACATCAAACTCTATTCCGAGTACAACCCCACTGACAACTGTGCTCTCAACCCTAGGTTCGGGCAAAGCCAGAGGAATCTCTTTCTGCCACCCCTCCTCTGGGGACTCCCATCCTTCCTGATCCCCAAGAGGCGTGCACCAGTGTGGGTGCTATCTATCTGCCATTTACCAAAGTCCCTGAGATGCCTGTGTGAACAATGAAAATCTCGCTTGTTCGATTCGATCTTTGAGATTATAAACAGGGGTCACGACTGCGATCGTATGCTGAATACCTTGTACACGCATTAAAAATCCGTTCCGCCTTCCGGAAGAGTATGCTGTACGTATAATACACACACACACACACACACACACACACACACACACACAGATATATATATATA
>CM060320.1:58660876-58668376 GCA_030674155.1 Stramonita haemastoma | reverse complement strand
GGCTGTTTTTGTGCAGGAATCGGCTCGGTAAAGTTTTGATCTTCGTTTGACATTGAGTCTGTAGAATCAGAACGTGGATAAGAGTTTTGCGGATACTGCGTGGAAGAAAGGTTCTTGGCATTGTCACTGTGTACACTTGCTCTCGTCTCTTGTTCCAGTTTGCTGATGTTGTCTGCCGCTGAGGAATTGGATGTGTGAAGAGTGGCGTCCCTTTGGTCTGTGACTCGGTTCTCTGGTTTCGCACAAGGCACCAGATGGTCTGTTGAATTGTCTGGTGTGTCGGCACTTGCCATGATGCTGATGTACACAGAATTGTTGGTGCTCTCGTGTATGAAGAGGCAGCGGAGTTGTGTGGGAGGCAGGTGGGTCCTTTTTCTATATTTTATTTAGTCATGGTGTTTATTGCTCAGTTTTGGTGGGTCGTCCCGTTCACTCCAGCACGTTCTGTTGTGTTCCTGCTGAGGAGAGAGGAATGTGGATAGAGTTAGTGTCTTTCTGTCTTCTTCGCTGTTCGGGTGGGTTGGGGGTGAGGGTGGGCGAATGGATGGATGGAAGGACGGATGGGTGGATAGATGAATGAATGATATCTTTCCTTCTGACTGTTTTGTTTTTAGCATTGTCTTCAATTCAGCAAGTGGCGAAACAGAAACAGAGTAGGCCTACCTTGGTAATGATGATGATAATGTTAATACTAATACCAAACCTACTACTACTACGACTACTACTACGACTACGATTACTACTTCTACTTCTACTACTACTACTACTACTACTACTACTACTACTACTACTACTACTACTACGACGACGACGACGACGACGACGACGACGACTACGACTACGATTACTACTTCTACTATACTACTACTACTACTACTACTACTACTACTATACTACTACTACTACTACTACTACTACGACTACGATTACTACTACTACTACTACTACTACTACTACTACTACTACTACTACTACTACTACTACTACTACGACTACGACTACGATTACTACTTCTACTACTACTACTACTACTACTACTACTACTACTACTACTACTACTACTACTACTACTACTACTACTACTACTACTACTATACTTCTAATAGTAATGACGATAACGATGATGATGATGATAACCGCTACCGTCATCAGCTTCACCAGTATCATCATCAAACAGCATAATCTTGATAAACACATACACACGCGCGCGCGCACGCACGTACGCACACTCACTTAGTCCTTCGGATGAGACTTTAAACCGAGGCCCCGTGTGCGAACGCACGCAGAACATCATGCGCACACGTTAAATCCTGTTCCGCTTTTCGTAAGAGTAGGCCATCGTGTGCCGGTGGGAACAGATGACAATATTTACAAAACTGCATACACATGGGGACCGGATGAAAAAAAGCACATGAGTGCTTATTCCATTATCCTCGATATAAAAGAATAAATAAATAATAAACACACATATAATGTGGATAAAGAGCAGTACCCTGGTATGCTTAAAATTTCTGATTTGCGTCAAAGCGCATTTTAATCCACATGTACACTCACACACGTTACATAACTTTCCAGATACTTAGAACAGTCCAGTCTATTTTCTTTTTAATGTAATTTATTGAAACTTTCACAGAAAAATACATCTGGACATCAGCACTGACAGACTCGAATGCTTATAGCAGAGTATATCTGGGAGTAGGCCTACCACTAATAAAAAGCTCTACAATGGAGAAAAAAGGCAATTTTTGTGGTTTCGTTCCTCGGGTAGATCTTCAAGGTTCACCAGTGGTGAGATTTTCGTGTATGCAACCATTTTTGCTCCATTTGGGATGATGTCTGAACACAAAACCAGTGTGCATGCCATTTAAAACAAAAATTCAACCGTTCCAACCAGCACGTAATGGCTGACTTTTCCCAAAGGTAGCACGGGATTTTATTTATTTATTTATTTATTCTTTTATATCGAGGATAACAGAATAAGCAATCATGTGCTTTTTTTCATCCGGTCCCCGTGTGTATGCAGTTTTGTAAATCTTGTCATCTGTTCCCACCGGCACACGATGGCCTACTCTTACGAAAAGCGGAACAGGATTTAACGTGTGCGCAAGATGTTCTGCGTGCGTTCGCACACGGGGCCTCGGTTTAAAGTCTCATCCGAAGGACTTTGGGGTGAGTGGAGTCAGTACTGATGTTAACTCCAGGAGAAAAATCTCCTCGACCGGAATCGAACCCGGGTCTTCAAATTGCCAGCGCAATGTTCTGACCACTAGGCTATCCGCCCCCCTTAAACGTTTTAAACGATTTAAACGTGTGTGCACGATGTTCTGCGTGCGTTTGCACACGGGGCCTTGGTTTATGTAGTATCATCCTAAGGACTTTTTGGGGAGTGGAGTCTGTACTGATGTTTACTGTGGAGGTTCAAACCTGAGCCGACAGATCACGAGTGCAACGCTCTAACCACTAGGCTATCCGCCACTCCACTCCCCCTCCTACCAACAACACACACACACACACACACACACACACACACACACACACACACACACACACACACACACACACACCCTTTTCCCCAATTGGCCAACTTTTAGGAACACAAGAAACTTTCAGCACTTAGATCTTAGAGGGTTAGATGGTTGGTAGATCTGAAAGAGTTGAGCAATGATACCAAAGTTCATTACAGTTTCTCGCAGTCCTCTCGCTTGTGGTAAGAGTTGACCTTGAATGCATTAGAGCACGGAGCATTGATTGAACAAGTACTGTGGTGTAATGGGTTAGGTATTTGGTTTGTTTGGGTTTTGTTTTAGTGGACTTTCAAGTGTCTTGTTAAGTTATATATATATAGATATATATATAGATATATATAGATATATATATATATATATATATTATATATATATATATATATATATGTGTGTGTGTGTGTGTGTGTGTGTGTGTGTGTGTGTGTGTGTGACATATGGTGCCCGTGTTTTCATATCAGTTGATACAAAACGATTTGCAGAGCAGTTGAAAAAAAATCCAGTTACGTTTGGACCAGGTTCGCTCAGTTGAAGGCCTTAAATCCAGTTATCGACAAGAACATGTTTAACGATACCACAGATGACAGCATACGTTATGGCAGAAGTTGGGTCAACATTTGAGTGGAAATGACATGCAGTATACACTGCATTCACTGTTTGTAGCAAATCACGGTCTGAGCCTCAAACACAATGAACTCGCAAGACTAAAATTGATGCATACACTATGACCCCCCCCCCCCCCCCTCCCCAACCCCCCTCTATATAAATATATAACTATACACAGAACGAAGCCCTCCTTCACCCTCTCACCTCACCCTTCCTCCCCTACATTCATACACTTGCAGTTGACGTCCTTACTCTCGCCCCCCCCCCCCCCCTCCCTCTCTCCCCCCTGTGCGTTTATTTTTGGCCGCAGCCCCATTCAATCCTTTGTGTCAACACCTCCACTGTAAGGGGGGTGTTTATCTTGTTAACCCTTAACACCGCTGTGCTTTTTTCCTCTTTGCCCCTCATGGTCTTTTCCTTTCTTTCGTTTTCTTTTCTTGTTTTTTGTGTGTGTTTTTTCTTCTTTAACACCGTGACTTCATATATAATGTAGGGACGATGTAGTTTCTTTTTTATTTTCTTTTTGCCCAAAGGTTTTGTCCCGTTTGCTTTTTCTTTGGAGTTCAATGTTTCCCTGTTGTGTTCTGCCTGGCTTTAATGAACACACACACACACACACACACACACACACGCACGCACACACACACACACACACACACACACACGCACGCAAGCACGCACGCACGCACGCACGAACACACACATACACACACAACACACACATATATATATATACGTTCCCGAACTTGCAATGCAAATACTTTAATGGTAGGTTAATTAAAAACAAAGCAGTCACATACGCAAAATCCCACATTCGGTGAACCTCAGAGCTCTAGCCAAGGAACGGGGAAATAAACTACACACACACAAACACTTTCATACGTTCAGGCACTAGCATGATTACATAGGCTATACACAGGCGCATGAAAACACACACACACACACACACACACACACACACACACACAGAGATATATATGTATGTATATATATATATATATATATATATATATATATATATATATATATATAACATATATCAACACACACACACACACATACATATATATATATAAATATATATATATATACATACATATATCAAAACACACACACACACACACACACACACACACACACACACACACACACACACACACACGCACACACACACACACACACACACAGAGCAGGTACGCTTATGAAAATATAGTCACATATGCTCACCTAAGATCTTCATGAACTCGTGGCTTGAGCAGCGCATTGGGTCATGGGTCAGTCACGTCCAGCATCTGTAAAATACACGGTGGATTTGCCGTTCTTGTTGGACGCTCCCAACCTAACATTTGAGGTGTCACCCAGAAAATACACTCCTATCTCACTCATTCCACCGGGGAAATCCTGGGAGACTGTTAGGTACACACTGGATGAGAAGTTGCCTGTATGACTGCACTGAGGCCACAAATTATAGACAGCCATACCCAGCTTGAGAGGTTTTCCTCTCACGGAGAGTTCGGGATTGTTGTTACGCTAAGACGAATGTTATATGACTGAAGACAATCTCAACATCAAAAATGAAAATTTTTATGTAAACTTTGGCACTTTATTCTGTTGATAACGAGAAAACGTGTTTTGGCCTGGCCAAATTTTTTACGCATATGCACGTAGATCGTTTACGCATGGAGGGCCGACTAGTTCGTCTTTATCAAGCTAATTTCACATCCCTGAAATCATAGTGCACTTCCTTAATCGGAAGCGAAAACGGTTGCATGATATGCAGAATATCTCACCACTGGGGACTTCGGGCTCTCGCGAGGAACTAACAAAAAACAAAAACCCAAAAAAAAAAAAAAAAAAAAACAAAAAATTTTTTTAAAACCCCAAAACTAAATCAAATCCCCAGTGCACTCAGATCCAAGCAAACACATTCACGCCTTTATGAAAGCATACTTACGTAAACACAGGGCAAACACGGGAATGAACGAATGCATAATTACGTCCTTTGCAATAAGTTCAACACGTACAAACAAATTGTGTGTTTTAACGCTCAGTTCTACAGGAAAGACATATTCCAACTGGTTCAGCTGAGGAGGCTTCTATCGTTTAGTTATGGGCGTGGACTCGGTGAATAGACAAAAAGTGTGGGCGGAAACATTGATATATGCAAATCCTCTTCAGTCCTAAGAGTCTTAACACCGAACACAAAATGTTAAGTGGGTATGATGAGAGAGAGAGAGAGAGAGAGAGAGAGAGAGAGAGAGAGAGAGGGGGGGGGGAAGGGGTCGGGGAAGGGGGAGTGTCATGTGGTTAAATGGATTCCTTGTTGCTAAGTGGATGAAGACGATCATCTGCGCGAATCCTATCCAAACTTAACTTGAAAAATGTTATGCTTTAAAAACTTCTTAGCACCGTGTTTTCCATTAACGATAACAATAATAACAAACAACCAAAAGCTCTGTTGAGACTGCGAACGTGAAACAAGTACTCCCCAACTTTCTCAGGAAACTGTTGTTTTACCGGTTCTGGTCCAGGCCGAAAGCTGTGTCAGTTTTTTGTTGTCAGCTAAGTGCCAAAGCATACCTAAAATTATGTTATGTTGTAAAATGTTGTGCTGAGATTTTGCCTTCAGCCATGACAAGCTCTTAACAAACACTGCACTTTCCTTTTAAAGGAGAAAAAAATCCTCTTAAAGTCTGAGTATGGCTGCCTATCATGGCGAGGTACTTAAAAACAGTCATACACGCAAACTTTTCATCAGTATGCCATTCCAATGTCACAGTGATTCCCAGGTGGGATGAGTGAGTCAGAGTGCCAGTTCTGGCATCCCCAGAGTGTTAAAGCTGGGGAACACACAACACAACAATAACAACCCGATTAGCGCGCTCACGAAAACAAAACTAATTGTCAGATTTGGAATCGTTTGTCTTGCGATTTGCAGTCTGTGCATTGACAGCCCACCTGGTGAAGGAAAAGAGGTTTATTGGTTGGTAGTTTTTTTTACACAGGAAGTTTTCAGATCCAGGAAAGGTGTTGTCTCTGTTGAGTCTGTCCCTTTTTGTGACAAGAACCACTTTAGGACACAACAGGGGAGAGACTTCCAGGATGGAAAATGGGGTGGAGGCTAGGTGTGGGAGAGAGAGAGAGAGAGAGAGAGAGAGAGAGAGAGAGAGAGAGAGAGAGGAGAGAGAGAGAGAGAGAGAGAGAGAGAGAGAGAGGCCAACTACGAAAGAAAGAACAGAGGGCACACTACAAATGAAAGAATGAACAAGGTTGATATCGGAGAAGACTTTTAAAAATACATTAATATAGTTTAACAGCCACCCTTGTGTGTGTGTGTGTGTGTGTGTGTGTGTGTGTGTGTGTGTGTGTGTGTGTGTGTGTGTGTGTGTGTGTGTGTGTGTGTTGTGTTGTCTGTCTGTCTGTCTGTCTGTTCTCGTCTCTTCTCTCTCTGTTCTCTCTGTCTCTCTCTCTCTCTCTCTCTCTCCTTCTCTCTCCTCTCTCTCTCTCTCTCTCTCCAAAAGTAAATTGAAAAGTGTCTTCCAAAGGTCGTTTCCAGAACAAAAAATGTTCATTTGGACCACAGCCAAGGGTGTAGTAAAACGAAGGCATGAATGCACGAAGACACACATGTGCATACGCACGTACACCAACACGACACAAACGTACATATATGCGCGTGTGCAAATTCGGTTCTCTGTGAAGGCAAAATACTTTTATACTCGTGCACACAGACGCACTGCAACATCAACACACACACACACACACACACACACACACACACACACACACACACACACACACACACACACACTGATGGGGTTGGACTTTTTAAAAACTTGTTAAAGAGAATGTTATAGCAGTTGCTGAAATTGAATAAGGTGACAGCCTTGGTAAGGCCTTGGTCGGCGGGGCTATAAACAACATGAAATAAGAAGATTACAGATCGGAACCCCCGCCCCCCTCCACCCAATCCCTCCGCCACCCACCCCCACCCCCACCCACATTTACTTTATCCCTCTTCCCACCTTTTCCTTCCTTTCGGACCCATGCAAAGTTTATTTTGGTGAACAATTTTTTATTCCGGTGTGTCAACTTGTCAACCCCCATTGTTTTTCCTGGTTTCCCCTCAGGCCTGTTCGCTTTACAGAAGAAAAAGAAGAAGAATAAGGCAAGGGGTCCTTATTTTCATTATCTGGTGGTGGTATGTGTGTCATTGTATTACGGCAACTTTCTGAATCTATACAAGGTTACGTGTGTGTGTGTGTGTGTGTGTGTGTGTGTGTGTGTGTGTGTGTGTGTGTGTGTGTGTGTGGTGTGTGTGTTGTGTGTGTGCGAGCTTTGCACGTTTGGTGTGTATTTTATACTGATTACA
>CM060320.1:58623376-58653376 GCA_030674155.1 Stramonita haemastoma | reverse complement strand
ATTAGCCGTTAGGGGGCGGTGACACTAGTATACACACACACACACACACACACACACACACACACACTACACACAACACAACATCAACAACACTACAAATAAATATATAGATAAGTACACGACACACATGATAGACCAGACAGACACAGGGATAGATATTATGAAGTGTTCAAGTCTATAGAGGAGATCTATCAAAAACAGATAACACTATGGAATACTATTGTGTATGTGTGTTGCGCGCGAGGTGATGTTGTGTGTGTGTGTAGATGTACTTGTTGAATGTTTTCTGTGTGTGTGTGATGTGCGTGTGTGTTTATGGTGTGGGTGTGTTGTTGTTGTTGTTGTTGTCGAGATCAACAGGTTATTACGAGAGGGAGGGATAGGGGTAGAGGGAGGGGAGGGGAGAGGGAGGAGAGAGGGAGAGGGAGGGGAGGAGAGAGAGGGAGGGAAAAGGGGAAGAGGAGGGAAGGAGAGAGGAGGGAGGGAGAGAGAGAGGAGGGAGAGAGAGGAGAGGGAAGGGAGAGAGAGAGGAGGGTGGGATGGAAGTATATAATATATAAATAATAGATATATATATAAGAGAGAGATGAGGAGGAGGAGAGAGGGAGAAGAGTAGGTGAGGCGTGTGAGTGTGCATATATTTTGTGCGGATGTGAGCGTGTCTGAGTGAGGGGTGTGCATGCCTCATCTGATATAACAACCAAGAACCGAACCTACACTTAAAAACACATAACATGTGGTAACAGGGACACTCATCAATGAATATGTCAATGAGAAATGTAACGTGACCCTGTTTTACTTCATTCCAAATTGATCCCCTCCCCCAAGTCGAACTGTGGCTACCTTAATGGTAATCCCCCCAAAAAAGCGGTCGTATACGAAAAATTGTCACCAGTGGTGAAGTTCTAGCTATAGCCGAGAATTAAAAAAAACCCAAAGTAAAACAGACCCCCCCCCCCCAAAACCAAAACCAACCCAAAGTTGTAACCCTTTCAAAAGTCAGACACCCCTCCAAACACAACAACAACAACAACAACAAAAGCTATAAACACTTACTGTTTCTTTTTTCATCAAAACCACACAGTTCTGTTCAGCTGCAGCTCATTTTTTTGGCACATAAATGCTTCAGGATAACCCTCTTCATAATGATTATAAACATTGCTCGTTGTAATAGTGTACTCATTTTATGTATTGGTTCTACGGTATTCTGATCGAATAAAATCCTGTTTAAACCGAACAAACAACTAAAAAAACCCAAGTGACCAAAACAAAATTCTGAAAACTAACACTGTAATACACACATGAAAAAACAACAACATGAATTATTCACAAAAATGTTTACAAAAAAAAGAAGAAAAAACTCACCAGAAAGGTGGTTCCAGTCGGCTTCATTCCAAGATTGATGCGTCTTGTTTTGTTAAAAACAACAGCAAAAATAACAACAAAATGCCCCTCCTAAACCTCCATCAAACACAACATACACACTCACACTATATGCTGTCCAAACTTTGAACAGAGGCAAAACGTTAGGTAGATAGATCTAGGTGATAAACTTGTTGTGACGTGTTGCCCCACTGATCGTTTCCACTGACAAGAACGGGGTTTTATAAACCCAACAGATTGTCTGACAGGTGCAAAAGCCTCCAACACAAAAGGCTTATAATGGACTGTACGGCATTATATACAGTACGCTTTCGCTAAGAGAAGAGAAAGACGAAGTAAGTGGGGGGGGGGGGGGGGGGGGGGGGGGGGGGATGTGTTGTGTGTGTGTGTGTGGAAGGTGTGTGTGTGTGTGTGGGGTGGGGGGGGGATGTGTGTGTGTGTGTGTGTGGTGTGTGTGTGTGTGTGTGTGTGTGTGTGTTGTAGTTTTGTGTTGTGTAGGTTGTGTGTGTGTGTGTGTGTGTGTGTGTGTGTGTGTGTAGGTAGAGTTGTGTGTGTGTGTGTGTTGTGTGTGTGTGTGTGTGTGTGTGTGTGTGTGTGTGTAGTGTGTTGTGTGTGTGTGTGTGTGTGTGTGTGTGTGTGTGTGTGTGTGTGTGGGGGTAAGTGGAGGAGTGGGGGGTAAGGGGGGGGGGCTGAGACTAAATGGGCGTTGAAAGTGTTGTCTGAGCCACAATAAGCAACTACTATGGATAATAATGGCTTGTGAAAATTGAGGACGGTGGGTGGAGATGAGGGGGGGGGGGGGGGGGGGGGGTAAGCAATGGCTGATAGGGGGGGGAGGGGGGTCAATTGGGAGGGATAGCTGAGTGGGCTGGGGTCGGAAGAGGGGTGGGGGATGGGGGGGTGACAGGGGTTTAGGCTGAAAACTGAGATGGCAGCGATTTCAGGCTTATAAGTCTCTCTCTTCTCTCTCTCTGTCTCTGTGTCTCTCTCTGTCTCTCTTGTTGTTCTTGCTTCTAAAACCGCAGTGGCTGTTCCTGCCCAGACATGCTTTTATGTAATTAACTATTGTCAGTATCTTGTTGTTGTTGTTGTTGCATTGTATGAGTGAAAAAAAGGGGGGGTGGTGCTGAGTATGAGGGTGGAGAGAGAGAGATTTGATTTTGATTTATTCTTTTATTCGAGGATAATGGAATTAAGCACTCTTGTGTTTTTTACATCCAGTCCCCGTGTGTATGCAGTTTTGTAAATGTCATCTGTTCCCACCGGCACACGATGGCCTAGTCTTACCAAAAGCGGAACAGGATTTAACGTGGGGGAGAGAGAGAGAGAGAGAGAGAGAGAGAGAGAGAGAGAGAGAGAGAGAGAGAGAGAGAGAGAGAGAGAAGAGAGAGACAGAGAGAGACAGAGAGACAGAGAGAAGACAGACAGACAGACAGACAGACAGACAGACAGACAGACAGACAGACAGAGTGGGGGTGGGGGTAGGGGTGAGAAAGGACGATCATTCTTCGAGAGGATCAGATGTCCAGAAATAATGCAGCCACTTAGAAAGTGAAAAGGTCGTTGTTTTGTTGTTGGTGTTGGTGTTGTTGGCTTTGGTCATGTTTCTTTTCGCTCTCGGCTAGAGCTCCGAGGCTCAGCAGTGGTGACACTATAGTGTGTGCCACCGCTTTGGCCCCACTGTTAAAGGTGGCCACATACCGACTTCGGGCAGGATGTCTGGGACACGACACCAGTGTCCATGCGTTTTCTACAATGTCTTCCTTTTTTGTTGTTGCTGTATGGACTTTTGGCGTAGTGGATTCAGTAGGTGGTGTTAACTCCTGGGGGAAAAGTCCGCTTGACTGGGCATCTCAGTGGTGGCTCGAACCTGGATCTTCAACTCGCGAGCTCAACGCTGTAACCACTAGGCTAACCCCAACTCCTTCCTGGTGCTGGTTATGATACACTAAGGAACTGGGGATGTGCTTGGATTGTGTTGAACAGTTGTGGGTTCTTTTTCAACCATCCCAAGACAGCGCTCATCTTGAACTTAGCACATACATACAGACACAGACGACATAAACACATACACACCAACACACGGACAGCGGACACACAACCACACAACACACACACACACACCACCACACTCACACACACACACACACACACACACTCACACACACTCTCTCTCTCACCACACACAAACACACACACACGCACGCACGCACGCACACACACGCACGCACACACACACACACACACACACACAACACACAGAGGGTAGTTGTACCCGACTAAGCCTTTATTGGGAGCTATCGGTAGTGAAAGTGTTGCCGTGAAGTAGCCACCAAGGAGAGATCTGCTGAACTTTTGAGTGTTCAGAGAGCCGATTGTTGTAATCTCCTACAGATAGTTTTTGGGGTCTCTAATTGTTCAGCTGTTTCTTTTCTCTGTTTGTTTGTCTGTCTGTTTATCTGTCTGTGTCTCTATGAAGATACGCACTTTTGTATTAGTTTTACTATAGGGGTCTGTTTCTTTTCTCTGTTTGTCTGTCCGTCTGTCGATCTGTCTGAGTCTCTGTGCAGACATGCACTGTTATATCAGTTTTACTATTATCTGAGGCGTGATGAAGTCTTGACCGCATCACCATTGAAGGCAATAACTATTTGGGCTTCAAATGCACAAAATCGTTTATTCACCGACGAACGCTACACACGAGCGGTTAAGACCGTTCGACTTCAATCCATGGATCCGTGAAGTTGTGGGTTCGAATCTCGGTGGCGTCTGGTGAATTAAGGGTGAGGATTTCTACGATCTTCCAAGGTCAACTTCAAGTGCAGACCTGCTAGTGCCTTAAATTTCTTCGTGTATATACACATGCAGAAGATCAAATATGCTGCGCTTGTTAAAGATCCTGTTAATTGTAGGCGTTTGGGAGGTTACGGACACACGAACATACCAAGGATATACCCTCGAAGTCGGAATATGGCTACCTTCAGGGTGGGCAAAAATGCAGTCACATAATCATGCAGAATCTGACCACTGGTGAGCCTCGGAGCTCTAGCTGAGGAACGGGAAAAAGGGCTTACATGCTGAAAGTTAATGTCTTTGTTTAGCAAACTCATCTTTCACTTCACCACACAACTCCAACCACTCCAAAACGCCAAGACTGAAAAAACAACGGCTTAGGTTTTCAACATCGTCATTTATTTAATAGCATAGCATCAAATTCACATAATTATCACCATCTTTCGAGTTCATGACTGGAAAACATCTCTAAAAAAAACCCGAAAACAAAACAGGCACCCTCCCCCCTCTCACCCCCCCCCCCAAAAAAAAAAAAAAAAAAAAAAAATCAGAGTACGACCAAACAGCATACACAAATCAAAAACGGGTAGTAACAGTAGATTTGGTGTTCAAAGAAGTCTGGTTTCTCAAAGGGGTGTGGGGTAGGTATACCTTGGTGCGTAGCATGATGTTGGTTAAGGGTTGGGTTGTTTTGTTGTTGTTGCCATTTAAAAAGAACAGTCTTGTTTTTCAAGTCTTTGCAGGGGTATAATCAGAAGAGAACGCAAACAGAAACCTTTACATACGAGAATCGTCTTAATACAACTTTGAGTGAACAGACGTTAAGTTAAAGACAAAACAAAACAAACTCTTCATCCCTTTTCAATGTGCTCTTTGTCTGTCTTGTCTATCTGTCTGACTGCCTGTCTGTTTGTCTGTCTGTCTGTCCTGAATCAAGATCTTCATAATGATTTATCCTCAAAGGTAAAACACAAAGTACAAATGTCAATTAACTCCATCATCAATAGTATTTCTAAGGGGAGAAAAACAAGCACAGTTTTCTCAATTACTTGGTGCAAATTTTCATACTCAAACATTTAGAACTGAATAATATTCAGCGGTTTTTTTTATTTGAAGTGAAAGAATATAACGTATGGAATTAACATAGAACTGAATCGTGTAAAGCAACAAAATGAAAGCGTTTTTTGAGTCACATGAAATATGTCACTGTGCCATTGCCAATATCTAGACACCACCTTCCTTAAGGTATCTTTTCTCCATTATTCGTTTCATTTATTCCTTCAATCTGACCTATAATCCTTTTTCTCAATTCTTTACAGATGTGATTTTTTGGTGACCAAGGCTAAGCGAGTGTGTTCAGTGTCTGCTATTGCTCTTCAGAGACGATCAGGGATGTAGTAAGCAAAGTGGTCTGGGGTTCAATCCCACCTAGGTGGAACTCGTTTCTCGTCCACTGGACCAAGACTGGCCCTTGGATGCTAGTCTCCTCACACAGGCTGACAAACCGAGGTGGTGTGTGCAATACACACATAGAACAACTAAAAGAACAACAATAGCCTTGTCACTGGCAACTTTCAATTTTGAAAAGAAAAAGATAAAAAAGAAGACAGTAAACACGGACTGGGGAAAAAAAACGTGGAAAAATAGGTTGGCTCAGGGCTTGTGGGTAAATGCATATGCTCAATGAGGGATGAGAGCAGATCCTTCATTTTTCACAATGAGAAATGGAGTATGACTGAGAGTGGTAATACACTGCTTGGCAACAAGGAAACACCACCCAGGTCAGAGCTAGATCTGAAGACACATTCCGTTTGCTAGCAGACAGGAAAATGGATCAGAACAATGGAAAACCAGCAAGAAAGAGGGCAGCAAAAAATGGAAATTTCTAGCACAGGATTTCCAGAATGCAAAGATGCTGTTATGTTTTGAAAGATTCTCCGATATTCCTCCTGGGGAAGAGACTACAGGACAGAAATTACACTAAAGCTGTCAATACTATTGAGAAAGAGCCATCTCCAACATATAGGCTAGTGGCATAAAAGCCATACTTTGAAAAAACATTTTTATTGGGGATCATTTCTATTGCATGACACAACAATTTGCTTTGCACAATTTACCAGGAAAGGCTTTCACAGATTTTGAAGCCTTGCACACAAGTTATGCATTTTTTTTTTGTTTCTTATTTTTTTTTTTATAAAACGCCACAACTTTGAAAGAATCGTACAAAATATCTACAAAAGTCATTCCTTTGTCTTTCATTCATCTTCATACATACGGGTGACACATTCATCCCTATCTACACATGGTGAGGTTGGTAACAATATCACAAAGCAATATCCATCTTAACACAACATCAACATATCTCATTCAATATCTTCTTGAACAACAACAAAAAACAAGGGTAAAAAAAAAGAATAACCTAAAAAATGACCAATAATATATATATCTTTAAAACAATTTTTCCCAACTTAAAAAAATAAATCCTAACTACATCAGAATGCTGGCTCTCAGTCACAATTAACACACATAGGGTATTTCTCCCACGTCTTTACCCACAACATGCAGACAGGCATTATGTGGTAGTTTCAACATGCATAATTTGACCTTGTGCATGCATGCATGCTCACAACAACGGTGTCTAAGGCATTGGCAGGTCTGCACATTATACGAAACAGGGAGGTTATTAAAATCTCCACACTTTAATGTATCATGCTGAACAGATTTCGAACCAGTAACCCAGACATATCAAACGCTTTTACTTCCTCCGCTCTTGTGCCCATGTCTTGTTTCACTTGCAGTATTATTCAACAAAAAACTTTTTAACATTGAAGTTCACAACATGAAAAAAACACTTCCATACACAATATGTTCGCTTTTTTATCAACTCAAAGGTCCTTGAAAGTTCATCCCCCCCCCCCCACCCCAAATCTAACACGTTTTAAAACAAGTTAAAAGGTTTCCTTTAAAGTTTACACGCACACAACACAATTTACATCAATTGACAGATCTGGCGACTACAAGTCCACTGAGCCACGTACGAACGCTAACATGTCCCTGACTAGAAATGCTAACAAGAGTGGATTGAAGGAAAACATCTACCACACAACAGTCGCAGTAGAGTATCACACACACACCACTCCACACACACAACACACACAACACACACACACACACTTTACACACTGCGTACGCCACCGCACGCACACACACTTACACACACATTACCTACACACACACACACACACACACATTTTAATTTATTTTTTGTTGTTGTTGTTGCCAATTTTAGTTCCCAACACTTGATGACTGGGATGCAAGTGTCATGTGCACTGATCTGTGTGTGAAGCCAGAAAACAAGTCTCTTTCTCCACCACACACTTCCTCCACCACTGAAGAAAAGATAAAACAAGGCACCAAGAGTTTTGTCTTCTGCCTGAATGTAAGACTGGGGATGAAGAAACTATCTGCTCACTCACTCTTTCTTTCTTTCTCTTCTTTCTTTCTTTCTCTTCTTTCTTTCTGTCTGTCTTTTCTTTCTTTCTTTCTTTTCTTTCTTTCTTTCTTTCTTTCTTTCTTTCTTTCTTTCTGTCTCTTCTTTTTTTTCTTTCTATTTCTTTTTCTTTCTATTTCTTTCTCTTCTTTCTTTCTTTCTTTCTTCTTTTATTCCGGTTTTTATTTAGAGAAGATTTGTTTGCAAAATCTGGAATGCACAAAAAAGGAAACTGTGGTTATGGGGCATTTTTAAAATTAATATCAAAATTATACTGGACAGGGAAATGGGGAGGGAGGGGAGGGTGGGGGAGGGGAAGAAAGTATGGAAAGTACTTCAATGAAGATGGTATAGATCTCAATGATAAGACTCACCCCCCCCCCTCCCCCAATAAAGAAAGCAAAACGAGAGAAAAAAGAGAAAAAAACCCCACTTACAACATATAACCAACCCTATCCTTGATCAATTAAATATGTACATGCGTACATGTGTGTGTGCTGTGTGTGTATTGTGTTGTTTAAGAGAGAGAGAGAGAGAGAAGGAGAGAGGAGAGAGACGAGAGAAGAGAGAGAGAGAGGAGAGAGAGGAGTAGGAGGAGAGGGAGAGAGGAGAGAGAGAGAGAGAGAGAGATTTTTTAAAAGAATAAAATACTCTATTCTGTGTAGCTGATTTTTGTTTGGACATCCCCCCCCTCTTCCAGTTTTGTTTCCCTTTCATATTCGTCTGCTACAGCAACCCACAAACAACAATGTGACAGAAGATAACAGCATGTAAGGAACGAGGTCAAGAGAGATAACGGAAAATGCGAACAGCTGCAAATCAGGATGACGGTCCAGATGAAAAAAACATTCCATCAAGACTCAAAGCTATCAAACAGCGTACCCCCATTTCCCCACTGACACAACACCAAAAAAACTCCAACCAAGACAGACCAAACTCTCACACCCTTCTCCCACCCCACCCCCAAAATCTGACATGCATATAGCTAGTCTCTTTGTGGCAAACACTTGAGTTTGTTTTTTTTTGTCAGAGATGACACAATGTAGGGGGGGGAGGGGTACTGTTTGGTGCAAGACTGTCTTGAATAGACGACAACGGGAGAGTCAAACGAATTGAGAAGTATTCAGGCACAATGTCCCATCAAGTGGACCACCTACCCACCCCCCAAAAAAAAAAAAAGAAAAAAAAAAGAAGAAAAAAGTTAACTCCCTACCCAAATGCAGTGCAGAAATTGCAGCCACACAGAGGGCAGGGTGGGGGTGGTGTGGATGGGACAGGGGGGGGGGGGGGGGGGTTACATAGAGGGCGAAAAGAGGGTACAAGAAAAACAGACACTCTCACAGAAAACAGCAGCCATTTTGCTGTCAGAATTTGTGACTCGTGGACTGTTTTGAAAAGGCGTATCAAGTCTTTCTTACACACAACACAACACCCTCATCACAACACAACACACAAACACACACACCACACAAGCACACACACACACACAACACAAACACACAACACACACCCACACACACACACACACACACACACGTACACACACACGTACACACACACACACACACTACACACCACACACACACACACACACACACACACACCTACACAACTATCTCACAGACTCCTCAGACTGCAATGTCCAAGCAAAAAAACACAGGGAGGAGTTTCTTGGCTGAAATACAAAAAAAAAAACCACACACACACACAGCGGCTGCTACGACAACACAGCGGATGCAAAACAGTCTGGGGTACCCCAGATCTCCTGCAGCCTTTTCCTCTGTGCCGCAACCTTCTGAAATCTTCCTCAGTTCTCAGCAAAGGGTGGTAGGGACTGTGATCCCTGCACTCCACAGTCAGTAAGTGACTGGCCGCGCGGCTTGGCTTCCAGGAACAAGGCCACCAGGACCCCAACACCAGTTCAGGGCTGATGCCGAAACAGAGAAAGAGAACAACATCGTCCTCGTCGTCTCCAGACTGGGTGGAGGGAGAGGTCACCCACGAGATGATGAAACCTTCTTGCAGTAGTTCTTTTTACAGCGTAGTTTCCAGGCCCTATAGGCACAGAGGAGGCTGCAGGTCCTCCAGATGGTGATGATGTTGTCCAGCCGAACAGGTACCCGTCCTCGTGGTTGCCCTCCTGCCAGGGCGCGCGGTGGTTGATGCTGACGCCTTTGGGCAGCGGCTCCGTCTTGCCAAAGTCGATCATCACACGTTCACTGCCCTGGCTGTCGTGCACGAACAGCAGGGAATGCCACAAACCTGTTGAAGGAAAAAGAGGAAAAAAGTTGATCTAAGTCAGTGTAACGTCTTGGTTATAGCTCCTAACTGACTAAGGAAGAGATGGCGGAGGGACAACATCAGTGAATGGACAGGCCTAGAACTCCACCAAATTTTGAGAAAGGCAGAACAGAGAGAGGAATGGAGGAAACTGGTTGTCAAGTCTTCAGGGGTGCCCCAAAGGTCGCCAGATCAGGGATAGAAAGATAGACAGACAGACAGACAGACAGACAGACAGACAGATAGATAGATAGATAGATAGTCTCTTGCTGACCACAGAGGCCGGGGCGAATTGGGGCTGTCACCTTGTTAAAACTGAGATGACTTCAAAGTGGGCATAGTTGTCTGAGCATTTGATAAAGAAGACATCAATGTGTGTGCAATAAAGCAGATGGTGGATGTAGTCTTACTTTCTTCTTGATGGTATCAAGATGTCAATTCTATCAAATTCCAAACATTTTAGTTTCTTGTTTATTAGGCCATGCATGAAATATACAAGTCGGTCATAAACTCCCTGAAGAAAGCTGGAAACGGCAAAAATGCAACATGCATGTTTAATGGCTTGAATTGCCTCCCTTGCCCCAAAGGCGTTCTGCAGATTCTAAAAAACTTCTTTACAAGGAAAGATGTTGAGAAAACTTCATGGGGCATCTACAAAACTTGACAGTACTGATGAAAAACAAACGTTTTACTTGCTGTCAAAGCATAGGGATTTGGGATGTGTAGCTCATCTTTTAGAACAAAATCCTGCTTTTTTTCATTGATGATGATGGCAGTTTCAAAAAGTAATATGATTTCATTGTAGTCAGCATGTTCCCATGATAGTGTCCATATTTCATAACTTTCTCAAGTAGAAGGATTTTATAGAACAAAAAAAAATAGTATTAATAATAGCACCAAACATATTAAACTCTCAAAAAATGGTCACAATCATATCATCTTTTTCACAGTTTCTAGCAAAAACACTATGTCATCAGCTATACGATGAATGCTTAAACTGTTATAAACGATACACAATTTTCAGATTAATTTAAACTTTGGTAGCCTAATTAATGACCTAAACTCTTACCTCATGACACCGGAAATAAAACTCGGATGATTCTTGTGTTGCAACAAATGTCTCTCAGCGTTGTAAATACTTGGCCTGAAAACACAGAAAAAAACAACACATGAGTATGTGATTGTAGTGTTAACCTTCAGAGAATCAAACATGATACACCATACCTCTTAGCCATTCCACATATGTATGAGAAGTTTTTGAAAATTAAGGTCGTTTTTTAAACTTGTTATTTATGAACTCAGGACCATACACAAATTTTAACAAATACTAAAAAAAGCAGATTTCCATACAATAAAGGGAATTAGAATTTGAATCGTATGTGCTTCGATTTTTTTTTTTTGCTTTACAATATTCAGCCCTCTAAAAATTTCCATTATATCATTATCCTTAAAACTCTTATGAAATTCATCATCAGTACTGAGCACAGAAACTGCTGTGGTTGTGTTCTGTCTTTCATTGTCTCTATACCTGTTCACAAAACATTGAGCACCTGTAACCAAAGGTAAACTCCACTGACAAAGCCAGAAGTACAGGTTTTGACGCTGCACCGGCTTACCATGATGGACTTCATCGTCCCAATGAAGGCTTCAGAATGTCGGCCTCGTTGTCCCTGGTCTTGATCTTCTTGAAGTCTTTGCTGGAGGCGCCATCGCTTTTCTGCAAACAGACCGCAAACACCTGATAACATCTAACAACACCAAACTCTAATTTTTACTTGTATGTTTCAATCAACTTAACAAACACACCTACTTTAAATTCCTTCCATCTCCTCATCCCTATGTCCTGTCTAAATTCACTTTTAGTGGATAGAGCGTTAAATCAAAGACACACACCAAACTCAAAGGGCTCAAGGGCCTTCTAAGCACATGGCCGGACCCCCATTTCTTGTTACTCTTTGAAAACCCTCCACATCGACAATATCAGCACCGGACCCTTAACATGGCAACGAAATGACAAAGTATACACAATTTTACTATAAGAAAGGTAACATTTTAACAGTCTCTTCTGGTATCATTCTCATAAATGAATTAGTTTCAAGACAGGCATTCTAGTGAAAAGGGTAATCTGTCTCTGGGTAATCTGTCTTGGGGTAATCAAACCCAATACAAAAACAAAGCTAAAAGAAAAAAAGTTACAAAAAAAAAGCAGAATCTTGCTGTGCATACCTTGATGCCCTCTATCCTGAAGCCAGGCTGACGGAGGAGCTCATCTGATACTTCCACTGCATGTAGCGGGGCTTGGTCACCGCGCGCTGGTTGTGCTCCTCGAGGTCGGGGCGTTCGAGTCCACGTCCACCATTCTTCTGGTACATGTCCTGATCACACACACATGAATAACATACTGAATACTAGCGTTTCTTTCTGGAGAGGGAAAAAAAGGCAGGAGACGGACTGGACCAAGAAGGCAGATCCAATCCAATCTAATGATGTTGCATGTTGCCCCATAGAGACCCACGCCGCACAGGCCATATCGGGGCTGTCACCCTCGTCACATTTTAAAACTCGTTTTAAAAGCGTGTGTGACTATATACAGTTAAAACGGGGTATAAAACCAATCGACTGTCCTTGCTTGTATCGACGCCCTGGTCAACCACAAGGGTCGGCAGAAAAAAAAAAGAAGGAAAAAAGAAGGCGAAAGACAAGAGAAAGAAAGAAGGAGGTGACGGGAGGAAAATGTCCGAGGCAGAAACACAGCGAGGGTGGTGGGGAAAGAGGGAATTCCTAGAATGCACAGAATTTCAGGCGGGTGGGCATGCGATTTACACTGACAACCTGGCATCCCCACAGGGAGAAATGCATACTATTCTGTTGTATTGCTATGAGGACGGAAATGAAGGGCCAGTAGCAGGCATGACAACAACAGTGGTTCAGAGAAGACAGCCCCTTTGATTTTGTATTCTATTGTATTGTTGTAGCATTAAACGGTCAGCCAAATTTATTTTCCTGGCTTGAAATTTTGGGCTTCTTCAAGAGGGAAAGTGTGTTGTCATGGTACAGCGTGCATACAAACAGAACCATCTGTCTGTTGTCTGTCTGTCTGTCTGTCTGTCTTAACACACCACACCTCCACACACACACACACCACACACACACACACACACCACACACACCTCACAACACACGCACACGCACACACACCACACACACACACACACACACACCACACACACACACGAGTCAAGGAGTTTTCCACTCAACCAACACCCCTTCCTCAAACATTGATATCATAATCTAACTTTTTTAAACTTGTTTCTTTTTTCCCCCCCCCCAAAGTTTCTTTTCTTCTTTAACCTACGCCTGTCCCCGCCTTCTTTGCAGGCAAAAAGGAATGTAACACGTACATACAGGCACAGTGAAGTAGGTCCAAAAGACAGGTAATGTTTGATTGGGGGTTTGATTCTATCTGAATCTTAAACCTTCCCTCCAAAAGAAAAAATTTTCGTGTTCCTTTGATGGGCAGGTTTGGCTTGTGGTTTTGTGGTTATGGGTTCTCTCTGTATCTGTGTGTGGTTGTGTGTGTGTGTGCTGTGTGTGTGGTGTGTGTGTTTGTGTGGTGTGTGTGAGTGAGTGATGTGAGTGCTGCTGTGTCGTGGTGTATGGGTGTGGTTGTAGTTTTGTGTGTGTGTTTCGTGGTGCGTTATTTTTTGTGTTTTGTGTATGTGTCGGTGGTGTGTGTGTGTAGGCGTGGGGCCAGTGTCACCTGTGCTTTATAAATTGTAGGGCTGCAGGTTTAGGGTTTATTTTTTCTTATTTATTTCTTTTTTGTTACTGTCTGTGGTTTTTGGGTGGGGTTTGAATTTGGCCCTGTTGTGGTGTGTGTGTGCTGTGTGTGTGTGTTTTGTGTGTGTGTGTGTGAGTGTTGATGAGTGTGATGGTGTTGGTTTTTGTCGTGCTTCGGCTGGTGGTGCCGTGCTGGTCGGGTGCTTGTTGACCGTGCCGGCGAGCCGCGCGCGCGCGCGCGCGCCGCGTTTGTTTTTTGGGCTGGCGTGTGTATGTGGTTTTGTGGTGGTGTGTGGTGTGTGTGTGCCCGTGTTGCTTTGTGTGTGTGTGTGTGTGTTTGGGTGTGTTTTCTTTCCTTTTGTTAATGTCAGCGCAAAATAAAGTTTACTTTTTAAGATGAAGATAAAGCATATATAGATATGTTTTAAAAAGCATTTATAAAGGGGCGAAAAGCGATTTTTATTCCATTTGGGGGACGGTTTTTCGTGGGGGTTTTTTTAACATTGTTTTTTTACAACCCCTCTTCTAAGGGACCGTGGCCTTTTGAAAAAACGGGAATCGGACCTCTGTCTTTTGGGTTTGTCTTGTTAAGTGGGTGCGTACAAGGTTTACCCCATTTTTTTTTAGAGCCTGTAAAGCCATTTAAAAAAACGTTCTAATTTCCCCCAAATTTGATTCTTGTTTTAAAGGTGCAGTGCTGGGGGGGGCTGAAAACCCTTTATCCTCCCTCCCTTTCCCCCCCCCCCGTCTCCCCTTCTGTAAGTGGGGTGTTGTTCCCACAGTTTTGATTACACTTTTTATCACCCAAAGTGAAGCCTTTATCTCCTCATTTCTCCCCAAAAAATGATTTTTTTTTTTGGAAAGGTTTTTGCGGTGCCGGGGGCCCCCGCTATACAGTTCTCCTCTGCGTCTTCTGTCTGTCTGTCTGTGTGTGTTTTGTTCTGTCCTGTCTGTCTCAACCCTTTTTCTTTTTTTCCCCTCCCCCCCCCCTTAAATTTGTTTTGCTAATACTGAAGAATTTAAAGAGTTAAATTTTTTTCCCCTTTAATCCCAACGTATGTATTTTGGCCCAAGGCAATGTGCATTGAATCATTTCAAAACTTGGAGGGTTTGTCTGTCTATCTGTCCCTAGCTGTCTGTCTGTTGTCTTTTGTCTCTTTTCCCCGGTGTTTTTAAAGTTTTTTTTGTGTACTTTTACTTCGATAAGGGTTAAAAATTTGGAGTCTGTTCTGATCACTGCTGAAAGTGGAAAGAGGGGAGAGACAGAGGGCAGGACAGAGGGAAAGAGAAAAAAGAGAGACAGGGGAAAAATGCGGTGTGTGGACATGCATGCATGTGTGGTGCCTTTTGTGCGTCGTGGTTTTTGTGTGTATGTGTGTGTGTGCGTTTCGCGCGCGGTGGTGCACCCGCGCAGCTATAGATATTATTTTGGTTTTTTTTAAAAAAATCTTTCTGCTGAATACTGTTGAGACTATTAAAGTAAAAAGTTGGGGGTGGAGAGCACTTTTTCAGTTTTTTTTTGGTGGGGGTAGGTTCCCTACAAGCCTTCATTAGGACTTTTCAATATTATGTGTTACTGAAAGAAAAAAAAAAAAACCCATCTTTTACGGTAGAACACTGCATAATACAAATTTGTTGGGGGGGGGGGGGATTTGCCTAGTGGTCAAGAGGGCTGCGGGCGTGTCTGCGGCCCCGGATCGGGGCCATCACCCTCAAGGCCCCCTTTTTTTCCAAGGAATTTTCCCCTCCCGGAGTTACATCGTACCAACTCCATCCCCTGGAAGTCCTTCCCGATGAGACCATAAACTGGGGTTGACATGTGGAAGCACGCAGAACATCTTGTGCACACGATTTTAAAACCCCTTCAACCTTTTGAAAAAAGTAGTGTATTGTTTTGCCGTATGAGCGGAGGGGAAAAAAAAAAAACCCTGCAGGAATTTTTTGGTGTGTTTGAACATCATCCCGAAGCCAGATTGCGGGTTCTTCATTGCGGGCAAAAAAATAAAAAAAAAGGGTACAATTGAAACACAACTTTTCACCCCTGGTTAAAAAAACAAAAACCCCAAAAAAAAAATTCCCCGCACTTTCGTTGGGTACAAGAAAACCCCACGAACAGTACACGTTCACAGTTTGCATCAAACTGCTTTGAATGTTTCCAACATCATCAAAGTAATGAATTAAGACAAAGTCTCCCTTGGCCTAAAAAGGGCACAGCACGCAGCACGCACGCCTCACACACAACACGTACACACGCACAAATACACTCACGCACGCACACGCACAGAGGAATTTTGTCTTAGCGGGGAGTTGACAGGACGATAACAAATTGCTTTACTGTCACTTTAGTTTTCCGCAAACTGTCGTGTTTTGTGTTTTGGGTGGTTTTGAGGTATACGTGATATTTTATATATTTTATTTATAATATATTTTTATATATATATTATATTTTTATTTATATATATATGTGTGTGTGGTGTGTTTTGTGTGTTTGGTGTGTGTGTGTGTGTGTGTGTGTTATGTGGTGTTTAGTGTGTGTGTGTGGCGCGTGGCGTGTATGGGGTTAGTGTGTGTTTTTTGGGCAGTATGTTGTGTGTGGTTTGTGCATGTGGTGGTTGTTGGGGTTTTGTTGGAAATGGTGTTTGTGTGTGTGTGTGTTGGTTGGGGTGTTGTGTGTGTGTGTGTGTGTGTGGGTGTGTGTTGTGTTGTGTGTGTTCATGTGTGTGTGTGTGTGTTCATTGTGTGTGTGTGTGTTTTGTGTTGTTTTTTTGTGTGGGGCATGTGGGGGTGGTTTTGTTGTGTTTTTCGTGCGTGAGCGCTCGCGCGCGCGCGTGTGTGTGTTTGTGGGTTTGGTAAACAAAAGCATGTCAAGCAAAAAAAGACACATGTCAGTCATGAGTCATAAATCACTTTACAGGGTCTGTTCACCGGTTTCTCCTTACATCTTCCCCCCTCCTCTCCCTAATTCCTTTTTAACACTTCCCCAAAGCAAAAGTCTCTCTCTCTCAACTCGGGGTTCTTTGCTCTGTCACTCTCTCTCGTCTCCTCTCTTTTGGGTTTGTCTTTTGTCTGTCTTGTACTGTCTGTCTTCTATCTATCCTTCCAGACATATATATGTCTGAATACATCTTTGTCAGTATCAAAAGGTGTGCCACACTTATACATGCACAGTCTTTTACCCCATACAGATGTTTTTGCATAGTTTTGTTATCTGTCTCTATCTGTCTGTCTCTCTGTCAAGTGTCTCACTCACTCACTCTCTCTCTCTCCTCTCAACATATCACAACAACTCACTCACTCCATACACACACCACACCTTTCCCTCACACACACACAATCACACACACTCACTCTTCACACATACACCCACACACCACGTACACACGTACACAAACACACACACACACACACCCCCAAAACACACACACACACACACACACACCCCACACACACACAGGCATTTACTTATCCCTCCCGTTCGTTCTCTAACATTTACCGCTTTCTGCAAAGTAGGGGGTGTGGCCGCCCCCCACCCCAAAAAGGGGGAAACCTGTCCTGGGACATATTGACCCCCCCCTCCCTAAAAACCCCCCTCTCTGTTTCCCTACCCGCTCCAAAAAGGGTCACATTTGCCCAAACGCACCTTACTCTCCCCTCCCCCTTCACCCAGATCAAACGGGGATGTTGAACAGGCCTCGGCTTGACTGCGCATCTCGTTTTGTAATTCGTAGGTTCAAAGGTTTTAGTTGGGCAGGAGGCACCCCTTGTGAACAAGGCCCCTTTTTTTCCCTGCCCATTTCAAAAAGCATGCCACTAGTGTTGTGTTTTGACAGTCTTCACACCCAAAATGGGGAAAACGGTTGTTTAAATAATTGGGGGAAAAAATAAAAAATGGGTTGGGATACGAAAAAATGGCCATTGGTGATCTCAAGAGTTTAGCCGATGGAAAAAAACAACCAAAAAATAAACAGACGCAGGGCCCCAGACACCTCACCACACACCACCACCACCCCCACCCCAAACCCATCTGATTCAACCTGTCTTTGCATTGATTAGTGGCCCCCACCCCCCCCTTAGAAATAAAACCCTAGAAAGCAACTTTGGCACCCTTTATGTTTTTTTGCTCGCATATAACAATTGCAGATCCAAACTCGTGTCTTTTGTTGTTTTACGAAAATAATTATATATATATTTTTTTTTAATGTGGATGAAAAGATTCCCAAGTGAACAAAACGTCCCGGGGTAGAACTAGTGTGGCATACTATTTGCAAGGCTGTTGGTTACCCGGGGGGAAGATAAGGTTATTACTGTGTTTTTTGACAGGGTTGTATTGGCGAATCAGAAAGAAAGAAAGGAAAAGAAAGAAGAGGAAAGAAAGAGAGGGGAAGAGAGAAGAAGGAGGAGAGAGAGTGAGAGAGTATAGAGAGAGGAGAGGTGAGAGAGAGAGAGAGAACCCGACAGACAGACAGACAAAACGGGCAGACAGATAAAAAACATATACAGAGAGAGAGGGTTTACTTTCGAAGGGATTGTTTTTGTTAACAGTGATATGCTCGGTATGTGTGGTTTTGTGCGGGGGGGGGGGGGGGGGCAACTGCCCGCTACGTGATACATGATGCAGGTAATCAATACAATATGAACAAAAAACCTACTTTGACAGAAAAAACAGAAAATACAGAGAGACAGGACAGACAGACACAACCCAAAAATATGCCTACTGAGGTATTTGATATGACCAAATAAAAAAATTTCCCGCTCCACCACACCAACACGCACCACACAACCACGCACCACACACACACACAACACACACACACACACAACACACGCCACACCCCCACTCACACACAACCCCACCAAGGTGGGTACAGGGAATTGATTGACCCAAGAAAAAAATTTTTCCTGCTCCACCACACAGACAAGACCCAAAAAAAAAAAAAAATCTGGGGGCACAGCACATCCGAGCCATATATAAAATCAGAGAAGAACATTGGATTTTTTTGACAAAGATGTCTAATAGACTGCCCTCTTTTTTTTTTTCCCCCCCAGACCCACACATAAACGAATTCAGAAAAATCCTTCAGACGTTTACCACCACGTTTCAGACAGTTTGCAGGTTTGTGTTTTTTTGTTATTACGGTTATTTATTTACTTTTTTTTGTTATACTGAAGAATGCAGCTGATTTTTAATCCCCCCCCCCCCCCCCCCCCCTCCGTCGTATCGAACCAATCTTTTGGGTCTCCTTTTCTTGTTTTTTTTTTCTTTAAGTCACACATTAATTCCTCTCTCTATTTGTTTTGTGGTCCTCCTCGGCTCTGTCTGCGCTGCTCTGTCTGTCTGTCTCCAATCTATCTCTTTCTGCTGTCTTCCCTCTAAATTTTCAATCTTTCTCTGTCCTCAATCTCTCTCTCTGTCTCATCTCCTCCTGTCTGTCTCTCCTCTGATCCCTCTGTTTTTCCCTCTCCTCTTGTGTCCTCTCTCTTTTCTACTATCTCTGTCTCTCTCTTTTCCCTTTTTTTCTGTTGTGTGTTGTGTGTGTGTGGGGGTGTGTGGGTGTGTGTGGTGGGGTTGTGGGTGTGGTCCTCTCTCCTCTCTGTTTTCTCCCTCTCCTGTGTCTCTGTTTTTGTGTGTGGTGCTCTCTCTCTGTCTCTCTCTTCTCTGTGTGTACAGGCCAGTAATCAATGTAGGGTTCAGCGGGCGGCAGTGAAAAATGGCCCAAACCCTCCCGAGAACAACACGCGTTCAAAAACCCCACTTGCCTGTGACCCCTCCCTCGCTCTTCCTCTCCCTTTTTCCCCCTCTTAGTTTTATTTTTTTTCCCGTGAGTGCCCCCCCCCTCTCTCCCCTTTGTGGTGGTTGGTGTGTTGTGTGGGGTTTTGGGGTGTGTTGTGTGTGGTGGGTGTTGTGTGTGTGTGTGTGTGAGAAGTGTGGTGGTGTGTGGTGGTGTGTGTGTGTGTGTGTGTGTGAATAATGTGTATAATGAATAAATATGTAGCAGCATGTAGCATGTACTGTATGCATGTATGTAGTATGTAGGTATGTGTGTGTTGGTTGTGTGCTTGTGTGTGTGTGCGTGCCGCGCGCGCGCGCGCGTGGTTGTGTGTGGGGGAGCAGAGACAGAGAAAGAAAGAGGGGTAGAAAAGAAGACCCCCCCCCCCCCCCCCCTGACAAACAAGACAGAGGGACTGAAAAGGTAAATAATTGCGAAAAAAAAAAAAAAACCCGGTGAATACCCAAAGAACGGGATAAGATATACCCACAGACGACGCTGCTATTGATTCAAGCACTGAAGCGAATAAATTTTTTCGACACCCAGACAATCGCTTATGACACACCGTTCTCCCCATAAACACCAGCCACCGCATTGGGGGGGCCTACTGTGATTGTGATGACCCAAACGACAAGACAAGAGTCTGTGTACAACCGTGGAACTTCTAAAACTAACTCTCTCTCTCTCCTCTTCTCTCTCTCTCGTCCCCACCACTCTCCTCCTCTCCTCTCTTCTTCTCTCTCCTCTCTCTGTCGTATACCGACATTGCGCTTAAGGTGGCACACCCAATGCGATGACCCCCACCCCACACACGGGCATCCGACAACCGCCCTTTCGAGGGGGGTTTTTTCCGGGCCTTGATGAGCTCCTCCTCCAGGAGGCCTGACGCCTCTTGAGTCCTCACAAAAGGGGGGCACTGAATCCACAGCAGTCCTGCGCTGCACGAACCCTGACCACGTAAAGGAAAGGGGTGGTGATTATAATGATGGGGATGAATGAGAATAATCTCAGGACATTTCTGTCACGGTAGCAATCACGTATCAAGGGCCATGTCCCCAAGAGGGGGATATCCAGGGGGACGTTAAGCCCTGGATAAATTTGCAGTGACACACACAACCCCACACAACACACACACACACACACACAACAACAACACACCCCAAAAAACACAAACACACTTTCACAAAACACACACACCCTTGGGATGAGACTATAAACCGAGGCCCCCGGTGCGAACGCACGCAAACATCTTCCGCACCGTTAAAATCCTGTTCCGCTTTTTCCGTAAGAGTAGGCCACGTGTGCCGGTGGGAACGATAACTTTAAAAAACTGCTACACAGAAACGGGCGGAAAAGTAAAAAAGCACAAAGGCTCCCCCATTATCCTCGATAAAAAAGAATAAAATAAAATAAACACACACAAACATACACACAGACATAACCCCACACCACACAACCACACACCAAACACATACCCACAAAAACACAACACAAACCCCCCCCCCCCCACACCACACCCCCCCCCCCCCCTCCTCCTCCTCTGTCTCCTCCCCCTCCTCCCCCAACTCCCCCCCCCCCAACCAAAAAAAGGGGAAAAATTTTCCCCCACTCTTCCCCACCACCCCCGAACTCTGGCACGTAGGGCTGCAGGCGGTCATCACGCCCCTGGAAGCTTCTGGGGCTCCCTGCTGCCCCCTTCTTCAGCAACTGACCCCGCTTCTCCACCTGGAAGTTTTCCTGAAACCACACAGTGATGTTAGTGTCATGTTCTTTTTTTTTTTTTTAAATATTGCCTTCTGGAAAAAGTTGGGGGGAACACACAAGTGGTTAGAGGCCATTTTTTTTTTTTTGCCTTCATGATAAATTTGGGGGGGGACACATACAGTGATGTTTGAGGCCTTTTTTTTTAAAAATTTTCCTTCTGTGATAAATGTTGGGGGCACACATACAGTGATGTTAGAGGCCCTTTTTTTTTTTATTTCCTTTAGTGATAAATGTTGGGGGGGGCACACACAAAGTAAAGTTAGTGGGGCCCTTTTTTTTTTTTTTTTTTCTTTTTTTTTGATCCTAATTAAGTGAGCAATTAATTTGTGTCATACTGTACTTTCCGATTTAGACGCACTTCAGGGGGGATTTTTTTCCCCCGGTAAAATATGCCAAATCCACATCTCCGAAAATCAAAAGAATGGGGGAACCAAGGTCAAGTGTGCGAACACACGCAAAAAAAATTCCCCTCCTATTCAAACTTTCGGAAGAGTAGGGGTTTTTTTTTGGGGGAACAGATGGAAACATAATTTTTCAAAAAACTTCGCACACGAAACGGGGTGTAAAAACAGCCAAGAAAAAATTATTTCACTTCTTGGGGAAAAAAAATTTGAATAAAAAATAAAAAGGATAGCAACCCCACTTAATTGCTGAATCTACTAAAACAATTATTACCATTCCCACTGCGGTTTCTTTGCTTTTACTATTACCATATTTACAAACTTCAACTTTTACTTTTCACTGCTCATCTGCTACTATGCACGCGCGCGCGGGGCACACACACACACACACACACAACACACCAAACACACCCCCACACACACACACACACACCACACACACACACACACCTCTCCTCTCCTCTCTCATCCCTCTCCTCTCTCAAAAACCTTTCCTCCCCCTCTCTCTCTCTCTCTCTCCCACAAAATGTCAATGCCCTACTATTTTATACACTTCAACATGACAAACGAATTCAATAGGGGCAGTGTCGTTCCTTTGTGTTGGTCAACAAGGGGAAAGAATCTCTTTTTCCAAATGGGAAACCCCACACGTGAGCTAGTGAAACAAAAATGGTGTGGGTGTGTTTTGTGTGTGGGTGTGTGTGTGTGTGTGTGTGTGTGTGTTGTTGTTGTGGGGTGTGTGAAAGAGAGAGAGAGAGAGGAAGAGGAAGAGAGGAGAGAAAAGAGAGAAGAGAGAGAGAGGAAAAGGTATTGGAAAGAAGGGGGGGGGAGGGGGGGCAGTTTTGGTGGAATTGAAGGTGCGTGGTCTGTGTGGCTGCGCGTGTGGTGTGTGGTTTATATTTTTCTTGCTCGCTACGGTCAAACACCCTAACTTGCTACCTCCCCGCCCAGGGTTTTTGGGGGGTTTGTTTTTTTTTTTTGTTGGTTTTTCTCTTTTTGGGCCTGTCAGATTGTTCCAAAAAAGAATCCCCTTCATCGCTGTCCTGTCCCGGGTATTGACCTTTAAACCCCCACTTTTCCTTGACATTTAAAAGGCTATGCCTGAGGTTTTTTTTTTCTGTGCACTGACTGGTCTTTTTCTGTCTGTCTGTCTGTCTACGTCTGTCTGTCTGTCTGTCTCTTCTCTCTCTGTCGTTCTCCTCTCACTCTCTCCTCTCCTCTGTCTCTGTCTGTCCTGTCTGTCTGTCTGCTGTGTCGTCTGTCTGTCGTCTGTCTGTCTCTGTCTCTCCTCGCCCCCCTCTCGTCTCTCCCTTGGTGCCACTAGCTGTATCCGGGTACGTGTTTCTTGAACACCTGGATGAAGGGGGGACCACCGGATGATGCGCGGATTTCTTCCATGAGCTTGCTGCAACCACACAACATCACAATTATTTGGTGGGGATCAAGTTTTCTTTAGTTTAACGTATATTAGATAATGATTTTTAAAACAAAACAAAAAACCCAACACAAAAGACCCTGACAAAAAAAGGGTTTTTAAAAAAACCGAGCTAAAAAAAAAACGCAATATCTAAAAAAACAACAACAACGTAAGATGATATATTTTAAATCAAACTTGAAAAAAAAAAAAAAAGTATGCTAAATTTTCGAAAGACATTCAATGAAAAGGAGAATAGGAATGTATGCAATTTTTGTCATAGATGATTGATAATTCCGAAATTTATAGGAATTCGACGAGCACATAACTTGCTCTGCAGTTTTATCCCTGACTCAGCTTTTTTAAAACCAAATTTAAAATATTTTGAATTTTTCTTTTTGGTAGTCACTACCGTCAGGCCCCCCTTGACCTGAAAAAACGGCCAAATTTTTGTGCATAATTATCGATCACTGCGAACCCCCACACACACACACAACAACACACACCACACACACACACACACACACACAACACACCCCAAAACCCACCTTACACTTACAACCAACACACACACTTACACGAGCCACCAGAGTACACATCACCGAAAAGTACTCCCCCAAAAATCTAGTTTGCAGTTTGTTTGGGCCCCCTCTAGGGCCATTTCATTTAAACCTGGGCCTGATTTACAAATCATCAAGATGTACAACGACAACCCTAAAATATATCAGCACCCTACCCCCCCCCCCCCGAACCTCCTGTCTCTCCCCCACCCCCCCCCCCCCCCCCATCCCGGCCAAAAAAACAATTTCCCTGCTGCTGCTACGGACGTCATAAACAAGATTTGAAAGATGCAAATGCTTTAATTGCTTTTCGCTTTAGGGGGTTAAATTACTGAGGAATCATTTGGCGATCCACCCCAATTTTGGGGCCCCAAAAAAACCTACAAAAGTGGGGGAAGTTGGTGAAAAACTTTTCGGGCGGTGCCCTAAAACTCCCAAAGTAGTTCAAAAGAAAAGAAAAAGGGAAATTTGTGGAAAAAACCGAAGCAACTTTAAAAAGGGGAGGGGAGGAGGAAGAGGAGGAAGGAAGGGGGAGGAGGGGAGGGGGGGGGGGGGAAAAAGAAGAAAAAGAAAAAGAAGAAGAAGAAGAAAAAAAAAAAGAAAAAGAAAGAAGAAAAAGGAGGAAGAAAAGAAGAAAAGAAAAGAAGAAAAAAGAAGAAGAAGAACTGAGTTTGTTTTTTCATTACCACTATTTAAGAGCCGCGCCTGCTCACCCTCTCTCTCCCCCTCCTCCCCTCCCCTCTCCTCTCTCTCTCTCTACCTCTTCCTCTCTCAAACAGAAATATTTGCCTAAGCACATCACAAAAACCCACTCTTAAATCTCTTTTAAAAAAAATATAGAAAAAAACTAAAAGATACACCACATTCGTCTTTAGGCGCTACGAAAACAAAAAACAACGTATTCAAGGGTCACAGTACAGATACAAACATTATTAACACCTCACCCAAAATTTTTTTCTTCTCCTTTCAGGTTTTCTTCCCTTTGCATTAAATTCCCTTTTTATTCTTCACACTTAAAAAAATAAACAAATTTTTAAGTATTTTTGCTGTCATTTTAACAAGATTGGTGGTCTTGCATTAATATTATCTGTTTTTTTCTGTCTGATTGTCTGTCTCTGTCTATTGTCCTGCTTCTTCTTCCTGTCTGTCGCTGTCTGTCTTTTCTCTCTCTCTCTCTCTCCCTCTCTCTCCTCTCTCTCCTCTTAAAATCCCCCACCCTCTCTCTCTCTCTCTCTCTCTCTCACTGACTACTCGCTCACATGCAGTCAAAAGGGCTTATGAAGAAACAACCGGCTGATTCAATAAAAATAAAAAAAACCATCTTTCGCAACTAACGAAAACACCGGGGGAGACAGAGAAACAAAAATCAAAAGTTGCCATGCCAAAACTCCCCTGCCTTAAAGGGCAAACAGCGGGAAGGGCGCAGACTGTATTATGTATGATCCACGTTCTGCAGCACGCTCCCGCCCCTATACACGAAGGAACAGCCCCCTAATTAGTGGGGCTGCACACACGGAACGTGGGGGGGGAAGACATATTTGGGCAATTCCTTCAGGGAGCGGAATACACCGAGTCGACTGCTGACAGAGGGGAACGCGAGGATGCCTTGACTGGTCATTGCTTTCGCTCTCGTCTCTTTCTCTTCTCTTCTTTTCCCCCCCAATCCTGCTTCCTCCCCTCCTCTCTCCTCCTCTCCCTCTCTTCTCCCCTTTTCATCCCCTCTCCTCTCTCTCTCTCGTCATTTCTTTGCTCTGTCTTCCCCCTGGTCTGTCTCTCTGTTCTTTTCCAATTTGCTTCTCTTTTTAATCAATTTCTCTCTCTTCCCCTCCTCTCAAACCCCTCTCCTTTCCCCCCTTTCCACCTCTCTCTCTCTCTCTCTCTCATCTCTCCTTCGCCTCTCTCTCCTCCTCTTCAGACAGAGCGGGTGGTGGGGGTCTATGATGGATTGGGGGATTTAGAAGTAAGCACCCTCTAGAAACTCAGGGTCCGAGTTTGACCCATTTTGAACCCGAGCTTTTCCCCATCCCCCCACCAAAATCATCTCGAAGGTTTCTGAAGCTAGTTTTTTTCAGACAGAAAATAAACTGAGGTATTGCCTACAAAATAAAAAAACCAGTAGACAAGTGACATTGCCCGTTCGCAACATCCCCCCAAAATAATAATCCCAAAAATAAAAAAAAAAAAACAAACCCCCCAAACCCCAAAAAACCCAAAAAAAAACGAAAAAAAAAATTTGGGCACTGCTCTTAAGCGACTTCTCTCCGCGGAGAGATTCTAAGGCCGACTGACAGGAAATAAAAAAACAAAACACAACAAAACACGCTAATACAAAAAAAAAACAAAACAAAAAAAAATACAAAACCCAAATTCCCCCTGTTCATAACAGGTTGTCAGATTTCTTGGGGCCTGGTGCCACACTGTAAGATGTCTACTTTAAAAAGGGAAAAAAATGACCATGCCAAGTACACAAATGAAGTCTCTGGGGTACAGGTGTGGTTTTTCCTTTTGTTTTCTTCTTTTTTTGCTACGTGACCAAATTGACATGGAATCTTTACACTGTTCACGCGTAAGTTAACCCTATTTCCAGATTTTTAAAATTCATTTGTTATTGATTATTCATTCATTTTTCTTGTACTTTTCTCCCCTTTCTTGTACGTCTTCTTTTTAACATTATTTTTTTTTCATCCCCCCTCTCATCATCACCACAGTCACATTACATCATTTTTTTTTACATTAATTTTTTTTTTTTTTTTACCTCTGAAGGGTTTCATTTTTCTCTTAAGATTTTTAGGCTTTTTTTCCCCTTTTTCCCCCCTAACCTGAAAGGAAACTCCTGTGGGGGTTTTTTTCCTGCATACTATGTTTTTTGCACCATTTTGCACCTCATACAAAAACAAGCCCGCATTTTTTAAGGACGTTATCACCCCGCCGTCACTCTCCATGCCCTGTAGCCAAGCCCGTGTAGGGCTATCTTGTAAATAAATAAACTAAACACACACATGTGCGCGCGCACACACAATAAAAAACGCTCGCGCGCGCACTCGGGCCCGGACACACACACTCACTCTTCAACAAATTTTTCCTCTCTCTTTCCTATCATCTAAAGATATATCACTTGAAAAGGAAAGAGTCAACACACACACCACACACACACACACACACACAACACAACACACACAACACACACACACAACACAGCACACATATACCAAAGATACACAAACAAGAGACAAAAACAGACAGACAGACAGACAGACAGAAAAGACCCCCGAAAAACACACACACACACACACAACCCACACAACACACGTGACTCCATACACAATCTTTTCCTCTTTCCCTACGTCAAATATGACATATCACTTTCGAAATGAAAAAGCGTAAATTTAAAAAAACACAAGAGACACAGACACACACACAGACACACACGCAGGTACGCACGCACAACCCCAGATGAAAGGACACAAAACACACACAATTCTACGGGTTCTCCTCTCTTCTCTCTCTCCCTCTCTCTCCCCTCTCTCTCTCCCCCCCTTCTCCCCTTTTCCCCTTCTCTCTCTCTCTCTTCTTTCCCCATCGCAAAAAATGATGTACCCTTTTTGAAACGCAAGACTTTAAAAAGGAAGAACACACACACACACAAAACAAAACCAACAACACACACAACACCACACACCCCAACACACACTTTCTCTCTCTCTCTCTCTCTCCTCCATTTTTCCGTCCTCTCTCTCATTCTCTCTCACCCCCTCCTCTCTTCCCTGCTTGTCCTTGTCCGTTGCTCCCTCTCTCTCCCTCCTCTCACTATTCTTTTAAAACTGTTACTCTCCATTTTGCAGCCGACCTGCACAATGAATTTTTAAATTTCTTCAAAGCGAGCCATTAGCCCCCCTCCCTTCCACCTTTCCCTCTCTCTCCCCCTTCCCCCTCTACACACACACACACAACAACAACACACACACACACAAAACAACACACCCACACACACAACACGCACATACCACGCGCAAACAAGCATGCATACATACACACACACGCACGCACGCACACACATACACAACCGCACAGAAGGGAAAACTGAATGTAAAAACCAAAACGAGTGTTTTATCCTTTTTTCCTCAAAAAAAGAAAAAATATAAAAATAAATAAAAATAAAATCACACACCCACACACACACACATTTTCCCGATGATAGCCTCCCCACAGAGTGCACAAACCGTCACAACATTTCTCGGAACTGTCCCCGCCATCACCCTGACAATGGGAAACTTTCCTACTTTCCATCTAAAAAAAAAAAAAAAAAAATCGAATCTTTTTTTTTTCCAAAATTTGTGCATATTAAGCAAAAAAAAACCCCCCCAAAACCCCCCCAAAGAAAAACCAAAACCGAAATTAAAAAAAAACCCCCACAAAAAACAAGCAAACGAAAAATAAACTCAAGAAGTTCTGCAACACAACAAATACCCCCCCCCAAAAAAACAAACAAACAACAAACAAAAAAAACAAACAACCCCCCCAAAAAAACCCCCACAAAACAACCCCCCCCCCCCCCAACAAAACAACGACAAACAGGTAAGAAAACAAACAAACAAAATGTACACACCATATTTGCGCACTTGCATCCCGACATACGGCTTTTTTTCCCACCGAAACACTGGACGAGGCATAATAACAACGAAAGACTTTTTTGTCTCCCTCTCACACAGACGAAATAAAAATAACTCAGCAGCCTCTCTTCTTTTCCTTCCCTCCTCTTCTGTCCTATAGCCTTTTGGCCCAAGTTATCAATCACCTGCACTGCTACCCAAACCCAAAATCTCAAAACTTCTTTCCTTTTTTCCACGTCTTCTTTGTCCCTGGCTTAAAATCACACTGGGCCCGTCACACACAAAATTTCAAAGTCTTCTCCTATCTTTTCTTCTCTTTTCTGGCTTAGGCCAAATCACACAAAACTCCACTGTCACACACAAAAAGGCAGTTTTTTCCTACCCTCTTTTTTCCCCCAAAGGGTTAAAAAGCCCCACTACCCCCGACCCACACACACACACACTCACACACTTCAAATACAACTTAAAATACTCCCGATTTTATGAATCAAAAACTCCCCCACGTGGGTTAGGCCAGGCCCCGGAAGAAAATTGACAAAGGGTTCAGACCAGATATTGACACAGTCAACCCTTTGAAACTTATCCCGACGACCAACCATCAGTGTTGGACGCCCCAAAACCGCCACACCTAATGAATTTACCCCCTTTTTTTTCAACGCAGCCCTGCCTGGCGTTTTTTTTTTGTTGACTCCCAACCCACTGTTTGGCCCTCAAAATGACTACGCACTGTTTTAAAATCAAAAAATAAAATAAAGTGCCCCCCCGCGCATATCATGGTTATATACACGGACGCTAAAAAACGGTTGAATGGGGGGTCTTTTTTCGCATCCCCGGGGGAGTCACAGTGGGCACGCTTGCCGTCGATCCCTTCAACCCCCGGGCACGAACGTTTTCAAATCCCCCCCCCCCCATTCCTCCTCTCCCTCCCCCCCACTTCCCTTTTCTTTAGCCCCCTTTTTTTAAATATCACTTATTTATTTTTTATTGCTCAATCGAGTCGTTACCCTTTTTCATGGCGCTGCAGGTTTTCAAAGGGGGTATTTACAAAAGTATCGTTTGGGTTGTTTTTTGGTTTTAGTCACTTTTCCCATAACCTCATTGCTGTTGACAACAAAACACACAACCACACACACACCAAAACACACACACAATATAAATTTTATATATATAAATTTTATATAAAATATAAATATATAATATATAATATAAAATATATATATCACGATTTTAGGGCCCAATAAGTGTGAAATGACCTTTTTGATGTCTGTTATTTGGTGGGTTGATTGCGTGACAACTACCGTCGTTTGCAAAAGTCTCCATGCCTTTAGAAAAATGGCCGATAATATACCATTGTTAAAATAACAACATCACGATTTTTTGGGGGCCAAACAAACTTCTTCCTTTTTTTTTCTTTTTTTCTTTTATACCGAGGATAAGGGGTAAGCACTCGTGCTTTTTTTTCAAATCCGTCCCCGCGTGATCAGTTTTTAAATGTCATCTGTTCCCACCGGCACACGATGGCCTACTCTTACGAAAAGCGGAACAGGATTTAACATGTTTCGTAGAGTTCAGCGGGTTCACACACGGGCCCCCGGTTTATTTTTTTAAACTAAATGTGGGCTAAGTGAAGACGCAATTGTGAAGATGAGTGATTTGGTGGGTTAAATTTGATGCGTCACAGCGTTATCGGCTGTTTACATGAATAAAAGACTGTTTTTCCTTTTCTTTACTCAGATCCCCCACCCCCCGGGGGGCCA
>CM060320.1:58607561-58623276 GCA_030674155.1 Stramonita haemastoma | reverse complement strand
TTTGTTTGGGGTTCTGCTCTGTCTTTTTGCTTCAGACTCTGTTACTGCTTGCTTGCTTGGTTGATTGTTTTTTTTGTTTTAAGGGTGTGTGTGGTTGGGGAGGGGGGTTGTTGTAGGGGGGTTTTGTTCTGTTTCTTTTGTGGGGGAGGGATATTTTGTTATTTTTCTCATTTCTGTTTGTTAGTTCTTGATAGTTCATGTGTACACATACAGCAGCATGCATTTCAAACACACGCACACACGCACCAGCAACAAAACAATGAATGCAGCATATGTAAAGAGTCTAATAATAACAAACGAATAAAGAAAAAATGAATTACTAATGTAAGCTGGATCAGTTTTTCTTGTGGTTATGCCCGAAGGCAAAAGGTCACAGGTTTTATTGATGTTCTCATAAACATGTTGCTTTTTTGTGCAGGATTCAACGATTTGAAATCAGAATTGTCTGAATTTCTCAAGACTTTTGCTGAAATGGAAGGTAAGGAATATTTTTCTCTTTTCATTTTTTTTTTTTTTTTTTTTTGAGTTTTTTTTATTGTTTTGTTTGTTTGCTCCATAGAAAACAAATGTTTAGTCTGTAAAGAGACGTATCTTTTTTGTGTGTGCATGTTATTTCTTCAAAATTTTTTTTTTCCTTAATTCTTTGATATATATAACTTTCTTTTTCTTTTCCTTTTTTTTTATCTTTGTTCCTCGGCCAGAGCTCTAAAGTTTACCAGTGGTGATATTTTGTGCATGCAACCATTTTTTACCTCTATTTATTGTAGCCGTAACCTGACTTGGGGAATGGCATCTAAACACCTGAGATTATGATTTAGTTTCTTTTCTTTTAATTTTGTCACCCATTCCTATCCAATAAAATGGGCCTACTTCATCATAAAGACGGAATCAGTTTTTAACTTGTGCATAAGATGTCCTGTGTGTGTTTGCACATGGGGCCTTGGTTTGTAGTCTCATTGGAAGGACTTAGGAAGGAGTGGAGTCAGTACATATGTAAACTCTATGGGGAAAATCTGCTGAAAAACAGGCCCCTTACTGGTAGCTCAATTCCTGTAGGCTGTCCTGTCCCCCACTCTTTTATCTCTTTTTCTGTTTTGTTTCTTATTTTTAGTTTCCTTTTTATTTTATTTTGCTTCAGGCTTTCTCTCATTTTTAGTTTAAATGTTTGTCTGTTTATTGAATAGACATATCGGGTTTGCTGGGGGGCGTTATAAAATCACACCTATTTCATAAGCCCTCTAGCAGTTCCCTTCAGATCACAACTATGATACTGTAACTGCTGTGCTGCTCTGCCTTACTCACTGACAAGGGATTTTTTCCTCAGGAGTGCTGACTCCACTCCCCCAAAAGTTCCGAATGAGACTGTAAACCGAGGGCCCGTGTGCGAACACACTTAGAATATCTTGCATACATATTTAAAACCTGTTCTGCTGTGTGCCAGTGGGAATAGATGACAAAATTTTACAAAACTGCATGCACATGAGGACTGGATTTTTAAAAAACAAAGCACTTTGAGTGCTTACTCCATTATCCTCAAAGTACAAGAATAACAATCAACACTAGCATTTCGAAATCAGTCTCTTGACTTGGTAACAATCATAACGCTAGCATTTAGAAGTCAGTGTCTTGACTAGGTTTATCCAGTGTTGATGTTGTTTTGTTACACACCCAGGTGGTGAGTTCTGAGGACATCAAAGGATTCTTCAGCCACATGGAGAGGAGGAAGAAAGAGCGGCGCTCGGCCATGCAGTACTTCTGTAAATAAAATCAGTGACGACGGCACCTCCGCATCAAACGGTCACCACACTCCCTATCTCCACAGGTTACCTACCCAGTGTTCACTTGACTTTCTTTACTGCGGGGAAAGAGGAGTGTGCCGTTTGTACAGTGTGTCTGTACATAGTTTACTGCTGACAGGACCAGAGAAAAGAGATGGGACCCCCCCTTTTTGTCTCTGCTGACTATTCACTTTGGATTATGGTGTTTATTTGAGAAAAGTATTTTGTCTTTCATGCAGTATTTTTCTTGTGAATAATTCAGAGGCACAACCACGTTGAGTAACTATGACCCTCTTTCTTCGCAGCATGCTTCTACTTAACTGGTTATTTAAAAAGATTTCACTTCTTTTTTTTTCTGTGGATAGGTGGAAGAAAGAGTATTTGTTGCCCAATACGAAGTATTTCTGTAAATAATTTGCCAGTAGTATCAAAGAAAAGAATAATGACACGCCCCTTAGATCTCCACAAGTGTTTACTTCGAAGGTGACTCTTTAAAAAGAAAAGTATGTGTCCAGCCATGTTGTTCTTCTGTAGATGATTCAGACACAAATAATTTTGATCTGATTTCTCTGGCTACTTGTTGGTAAGACATTTATAGTTATCTGACCGAAAAGAGAAAGAGAGCTGTTGACATTCGTGCCATTTTCCTGTAAATAATTGACTGATAGGACCAAATTACATGGGACCTTTTTTATTCACTCTGCTGGTTACTGGCTGTTTAGATGTATTCATATTTGAGTTCGGGAGGTTTTGTTTTTTTCTTTTCATTGCAACATAGAAGAGGATGAGTGGCGGGCAGTCCTGTAAATGATATAGTGACAGTCATAGCATATGTGAGCCTTTCTCTCTCTGCTAGCTTTTAGATTTTGTCTGTTGTGATGATTTTGGGGGATGGGGTTTACGTGTATATTTACGTTGCAGTGTTTTGTTCATATTGGCAGTTAGCAGCGTTGCCATTCAGTGATTCAGTCATATGAAATACATGGTAGAATGACTGCCTAGGAGTACTGTTGTCTAGAAAACGAGAGATCTGAATTGGCTTGAACTGAATACCACTTTCAATCCTGGCAGATTGCTCGGTGCAACATTTGGGCTGCTCTCCTTGGGGAGAGCATGTCACCAGACATTCTACAAGCACCATCCAGATCTCTTTTTTTTTTATAACAGATTTTTAAACACCCATTGACAGAGGAGTGCAGGGTTAAAAGTATTAAAGTGTAGAAAAGTACAATTTTATCAGTAATGAAGACAGGAAGAGAAGACAAAACTAGAAGCTAAACTTCCACCAGTTACAGAAAGTTTCCCTCAAATCTTTCAATTCTTTCCCTTGGTTTTGAGGCACAAGTACTTGATGGGTTGTTTTTTTTTGTTTTTTTTTTAAATATTCCACAAATACTTTTGGGAAATATTAACTATAATTAGTTCTGATGGATGTTTGTTTTTTTTGGGTGGGTGTTGGTCTGAATATGCTAACATATGATACACATGAACTTTGGTCCATAATTGCACATTTTTATAGGCCTTTTACTAATGATGTAAGAAATTTTACAAAACTTTTTGAGAGGAGAAAAATTGTTTGTTAAAAAAAAAAAAGCATGCAAACCAATGGGAAGAGATGTAGACTTGACCATACAACTCCAAGAAGATAATTGTCACATTTGCCAAGACATTCTGTTGTGACATGGGTCATCAAATTTCAGCGAAGTAAGAGGATTTCTTTTGTTTAATTTTTTTTTTTTGGGGGGGGGGGGGGGGGGGGGGGGGGTTGTTAGTTTGCTGTTTTTATTCAGGATGTATTTGGAGTTGAGTAAAATTAATGAAAAGGTGACATCTGCTTGACCAAAAAAAACCACAACAAAACCCCAAACAAATGTTCCGTTTTCATCCAATGTCTCATTTTCAGAATGGCAAAAAAGTTACTTTGATACATTCCATGGTCTTAGTATGTGGGGGAAAAGGGAGGTTATCATGAAGGAAAAGCTGTCCGTGTTCAAATTGATATTGATTTATTCTTGTGTCTGATTTATTATGCTTACCGCTTTTACCAATTATCAAAAAAAAAGACAAAGAGTTTCTATACTGATACTGTAGGCTACAAGAATACCCATTACAGTCAGATAAAAACATGACACTAACTCATACAATACTCATGCAAAAGCATCAGCCACTGTTTTTATTCTCTCTTTTTTTTTTTGCTTCCATTTTCTGTTTCTATTCACACACAAACATATCAAGATAACCACAGGAGTCTGAATCATATCAGTATTTTCATCTGTTACTTATATCATGAAGAGGAACAGAAAGTTTCCTCTGACTCCTTTCTAAGATATCTTTCTATGACCAAACTGCAGAGTTCTACTTAAATATAGCCAGTTTGATCGAAGACGTTCAATGACAAAATGTCTGTTTATCCTCCCCATGTGTATAAGTTTGTTATATTGTTTTTAAAGCAAATCAAATATATTCCGTTCCATCAAAATATGTTTTAAAAAAACAAAAAAACTTGGTTGTATTATAGTAAACTACCATGTCAAGTATTGCTACACTTGAAATAAAAGACTAGCATTCTCATGAAAATCTGTTCCTTTCATAGTTGTGTGTGTGTGTATCATTTTCTGTGAATATGCATGCATGTGAAAATGTTTTGGGTGTGTGTGTGTGTGATCCTCTATGAGTGTGTACTTTGTGTGCAAGGAATGGAATGATGGGTCCAACCATACCAACTGGGGAAAAATTAATCGAGATGTTCATTAAAATAAACAAATTCAAGTCAAAAACATTCACAGCCCCAAAATATTGACATTTCCCAACACGCACACACCAAAAATAGCGCGCTTGTGTATAAGACAAAAAGTGCTCGTTGAGTTAAAGAATCAGATGTATGCACAGCACTCTAATTGGGGCAAAACTTTGTATTCAAGAAGAAAACTTGCATGTTGTATGGACTGAGTAAACTGCTGCTCTTGAAGCAGGATACATGACATCTGGCTGTTTGCAAAGAGGAGGAAGCTGGTGTGGTTTTATAAATTATTATATCACACGTCATAACTCTCTTTCCAAGACTATTCTACAAGGGATGTTGAAGGAAGGAGACACAGGGCAGACTAAAAAAACAACAAAAAAACCTGGATGCAGAACATCCAAAATTAGACGGACCTTGACATTTTCACATGGCAGTGTTGCTGTGAAAGGCTGAAGACAGACGAGCATAAAAGCAAATTGTTGACCAATGCATTCAGTATGTCTGCGCCCCCCCCCCCCCCCCCGCCAAATGACCATGTTGGTAAAGGGACTGCAGATGGTAATGGTGATGTCCTCATGACTTGGTGGTAACTGAACGCATGGGTTTGAGTCCTCGGTGAGGTTTCCTGTCAATGGGATTCTGCATCATAAGTTGAATGATACTGGCACTGACCCCACTCCCCCTAAAGCCTGTTGCATGAGGCTGTAAACCATGGCCCTGTGTGCAAACACATGTAGAACAGTTAGAGTACATGTGAAAACACCATTCACATCAGCAGCCTTGATGCAGTAGTAAACACTTTGGGTTACATTTTGGGTCATATCCGTCTGATATGAGCGAAAGTGGTATGGTTGTTCTCTAAGGACAAGGTTGTTTTAAGGAATCTGGTTTTGGTTTCATCTCATTTTATGTGTGATCAATGTGGGTTTTCCCACGACGCGGTGGCCGTCCTGGGCTGACCCTTATGGTTGATTGGGGCGTCATTACAAGTAAGGACAGTCGAGTTGGTTTTATACTCCGTTTTAAACTGTACATAGTCGCACACTGTATTGTTGTTGTTAATGTCTAACAAACTTTTAATCTTTTCTTCAAATTAAAAAGAAAAAGTCAGCACACAGAATCTTCATAAGATAAAAATGATAAAACTTTCAAGCCTCACAGATAAATCTAGGCCTAGCACTGATTGGTCCCTGACTGACCTGTGACCTGACCTGATGTGATCTTTAAGGGGGAGAAAATGTATGACCAACTCCTTCGATGTCTAAAATTGGAGCTTTGGAAGAAAACGTGACCACGCACGTGCACTGTATAGATCGGAAAGAAGGTAAAAATCTGTAAAAACTGTACATAGTCGCACACTTTTAATACGAGTTTTAAAATATGATGAGGTGACAGCCCCGATATGACATATGTGGTCGGCGGGGCTATAAGCAACATAACTGAATTGGATTGGATTGGGTTACAGGGTCATGGGTTCAAGTCCCACTGTCGTATGGCTTTTTCTGACCTTGGCTGGCTTCTTCCCAGAGTGCATTTGCTGTGGGATCATTGGGAAGACTGGAGCCACAGTCAAGCATCATCTACTTTTGGGGTGTGAATTTGAATGTTGCTCAAATTTATGACCAACACTGCTGGTGTCTGTATCTCTTGGCCCCAGTTAATGCCATCAGGACATACCATGATAGGAAACGTAGAGTACAGCCCTGTCAAGGAGTCTGAAGCAGTGCCATTTCATAGCAGCAGCATTAAATCATCCTCATCACCACTGACCTATGTCACTGATTGCTAAGTGTAATATCAGATTGCACACTAAAATAAACTTACATGAAATTAAACCACTGATTAAAAAGGAGGGTAGCAAGATGGTTAAGACCTTTGCCTGCCAACGAGTAAACTGCGAGGTTCTGGGTTTGATTCCCAGCCTCCTCTTTTTGTTCCAGTGTGACAAAAAAACCAACTGTATGTCTTTCGGATGAGACTATAAGCCAGGCCAGTGTGCAAAGAATTAACACCTAGAGGGCAACTCCATAGTGTTCCCAGACAGAAAGAAGACTGCCAACAAAAAACACAAGGAATTAATCTGCTGAGAGAGAGAAGTATACAACTGTCTCACATAAATATGAATTTACAACTTTTAACAGGTATTAACAAAAATCTAAACATTAAAATTTTCTTGAATCAAATCAAAAATCTCTTTATCCACCAGATCTAAATAACAGAATAGTGTTTCTTCAAGATTAGGATTTAAAACGAAATCAAAGAAACATAAATAAAACAGACAAATCATTTTAAGAAAACAAAAAGAGGTACTCTGGTAGTGTAAAAAGAGAAAAAGAGTTATAACTGTGCATTGTTCTAAGGCAGATGATATTTAAAATAATTCTTAAAACACCATTATCACTCCTGTGACTATCCTGTATGTTAAAAAAAAAAATTTAAGTTATGAAAACTATGTTTATTTTGGGAAAATGAAAGACATTCATACAATGATAAAGATATAAGTGAAACAACTCATTTTACCCAGTGGGTTACGTGGTAAATGTTTTTTGCCTTGTAGGGTAAGCATACCTGTGTTTTCTTCTCCTTTTTACTGTATTTCTAGTTATGGTCAAAAAAGAATAGGTGCCTATCAAAAGCATGTCATGAAAAAAGTTTCTTCGTTATAAAAGTGGATAGATAAACAGGAGAGATGATTTAATGTTTTGTGCTGTAGAAATATACTTTAAAAAATGTTATTTTCAATGAGTTGTAGAATAAGGTATTACTTCCTTGCCAAAACTCCAGTTGTAAATCCGTGAATGTGCCGTTTTCTTTGTTATTCTGTGTTGTGTGTTTTGTGTATGCGTGTAATTTTTGCGCGTGTGTGTGTGTATGTGGGTGGGTGTCTGTGAGTGTGTGTGTATGCATTGTACTGCACTGCACATTTTCTTGATATTGCTCTTATTTTACTTTTATTCTCTGGCCATGTAATATGCTGTGTATTGTATGTGCATGCCTTTTTTTCCTTATTTTTTGTGCTAGACAAATTTTTTATGTTCATATGTAACCTGTTTAAATTGATTTGATTGTACAGCGCAGTAAACCCATGTTTTTGGGAATCCGTGCTATATACGCCTCCATTTTTTTATTATTATTATTATTATTATTATTATTATTATTATTATTATTATTATCAACTGTTTAATCATATAGACTATAATGTGCATGGTTTTATCATTTTGATTAGGTGTGTTGACTTTTAGAATAAGGCCAAAATAGCCCCTCACAGCAAAATTCATCAGTCAGCTCAACAGCACAAGTTTTTACTGATTGATTTGAAAATAACATTTTTCAAAAGTGTATTTCTACAGCACAAAACATTAAATCATTTGAATTCAGTCAGTACATGTTAGCTGTTTATAAATTAAGAACTTGCTTTTATTCATAACAAAACCAAATCAGACGATAGCTTTGTAAATCTATAGTCAGTTACCTCCCTTGCCAAAACTCCTCGACGCCTAATGCACGGTGTGGCTGTGTATGCTAAGTGAAGCAGAAAACAAAAGAGCCAACCTACAGACATTTCTTCTTTTTTTCAAATTTTATTCTTTTATATCGAGGATAATGGAGTAAGCACTCGTGTGCTTTTTTTCATATCCAGTCCTCGTGTGTATGCAGTTTTGTAAATCTTGTCATCTGTTCCCACCGGCACAAATAGCGATCCCTTTTTTTCCTTCTCCCCCCCTTTCATTTATTACAGCTAACTCTTAGAATATCCCGAAAAGGTTAATATAGAAAGGGGCTATAGTCGTGGTTCCCAACCCCCCTCCCGCTTCCCCTCCTTATTTTTTTCCCAGTTCTAAGCTACTAGGCCCCTATGGTGTGCGAGCACAGAATTTTCATGATTTTAAGGGAGATAATATACGTGTGCAAGTGAAAACAAATTTGGTAGCCTGGAGTAGTTTTCTTCAAGTTTTTCTTTTCTTTTTAAAAATAAAAGTGTGTTTTATGGAAAATAAATAGCACTTAAAATTCTAAATAAGCACACTGAACGAAGATTTTTGTTTTCAACAGATAAAAAAAATTAATACGTTTAATTACAATGAGGTTTTTAAAACTCTAATTTTAAACACACGTTTGAACAAAATACAAACGGAATTCCGCCGCGGCGGGTTATGTCATAAATTTAAACTAGTCCTATTATTTGGCACGCTTATGGCGTTCTATTACAATAAACCTAAAAACAATTTCACATCTATATCCTAAGGGAACCTCCCAGCCTGATATGTCGTAAATGAATTAGGCTAGGTGAAGTCCTGTAGGCCTAGGGTTTTCATCCTGTCCCCGTGTGTATGCAGTTGTGTAAATATTGTCATCTGTTCCCACCGGCACACAATGGCCTACTAGGCCAAGGCACCCGAGGCTCTTCAACGGATTTTGAAAATTTAGTCTAGGCCTAACAGGCCTAGGGCCCAGTCCTATTCCTTTGAAGCCCGTTGGAGGCCATGTTGGGTATCTTGGGTAACTCTTGATATGCCTATAGGCTAGGCCTAAAGCATTGTTTATACCTAGGCTACCCTAAACACTTTTCTGGCATTGCTGCAGCGTTCTAAATTTAGCTTACCGGGATTTTAGAAGACCACCCCCTTAGGCATAGGCTTAGCGCGCAGGAGAAGCGACTAGGCTAATAGCCCCCTCCCCCTATAAACAGTGTGCCAGCTGCATGCCAGGTGCAACTGCGACCTTATTTTCAACTCCGTGAAACGGAATGGGCTAGGTAAGTCCAAGCGTGAGGTATTGTAAAATTGACTAAACCTTATTTTGTGATATATATTAGGTTGTTCAACGGATTTTAAAACTTTAATAGGTCTTTATTTGAAATCCGTTGGAGGCCAAGTTGGGAATGTTGGGCAACTCTTGATATAGATCTAGGCCTAAAGCATTATTTATCCCTACCCTAAACACTTTTCTGGCATCGCTGCAGCGTTCTAAATTTAGCTGACCGGGATTTTAGAAGACCATCCCACTAGCGCGCAGGGGAAGCGGCTTCTATAAACAGTGGGCCAGCTGCATGCCAGGCGCACTGCGGCCTTGTTTTCACCCCCATGAAACTTCACGGAATGGGCTAGCCTAGCTCACAGCGGAGTCGTGCCGGCGTTTGGTTTGTACACAACGCAGACCTGTGCACCTTCCGTATTTTTCCGTATTTGTTCTGGAAAAAGTTGTAAAATACGGAAATACGATTTTATTAATCAAAATCCGATTTTTGTCAACGAAAAATCCGGAAATCGAAAACGTCTTCTATCGTTCAGCGATGCCGATCATCTCGCGTTACATCGTCTGCTATGCCCTATCGTTTAGTTACTTATCTCCCCTGATGACGCATGCGCACAACAGTATCTTCAAAACAAAATGGCGGAAAGTGGCGTAAACTCGCGGAGAAATAGACCAAACTGATACACTTATAAGCAAAGAAAGATGCGGAGTGAATGCAAAATGACGCTAACAGGCCAGGATGGGGATAAAAGAGGTACAGTTGCGGATATAGATGCATAAGCAGCAAAATTGGCTGTTTGTTTTGCCGAGTAAGGTTTGAAACTTGCGCTACGTCTCTCGCATCAGGCTACTCGCTAGTGAAAGTTTAACTTTTATTCGCAAGTGGTGTCGAAAATTGGAATGCGGTCGGAACATAGCAAACCACGGCTCTTCATTTATAGAAGCGCTGATTTCTTGGAAAATCATGGAACAGCAAAATTTCTCGCATCTTCGAAAAATCAGTTGATCGTTTAAAACGGCAAAGTGACTTGTTCTGAAGTTACATCAAGACTCGCTCTGAAGTTATATCGTACCGAACACGGCTTCCGCTCTGGTGCTGTACTGGACAGCAGCGGAGCACACACATACACATCACTTGTTTTCTGGCCATGCAAACTGTCATGGTGAGTCCACACCGAAATCAGATTAAAAATAATATGAGAAAGGCATAGGATCTTCTTAAATCTTCACCAGAGAGTGTATTGATCTCTCTCTCTCTCTCTCTCTCTCTCTCTCTCTCTCTCTCTCTCTCTCTCTCTCTCTCTCTCTCTCTCAACGTTTTCCATTAACCATCACAGTGGTACACACAAACTTATATTACCGCTACCCAGAATAGATCTTTTTAAAACAAGTTTGACATACTCTGGTGGTTCTTTATGGAAGGTCTGAGTCTCTCTCTCTCTCTCTCTCTCTCTCTCTCTCTCTCTCTCTCTCTCTCTCTCTCTCTCTCTCTCTCTCTCTCTCTCACACACACACACACACACACACACACACACACACACACACACACACAGATGCCTCCACATTGCACAAAATGGTGCCTGGAGAGGCCTCCAAACTGCCTTTAAAATGCGAAAAATCGTTTTCGGCCGGGGGGGCTTCGCCCCCCTGGGCCCCCCAGCAGGGCTTTGCCCCTGCACCCCACCGGGGCCTAAGCGGCCCCTGGACCCCAGCTTAATTTCCTCTTTTTTTTCTCTCCCAATTCTACGCTCTGTATATTACATCACTTATGAAGTCATCAGACCTGTCCAGATTTGCTAGTTGATAAAAGAAAAGGCTTATGAGCTTTTGTACAATGGAAAGAAATTGGAAGGGGGATGAGCAAACAAATAGAGAAAAAAAAAACCCAATTAAAAAAAAGACGTTTATGCTTCATGTTGAAAAAGCGTGTCACGAAAAACGCGTAAAAATACTGAAACTCGGTGAAAAATACTGAAAATTGCCATGAAAATACTGAAATCAGTAGTAAGGGGTGCACAGGTCTGACAACGCTTTGCGTTGACTAAAAATTTATGTACAATTGACACTTTTCATCATGTTTCTTTTGCGAAGTACAATCCTCGATTATTAAGATATGCACACCATTTCATCAAACATTCATGGCAGAGTGACTGTGTAAGTGGATGTGCCTTGAGAAGCTATTAAGCTTGATCAGAAAGAGCAATGTCTTCGATCTATGAAGTTTTGTGAAACTAATTTTAGAATGTGAGCCAGAAAGGATGGGATTATAGTCATGTGTGTGTGTGTGTGTGTGTGTGTGTGTGTGTGTGTGTGTGTGTGTGTGTGTGTGTGTGAGACAGAGATTGAGTCTGTGTGTGTGTGTGTGTGTGTGTGTGTGTGTGTGTGTGTGTGTGTGTTTTATTATATTATTATTATTTTATATCGAGGATGATGGGATAAGCACTCACGTGTTTTTTTTTCATCCTGTCCCCGTGTGTATGCAGTTGTGTAGATATTGTCATCTGCTCCCACCGGCACACAATGGCCTACTCTTAGGAAATGCAGAACAGGATTTAATGTGTGGGCAAGACGTTCTGCCTAGGCGCGCGCGAGCGAGCGCGTGCATGTGTGCGCGCGCGAGCGCGTGCATGTGTGAGAGAGAGACACAGAGAGGGGGAGCGTGGTGTGTGCATGTGGTGGGTGTGGGTGGGTGTGAAAGATGTGTGCGTCAGTTACAAAAAAAATTCTTTGTGAAATGAAATGTATGCTTTAAATAGTGTGGTTACGAAGTCAATGTTTATCTACTTATTTCATTGCTGGAGTTCCTAAGCTGCTCTGTGGACGAACATAATTATTAATATCATTATTATGCCCAGCATGTCAGGGCCCTCAGGTTCGCCGTTGTTAAGGAATTTCTCATTCCTGCTCTCCAGTTCAAACATCCCCATAACGGCAAATCTGACGAGTCTTGTTCAACATGTTTGATGGTAGGTAGCAAGACAACAAAGTTGTAGGTACAAGGCCTCATCCAAACTCTGTTTATCACCAAAGCATTCGTCAGGAGAGGGGGGGGGGGGGGGGAGAGCGGGGAGACAGAAAATTAATGGTGACTGGCCACTTTATTTGTTTGCAGCCTGACAATGGTTAATAGGTTCTCAATGGACTTCAAACCCTGATGATGCAACATAGCGAATCTGGGTATGGCTGGGGTGGGGAGTTTGAAATAAGCGGCGTGGGGAACAGCAGGGCAGGAACATCACAGAAGATGAAGCAACAAAAAATAACACCACAAAAAACGTATCACCAAACAACAGCAGCAGCAGTGTCGGGCCTCCTCTGGTGGGTGAGGTGTCAGCGCTGAGGGGCAGTGTGTCTGTGTGTGGTCTGATCAGGCTGGGGAGAAGCAGCACTGAGCTTTAAGGAAACAAACAGACAGAGGTAGAATGCTGCAAAGTGAAGCCCCAAACCCTGGGTCTGAGTAGACAGAGGAAAGAAAGTGCGCTCTCTATTGCTTTCATGGTGTCCACTTGTTTGCTGTGCATCGGTGGTGGATCGGTGGTCTAGGTGGTAACGCGCCTTGCCTACAAAGCAAAAAGTCCGGGTTGGAGCGTGCGGTGGTTCGTACCCCGTTTGGGCCCAAAACTTTCCCCCATCCATTAGACCCTGAGTGGTGGTCTGGGCGCTTGTCTTTCGGATGAGACGATAAACCAAGGTCCCGTGTGTTACGCATCACTATTTAGTGCACGTAAAAGAACCCACGGCAACAAGGGGGTTGACCCTGGCAAAATTCTGTAGACAAAAGCCACTCTGATAGGGAAACACAGTTGCAGACAGGAAAAAGAAAAAAAATGGCGACGCGTTCTCCCCAGGGGAAAGCAGCCTGAATTTCACGCAGAGAAATCTGCTGTGACATAAAGTGGTACAAAATACCAAAAAAACAAAAAAAACAAAATACGATCCTAAAGAAATGCCACTCGCGTTCATCATTACACTGAAACCACCCAAAGGCCTTCAGCTGCTTGTGTGTATTTTTTTTATACAAAAATATATTTAATCTGGCTCACAAATCTTCTGATGTTTTATTTACATTTGTACATGATCTCCTATTTCTTGGTAAAAGAAACTCAGCTTGTAAAATCATGGTAATGAACCAGGAACACATTACATTACTCTACATGATAATATCATATCCCACAGTATTCTCAACCATAGGAGCGCCATGGAAGACTCGACAGCCAGTTTTCTCTCGAAAACAAGTGACTTACAGCTTTAAAAAAAATCAGCCAATTCGTTCTTCAGATTTCTAGCTTGGAGTCAAATATCAAAGGTATACATGTATAATTAAGACATCAAATCAAAACATTTCAAGAACTCGATTAAAATAAAAATTTTAAAAAAATGTTGACCTATGATCTCAAGTACTTGTTTAAAGTAAAACATAGTTGATAATAAACCTCTCAAATCAGCAGTATCCACGAACTTAGTACACATGATCACAATTCTTCAACAACGAACAAGTCATTTTTCCATCAGCTTGGCAGTCTCTATTCGCTGGAAGAGAGATCTGAGATTGTCCAGACCCAGCCAGTAGCCATCTTCATAGCTGCCGGGCAGCCACTGGGAGCGATGGTCCACGGTGACTTTGGCGGGCAGGGAGCAGCACTTGGCGAAGTCGATCATCCACACGCCAGTTTTGCCGCTGCTGTCATGTATGAACAGTAGAGAACTTCCCACAATCTGCACACAACGTCCATCAGTCACTTGGTTAGCAACAACATTGTTATATACGTTATGTATAAAAAAAAATAATAATAAAAAAGAAGAAAAAAGTACGATGTTCTGCGTGCGTTTGTACGATGTTCTGCGAGCGTGTTTGTACGATGTTCTGCGAGCGTTTGTACGATGTTCTGCAAGCGTTTGTACGATGTTCTGCGAGCGTTTGTACGATGTTCTGCGAGCGTTTGTACGATGTTCTGCGTGCGTTTGTACGATGTTCTAAGTGCGTTCGCAGACGGGGCCTCGGTTTATAGTCTCATCCGAAGGACTTTCGGGGCAGTGGAGTCAGCACTGGTGTCAACTCTCCAGGAGAAAAAGTCCCCTTCAACAGGCATCACAGTGGTGGCTCCATCCACTGCCGTCAAACCGCGAGTGCAGCGCTCTACTATTTATTTGTATAATTTCCATACAGCTTTAGTCACAGTATATTTCCCTATGTGAAATTCGGGTTACTCTCCCCATGGAGAGAGCGCATATCCACAACAGCAGCGCCAGACATTTTGTTCTTTTCTTTTCCTGTCTGTAACTGTATTTGTTTCCCTCTCAGAATGACATTTTTTCTACAGAATTTTTGCCAGGAGCAACTCTCTTACTATCGTGGGGTTGTTTTTTTTTACGTGTGCTAAATGCGTATTTGTACATGGGGACCTGGGTTTATCGTCTCATCCAAAAGACTAGCACCCAGACCACTACTCACGGTTAAGTGGATGGGGGGGGGGGGGGGGGATTTCGTGCACAAACGAGGATCGAATCCGGATTTTTGGCTTTCTAGGTAGATGTGCTACTTGTAGACCACCGATATCCATGGTATGAATAAAGGACTGGGCTAAATGGAACAAGTGGTGTGTGTGTGTGTGTGTGTGTGTGTGTGTGTGTGTGTGTGTGTGTGTGTGTGTGTGTGTGTGTGTGTGTGTGTCAGTACAGCCTAGTAGCTACAGCGTTGAGCTCGCAATCTGACGGCCTGAGTTCGAGCCACTATTGAGGCACCACCTGTTCAAGGGGATTTTTTTCTCGGGAGTTAACATCAGTACCACCTCCACTCCACCCAAGTCCATCGGTTAAGACTATAAACCAAAGTCACACACACACACGCACGCACGCACGCACGCACGCACGCACGCACACACATGCACACACACACACACACCCCACACACACACACACACACACACACACACACACACACACACACACAGAGGCAGCTATCATGTTTGTTTATTTGGTTAGGTTTTTTAATTTGTTTTTATTTATTGTTATTTTTATAGTGTTTTTTTTTTTGGGGGGGGGTTGTTTTGGGTTTTTTTTATTATTTTTATACCACTTTATGTCACAGCAGATTTCTCTGCGTGAAATTCGGGCTGCTCTCCCCGGGGAGAGCGCGTCACCACAAGTGCAGCGTCTACCCATTTTTTCCCCTCAGGGATGGTGTCTAAACACGATACCTGTGTGTATGCTGGTTTTTTTAAAAAAAAATATAATTTTGTCATCCGCTCCTACCGGCACACGATGGCCTGCTCTTCCGAAAGGCGGAACGGGGTTTTAAGGTGTGCGCAAGATGTTCTGCGTGCGTTCGCACACGGGGCCTCGGATTCTAGTCTCATCCGAATAACTCTGACATTCAGTTCGATTTTTTCGTCAAACTGGGAAGAAAGGGCGAGGCTGGGTACGAACCCAGAAACTCACG
>CM060320.1:58600061-58602561 GCA_030674155.1 Stramonita haemastoma | reverse complement strand
ATAAACTAGTATTGACATTTACTGAGGATGAAACATCATTCCATAATAAACCACCAGAGTAAGTAAGGCTAGATTTGAACAGATCAATTCTGGGCAGTGGTAACATTATTTTGTGAAAATAGCGACACTCATTTATCTTAAACTTGTTTATCAATGAAGGTGGAGCAGAGCCAGACATGATTTTGAACATAAAAATTGCCTTATTGTATCTTAACTTCCATTTCAGAGGGAGAATATCAAGCGAGATGTAATCATTACATGACAATGATGATGATTTTAGTAGAAGTACTTTAAGAGCACGTCTGTACATACTTGCCAATGGTTTTAAAGTGTTTTCGCTCGCCGTATCCCAAACTGTGGATACATAATTTATGTGTGGCTCAATAAAAGCATGATAAAACAGTTTACGAGAGTGTGAATTTAGGAAATGTTTTATCTTCATTAGCTGATAAATCTTTTTTGATATGATTTTACACACCATTCTTACATGTTCAGACCATGACAGATTGTTATCAATTACTAATCCTAGAACTTTATGAAAATTAACTTCTTGAACTACATTACCACTGATGTCCAATGAACCACGTATTTTAGGAAGGTTCTGCCGTTTTTGTCTGGTAGTTATAATCATATGTTTACTCTTATGAGGGTGGATGCTCATGTGATTTGAATCAGACCATTTTATCAGTTGTTCTATATTAGTCTGTAAGGTAGAAATCACGTCATCTAATTTAGTGTGGCTAGTATGTAATGTTGTGTCATCTGCAAACATTTCACAGTTAGCTTTTAAACAGAGGGGTAAATCATTAATATATATTGAGAATAGTATGGGTCCCAAGATGGAACCCTGAGGAACACCGAACAAAATGGGCAAAATAGAAGATTTAGATTCCTCAATTAAAACAAGTTGTTTACGTTTGTCTAAAAACGATGACATGAGTTCTATTGTATTATCTGAAAGACCATACAGTTTCAGTTTTCTTAGAAGAAGCTTGTGATCAATCAAATCAAATGCTTTTGAAAAATCAACAAACAGGACACCAGTAATTAAATTGTTATTTATGTTGGTTAGCCATTTGTCAACTAAGTTCGTTAGTGCAGTGTGACACGAATGGTTTTTTCGAAATCCAGATTGATTGGGATGAAATAGGTCATGCTTATTGAAGTGGCTAAGAATGTGCTGTCTAATGTGATTTTCTAAAGGTTTAGATAAGTTAGATAATATAGAAATAGGTCGATAATTTGCAGGATTAGAACGATCACCAGCTTTATGGAGTGGCAAAACTTTGGCAACTTTGAAAGCTTTTGGGAAACGATTTTTTGCTATAAATAGATTGAATACATAGGTCAATGTTTCTGAGATAACTGGAGCTGCTATTTTTAAGATCTTACCATTGATACCATCTAACCCACATGTGCCTGTTTGTTTTAAATGGGTCAAAGCATTGTAAACTTCATTCACAGACATAAATGGAATATTAAGTTTTGATGAGATGTTTTTAGAAGCACAGAACTCATCTAGTACTTCAAGATTATTTAAGTGAGAGGTGTTAGTTTGGATAGTTGATTGAGCTATATTACAAAAATGATCATTGAGTTTATACTACGAGATAGATAGATAGATAGATAGATAGATAGATAGATAGATAGATAGATAGATAGATAGATAGATAGATAGATAGATAGATAGATAGATAGATAGAGTGTTGTGCGGCGGAGGAGGGGGGGGAAGCCTAACTGCGCGCTGCGCTCCTGACCTGACGGCCTGGGATCGAGCCATTAGGGAGGCGCCTGTTCGAGGGACTTTTTTTTTTTTTTTTTTACCCTAGAGTTAACACCAGTACCGACTTCACTCCCCCCAAATTCCTCTCGATGAAACTCTAAACTGAAGTCGCGTGTACGAACGTACACAGAACAGCTTTGCAGACACGTTAAAAACCCCATACGTCTTTCAAGAAGAGTAGGCCCCATTCGTGCAGGTGGGAATGGATGACAAAATTTAGCAAAAGACGTATGCACACAACTGTCGTGTTTCGACACCATCCCTGAAGTCGGAATGCAGCTACCTTAATGGTGGGTTAAAAACTGGCATATGCATAAATGTTACAGTCGGTGAACCTTGGAGCTGTAGCTGAGGAACTAACCCCCAGCCCCCCCCCCCCCCCCCCCCCCCCAACTACGAAAACACCCCCGGTCTCCTATCCGCATTCACAAAAACATTTTCTGAATAAAGATCTATCTAAATCAAATGCACACACAGACCTCACGCACATGGCAAAAAAAGCCCACCATTATTGTTACTGCCAGCTATGATGGTACGGATGGCAAAACAATAAAAAGATACTTGCATGGGAACCAGAGTCAGAGACAATGTAAACTCTGAACTCTGAGGAAAAACCTTCTTAACGGCTAAACAGTTCAACAGTCATTCAAAATTGTGCACCCTGCCCCCTCCCCCCAGGTCTTAACAACCGCGTTCTTCTTCTTCGTCGTCGTCGTC
>CM060320.1:58588232-58590732 GCA_030674155.1 Stramonita haemastoma | reverse complement strand
GAGTGTGGGTGTTGGTGTGTATGTATGTGTATGTATATGTGTATAGAGAGAGACAGAAAGAGTGTGTGTGTGTGTGTGTGTGTGTGTGTGTGTGTGTGTGTGTGTGTGCGTATGTGGTGTGTGTATGTGTGTGTTATGATGTGTGTGTGTGTGTGTGTATGCTGGCGCGCGCGCGCGCACGCGCAGTGAGGACTAGTTAAGATTCATGTTAAGAGACGACCCTACAATCCTACAATGCTGTGTACAGAGAAAGTTACATTTGCATGCAGGCTAGTAGTGCAGAGGGGAAAAGGAGCTACTACTAAGGCCTACCTACCACACACAACCAGCCATCCACACCAGCCCACACCACTCCACACCCACGCGTATAATAATTTAGACTGACTTTTGTATCTGGCTGGATGCATGCAACTTGACCTCGGCAATTCACTGTTCAGTTTATTACCGCTATTTTTGCGCAGCACAGACTTGAAGTTCACTAGTGGGGCTATTATTGTGTGTAGCAGTGCTGTGTGGTTGAGAGACAGACAGACAGACAGACAGAGAGATTGAGAGACAGGCAGACAGACAGACAGAAAGAGAGAGAGAGAGAGAGAGACAGAGAGAGAGAGAGAGAGTGTGTGTGTGTGTGTGTGTGTGTGTGTGTGTGTGTGTGTGTGTGTGTGTGTGTGTGTGTGTGTGTGTGTATCTATGTGTGTATTTGTGTGCATGTCTGTCTGTGTGAGTATGTATGTGTGTAAGTAGGTAGGTATGTTGGTGGTTATTGGGGAGAGGGGAACATGCACGCAACACTCTGTGTGTGTGTGTGTGTGTGTGTGTGTGTGTGTGTGTGTGTGTGTGTGTGTGTGTGTGTGTGTGTGTGTGTGTAAAACTGCAATTGTGACATTGTGCACAAAGTACTTTGGAGTGGGAGTTGATGTTGTGTGTGTGTGTGTGTGTGTGTGTGTGTGTGTGTGTGTGTGTGCCCGCGCGCGTGCGTGCATGCGTGCATGCGTGCGCAAAGACAGATAGCTGACGATTGTTGTTTTTTCCGCACAAGTTGTCAGATGTCGAGGTATTGTTCACTTTGCATTGTGCAACCCAGTACAGTGCAAGGCATGGGCGACACGTAATCACACTTGTTTAGAACTGTCAGTGGGTGGCACACACAACACAGAGACAGACAGAGACAGACAGACAGACAGATAGACAGACAGACAGACAGACAGACGGATGGATGGACGGATGGACAGACAGGCAGAGGTAGCCAGACAAAGTTGGTAGAGACACAGAGGTGACAGACATACAGCGAAACAAACGAAGAATTTAATTCCACAAATTTTATCAATCAGTGTGGAGGTTTTTTTTAAGTTGACTAAAACAGAATGCCACTAACGGTTCTTACTTATGATAGTAATAATAATTAAATGACGAGGATGATGATGATGATGATAATAATGATAACAAGAAGAAAACACCCCTACCCCCACCCTCACCCCCTCCCTCTTTATCACATCGTCCATCTCTGCCCTTGCAAGACCACCAACCTACATCCACTTCCCCCTCTACCCCGCCTAACCCCCCCCCCTCCCTCCCCAACCAAAAAACCCACAAGTTGACAATGCCCCACCCCACCACCTCCCTTCTCCCAGACTTAGTCCACAAACCCCCCACTACCGCCTCCCCCCAAACCTGTCAGCAGTGTCAATCCTTTGGCGGCTGCAACAACAACACCCTAACCTAGCCAACCCCTCAGGCCAGGGCACGGGAAGCCAGCCCCAACAAAGTGGCGGGGGGAAAGCAGGTAGAATAGCAATGCCCCCCATAGTACTGACCTTAGAGTTGGGCCACCATCACCCTACCTACACCTCTTCCCGCCATCCCTGCCTGCCCAATTGTTGTCTTGACCCTGTGAATGGATAGAGACCTTGTGAATAGACAAGCCTGTAAGCCTGTGAATAGACAAGCCTGTGAATAGACAAGCCTGTAAACCTGTGAATAGACAAGCCTGTAAGCCTGTGAATAGACAAGCCTGTATGCCTGTGAATAGATAGGCCTCCTGTGAATAGACAAGCCTGCAAACCTGTGAATAGACTGAATAGACAAGCCTGTGAACAGACAAGCCTGTGAATAGACAAGCCTGTGAACAGACAAGCCTGTAAATAGACTACCCTGTGAATAGACTACCCTCTGAATAGATACTCCTGTGAACAGTCTGTGAACAGAGAATCCTGTGAACAGACAAGTCTGTGGATAGACCCAATTCAACAAAAAGGATGGAAGGTCTTTCACTTAAGACCTGGCCGAGACAAAAAGGTTAACCCGGAGAGAGAGAGAGAGAGAGAGAGAGAGAGAGAGAGAGAGAGAGAGAGAGAGAGAGAGGAGAGAAAAATGGATGGACAAGCAAAGATAGATGGAGACAGAGAGAGAAATGAACAAGGAGAAAGAGATGAACATGGAGAGAGGAGGAGAGAAAGAGAGAGGGTAAGAGATGAACAAAGATAGAGAAAGAGAGACAGAG
>CM060320.1:58560732-58578232 GCA_030674155.1 Stramonita haemastoma | reverse complement strand
AGAGGTTTGAGGTTCACCAGTGGTATGTGAGATTTTGTGTGCACGACAATTTACCCACCAGTTGATTGATGTAGCCGCATTCGAACTTCGATGATGGTTCATCGTGTTATTTACTCTTCTGCTCATTTTAGCATGTGTCTGAAGATGATATCTGAGAATAGGGCAGCTTTTTTTTTAGGTGTTTTTGTGTGTATGTAGTTGTTGGTTTGTTGGTGGGTTTTTTTCTGCAGGCGTTTAGTTGTTTGGTTTCGTTGTTGTTTGTTGTTGTCATTGGATTTGTTGCTTTTTTCTTCTTTCTTTTTTTAGGGGGTGGGGGGTCGTTTCTTTTGTTTGGGTTTTTTTTTTTTCATTTTTCGTTCCTGAGCTAGAGTTGGGAGGTTGGCCATTGGTGAGATTTTGGCATAATTATGTGACCGTTATTGCCCTTCATGAAGGTACACTGCATCGTTTAAAGAGTCTCTCTCTCTCTCTCTCTCTCTCTCTCTCTCTCTCTCTCTCTCTCTCTCTCTCTCTCTCTCTCTCTCTCTCTCTCTCTCTCTCTCTCTCTCTCTTTCTCTCTCTAAATCAAACTAACGACACAATTCCCAATGAACGAGTCAAAAAATAGCGCAGAGAGGAGGAGGAGGTGTTATAAAAGAGTACCCCCCAAAAAAGAGCACCACACCATCTTTGATTATGCACACTGCACACCCAACTTCCAAAAGCGTGAAGTAACACCGGCCTGTACATATCTGTTTTAGTCCTACACAACAAACCCCAAAAGCATCAATAACAACGACCGAAAAGATCTATATTATCATCTCTCTTCTCTACACACATGTACACACATACCTACGTTACACACATACCTACCTACCACAGTATCTGTGTGTGTCAGAGGGTACCTGTTAGTTGAAGGTGGGCGCCAGACCCGACACCTTTGGCATTTTGCGATGCTCACAGCAAAAGACAGACAGAGACACAAAGCATGCACACACACACACACACACACACACACACACACACACACACACACACACACACACAATGCACACACACACACACACATTCACGCACGCACGCACACACACACACACACACACACACACACACACACACACACACACACACAACACACACACACACACACACAGGTAGGCTGTGTTGATCATTGTTCTGCCAGACTGTCAGGCCTGATGAACTACAAGGCCTACAACTAGTCAGTCAGTCTTGCTTGTGGCGGCCACCTTAGGTGTGGCGGCGGGTGTGGTACGGTGTGGTGTGGTGTAGCGTAGCGGTGGTGTGTTTGTGTGTGTGTGTACACAGGTATCAGTCATTAGGGCAAGAATCAGGCAAGAATTGTTGGAGGTTTTTTTTTAGGGGTGGTGTATATAATTTGGAGGGAAATGTAGCAGATTCAAATATTAATTTTTGTTTTAATTGCAAAAAAAAAAAAAAAAAAAAAAGATTTCGGAGCTGTGTCAGGGTTTTTTGTGTTAATATGGTCTTGGTGGTCGGCAGAGCTATAGTCCAGAATGCATGATAGTGTGTTTGATGTTAGTGTGTTTGATGTATGTTGATTGTATATAAGTATGTATAAATATATAAACATATAATTCATAATATATATAGATATATGTATAAACAGCAGAGTGATAATAGTGAAGGGATAAAAGCGCATGTAACCATTACAACTCCTTCGTCCTTGAAAGAGGGATTTCCAAAGATTAATTAAAAAAAACCTAGATGTATAAAGAAATAAAATATTATATGAATAAACAGTTACTTTCATCAGGTTATTGAACTTAATTATATTATATTATATATATATATGTATGTATATATATATATATATATATATATATATATATATATATATATATATAATTCATCATTATATATAAACTACAATCATAGAGATATATATTTATCGAGAGAGACAGAAAGAGTGACAAAGAGAGACGGAGATGTACTGAAGACTATCTCGTGTCATTCATAGAGCAAAACATTCCATGTGTGCGTCACCAGAGGTTCTTTCCATTCATTTTTCATGAAGGAAGACAGGAGTTCAGTGCTCTCCAATCCTGGTGCGCGTGTTATAACTCTCCGCATTCATCTCTCAAAAGTCTTTTAAACCCTGGCTTTTCTGATTTGAACCCCACCCCCTTCCTCCCCATTCCTAGACTAGAGTTCCTAGGTTCATCAAAAGGTGATTTCTTTATGTATGCGACCGTTTTCCCCACCAGAAAGGTAGCCGCATTCCGACTTCGGGAATATAAGCACGATAGAATGACTAGTCGCTAATTTGATAGGTCCTTTTTTTAACTTAAAGAGTATGCCATCAGAGGCCCGTGGCGTGGCTGACAAAACATACCCAGCATGCAGCCTGCTTAGCTGAGAGGAATAGACTTTGCTGTTTGACACACTACCTGGAAAGGTCAGTGCAGTTGCCTGACAGCTCCTCAAGAAGTTATGGCCGCAGAGAAGTCAAGTCACGGGGGCCAGCATAGCCTAGTGGTTAGAGCTTTGAACTCGTGATCTGACGGTCTAGGTTTGAGCCCACCACCGTGTCGCCCGTTTGGGAGGACTTTTTTCCATTGGAGTTGGCATCAGTACATTATCCCCGAAGTCAAATGCGGCTACCTTAATGGTGGTCAAGAATGGTCGCATACGCAGAAATCTCACCATAGGTGAACCTTCCAGATCAGGCTGAGGATGGGGGAAAAGCCAAGCAAAAACACTGCACCAAGCAGAAACAGTAGAAAGAAATGCTGCAGCAAGCCTTGTAGTAGTAGGCACCAGTAGTTGTAACACTATCAGTTAATAGGCAGTAGCAAAGGTACTAGTCAATGTATATGTGAATATTGTAGTATCTCATTGCATGTGTGAAATAAATCCATTGTCTTTAGTATAAATATGCAAAATTAAACAAAAATGTAGGGGGAGGGAGGGGGGTTTTAAGAAGAAGGACTAAAAACAGCGTGGTGCGCTGGTCATGCCACTAGTTCCCATTTCGTGATAATTATGAGCAAGGAGAAATCCTTCTCTCTTACCTATCCCGTAAGTCTTGTTAAACTGTTATGGCATGGCACCAACGAAGAATTTTGCAAACCAGCTTCCTCCACTCCTGGAGGAGCGAGAAGAAGGAGATACAATCAAAGTCATGCACCATGACCTGACAGTATTTGCTGGACCAAACACTGCAACACAGCACAGCACAGCTAAGCCAGGCAGGCAGCAAGTGCATCTTTCAGCAGTCCTAATCACATTCGTGGAGTTTCTCTCTCTCTCTCTCTATCTTCCTCCACGCCGTGGTATGGTGGTGATTAGGGCGACCACTTGGCCGTGTGTTCTTTGCTTGTATTATTAGCGTAGTAAGCCATGTGTGTATATGTTCTGGTGACTTGGCAAAGTGACAGCAGACAGCGGGCAGGGAGGGAGGAATTATTAATAATGTGAACGCTTCACCTCGCTCCTCATGCATACAACTTCACTCCTTTTAGACATGTGCGGGTTAGGGGGGGTTCTCTGCTTAGCTTTGGCCTGTTTGCCTAGCGTGTACGTACAGTCGACAGAAGACAGGTGGTCGTCACATCGTAGTCTAGTAGTATGAGCTGAGATGGTTGACGGTGGTATGTGTGTGGAAAAATGAGCGTCATTTTGCGTTTTTCAATGTAAATTTTTGTTCAAAAGTGTCTTCAAAGATTCTATAGGTACAGTTGGTAGGCCTGCTTTAAAACTGAATATCTTGTGTGGAAGAAAAATGTGTGAAGATAATTGAAAGCTGCACTGACAGTTTGGTGGTTGGTGGTGCTGGTGGTATGATTGTGGGAAAAATCAGCGTCATTTTTTGTTGTTTTTCCTCGGTGTTTTGTTTGGGGGGGGGTTGTCTTATGAGTAAAGAAAGGTGTCTTCAAAGATGGCTGTGTGTAGTGATGGTTGGTAGATTTGGTTTACAACTGTGGGTTTTTATAGGAGACTCGGTTTGAAGAAAAATTTGTAAAGATATTCGAAAGATGTACTTTTTAGTTCATGGCAAATATCTGCATGAAATTGGGGCTGCTCTCCCCGGGAGAGAGCGCTTTCCACAGTATTAACGGTTTGGTGGTTGGTGGTGCTAGTGGTATGTGTGTGGGAGAATCATCGTCAGGTTTTCGTTTCATAGTGATTGTTTTGTTCTATGCTTGAAAAATATCTTCAACAATTGTTAAGTGTATGTACATTTGGTAGGGTTGGTTTAAAAATGAAGATTTTGAGTAGAGAGTCAGTATGAAGAAAAATGTGTGAAGATATTCTAAAGCTCAGACAGCTTGGTGGTTAGGTTGCGCTGGTGGTATAATTGTGAGAAATCATCGTCATTTTTTTTTCTAAAGTAGTTTTTGTTCTATGCGTGAAAAATGTCTTCAAAAATTGTTGAGTGTAGTGATGGCCGGTTTGAACTCTCTCTCTCTCTCTCTCTCTCTCTCTCTCTCTCTCTCTCTCTCTCTCTCTCTCTCTCTCTCTCTCTCTCTCTCTCTCTCTCTCTCTCTCTCTCACGCACGCGCGCGCGCACGCACGCGCGCGCGCACGCACGCACATACGCACGCACGCACGCACGCACGCGCACACACACACACACACACACACACACACACACACACACACACACACACACACACACACACACACACACACACGCACACACAAGTTCGAAAAAAAAGTGAAGATATTTGTATGCAACATGTGCACATAATTGCAAATAAAAAGCAACAAGCTAAAACAAATTGTGCCCAGTAATGCAGCGACTTGAAGTTTTTGTTTCAAATTGTGATATAGTTGTGGGGGGTGATGTTTTGCTGGTAAACAAACTGGAGCGAATGTGTGAGTTGGGAAATGAGGCAATGTTCATGCGGCAAATAGAATGATTAAAAGACAATATTGTTTTAGTGCAGAAGTATGGGCAATCGGTGATGAATCCTTACCCGCTGTCTCTTTCTCTATCTGTCTTTCTGTCTCTCTATCTGTCTGCCTCTCTCTCTCTCTCTCTCTCTCTCTCTCTCTCTCTCGGGGGTGAACTGAACTCACTGTTGAGATAGGACGCACATTGAAGTTGTGCTCCTGAAATTTAATTAATTGCCTTAATTAATGATTCAGAATTGATTTGTATTTCTTTGTTTTGAATTCCTCATGTCTCTGGGATCATGCCGGTACAAAATTTGTCTGCAAGAGTCGCCTGTGGCCAATTTTATTGGACTTTTCAGAACTTCATGTACAAACGTATGCTGTACTGTGTGGCTGCACGTAAACACCAGCTGGTGTTGTGTTGGCCAGTGAGTGGTGTGAGGGACATTGTGTGTGGCAGTGGTGTTGGCAGCCCTGTACTGCTGTACTCCTACTGTCAGTCATGATCAGCAGAGTGGTGTGCAGGTTAAGTCAACAACATGTGTTGATGTTCAACAGACAGTACAGAAACTGCATTGTGACTTTCTTTCCCTTGCTACAGCTAGGTTTCTGCAAACTGTAAAAACTGACCCAAGACAGAAGTTCAGGCTCATAGTCTCTGCCAGTGCTGGGGTTATGTATGGAACTGTTACAATAATGATTATTGTATTCCTCTCACGTTACCTGATGGTTTGTGGGGACATAGAGCCTAACCCTGGCCCTACATTTGGGAGGGGGTACGAACGGAAATCGTCTTCAGCTTTTCAAGGCCCTAGTCGGGGTGGGGGGTACAGACAGGAATCTTACACTGCACCACAGGCATACTATGATAACAGTGCCTCACCCATTCATTACGACAATATGCACCCAGGTGATCATCCTCTTGCTCATCTTCATTCAGAAATGGCTCAGTCCTTGCAGGATGCCATATCAAGGATAGAAGCAAGCAATCTCCGTCATGAGCAAAATGTCGAGAAGCATTTCCTAACCATGGAAAAGAAACTGTCCAGTGTAGAGAGGAAAATTGACCATCGTCTGTGTCAATTAGAAGAACAGCAAACTCAACTCACCAACAGTCACAAAATGCTGGAGGAGCAGTGCCACTTCTTACAGTCAGAAGTACACAGCCTGAAAGAGACGGTCAGTGTCTTTTCAGAAAAATATGACTACTTGGACAACCAAAGGAGACAAAATAACCTCCTCTTCTTTGGGCTTCCACAACAGGAGAGTGCCAACTTCCTGACAGCCAGTGAAGAAAAGATCCGGGAAACAGTGCAGGCTGGAATGGGCATTGAGGAGGACTTACGCATTGACCGCATCTACAAGGCTGGCAGAGCCATCGCCGTGAAGTTTGAGTCTCACCTGCAAAAAAATGCTTGTACTTCGGAATGCGCATAAGCTGAAAAAATCTGAGGGCTTCCAGAACGTCTTTGTGAAAGAGGATTTTTCAAAAAAAAGTTCAACAGAAGAGGAAAGAACTCACCCCTCTACATCGCCAGCTCAGAGAGAAAGGACTGAAGTCAATGTTACGGAATGACAAGCTAATCACAGATGATGCTGTGTACACCTATGATCTTCAAAAAGAAACAATGCTGAAAGTGGGTCAACCATGGCATCAAAGTCAAAGCAAAAATCTACGTTTTGAGAATGACACAAGAGGTCAGAGTACAGGCAAGAAGCAAAGTCCTGATAGTGATCTGACTTCAGGTCAAGCAAAGGTCAAACAGGGTGAGTCTTCGTATTGCCTGTCTCCACATGACTTTCCAGCCCTGACATCAAAAAGAACTGTGCCTCTCTCTGGAGTCAATAGAACTGTACCTACGTCAACAAGAAAAGGAGCTCGTACACTGACCAGGGCTGTCAGCAACGTGTCACGTTCTTCAGAGAATCTCCAGGAGACCCAGACAGCTCCAATGAGGCTGGTGAGTCACAAGGACAAGAGCAAAATGCAAGTTCCAGCTCCAGTCAAGGCAAAAGTAATGGCTACAATCTCCGGGCTCGAGGTCAACAGTCTGCAGCCAGGGGACCTACACCTGACAGGACGGGGCGTCCTGGAGGCGGTGCTGGTTCCACTCCAACTGAACGTGCCAGACAGCCAGGAAAAGGTCATGGACGGGCAACATCCCCTTCCCAGCCCAGAATCGACCTCATGCTACAGCAGTCACGTGCTGAGGGACAGGACCACCTGGCTGAGGACGACATCCCTCCAGTTCTGAACATGTCAGAATCCACTGACAAGGGTCAGGATGCGGACCCTGAAGACAGTCACTCTGACGTACCTCCTGGTGATGCCAACAGCTAGGACGGCGGCCGGCCCCAGTCATTGTCCTTCCTTCTGTATAATGTAGCTGGTCTTGTCAGCAAGTTGAAAGATTTTGAGTGGATGATGTATGTTTCAAAATTTGATGTTGTCTGTCTAATAGAAACGTTTATTGACAATAATTTTGATGTGTCACATATTTTTCCAAGTTTTGTGAAGTATGTTTGTCCAGCAGTGAAGCTGTCTCACCATGGTAGAAAATCAGGTGGTATCTTGGTAATGTTAAAAAAGCATTTAGAAAAATATGTTACTGAATTACAGAGTGATGTTGAAAACTGTGTTATTCTGAAATTGTCAAGACAGCTTCTGGGTAGCCCAAAAGACATTTTATACTTATGCACCTACATACCTCCATACGGTAGCCCGTTTTATGACCAGGTTGAAACTGAATGTCATGTATTGGACATTGAAAGACAAATTGGTGATCTTCTTTCAAATGATGACAATGTCCACATTCTTTGTAATGGCGACTTTAATGCTCGCACTGGTAACCTGCAAGTCCAGAACTGCAGGTCTGCTTCAGATGATTATTTGGACATTTTTGATAATTCAGTAACTTTTGAGAGTAGCAGATTATCTCAAGATTTGATTGTCAATGATTTTGGTAAAAAACTGCTTGATATGTGTGCTTGTTTTAATTTAAAGTTACTTAATGGTTTTCCTGATTTTGATAACTCAGGCAACTTTACCTATTTGTCTGAACAAGGACACAGTGTTGTGGATTATTTTTTGGCTAGTCTAGATATCTGTGGATTTTTTGATCAAATGATCGTATCTGATAGAATTGAATCAGATCACATGCCAGTGGAATTATATTGTATTGTAAGTAATTCATGCACTCGGGTTTCTGTTGACTCCCCTGTTACCATGGAAAAGGTAGTTTGGTCAGAAGACCAAGCTGCAAATTTTATTTATAGTGTACAGTCTGAAAACTTCAAGGTTCAGTTAGAAAGAGCAATCACTTTAATTGATAGTAGTTTAGAGGATTCAGTGTCTGTTTTCACAAGAGCGTTAAATGAAGCAGCGGAGTCAATGAAAAGAAAATTTGTGATTGGAAAAACAAAAAGACAACAGGCCAGGTGGTTTGATAGGGAATGTACTGTTAAGAAAAGGGAGGTAAGAAGTCATCTTAGACAGTATAGGAAAACAAAAGTAAACGAAGATTATAAGAAGTATGCAAAAGTAAGAAAAGAATATAAGACCTTGCTTGGAAAGAAAGAGCGGGCATATAAAAACTGTAATCTCAACAACTTACTTACTTCTATCAATGATCCTAACAAGTTCTGGGGTGAAATCCGCAGACACAGAGGTCGTAGTGTTATTACTAATAATATTTCAGAGGATGAGTGGGTACGTCACTTTGAATCTGTATTCAATGATAGAGTTGCTGTTGAGGATGATAATGTTTTCCAGGATGAAGCAGATGAAATCGCACCAGATAATATATTGGATATTGAAATATCTGAAAGAGAAATTAGGAAAGCCATTAATCACATGAAGTGTAGAAAGGCAGCAGGTTTAGATGGTATACTTGCGGAAATGCTGAAAAATTCTGAACAAGCAATTATGCCATTTTTGTTAAAATATTTCAATACCATTTTTTCTAAGGGTTTCTTCCCATCAAAATGGACAGAAGCAGCAATATATCCACTGCACAAGAAAGGGGACACTAGTAGCCCAGATAACTATAGGGGTATATCTCTGTTAAGTATTCTTAGTAAAGTATTTACATATATCATTAATGGGAGACTGACCTTGTGGGTAGAGGAAAATGGTTCTATTTGTGAAGCCCAGGCAGGATTTAGAAAAGGCCGGTCAACAATAGATCACATATTTACTTTGAATGCACTGGTAGAAAAGTATTTGCTTAAACACAGGAAACTATATGTAGCATTTATTGATTTTAAGAAAGCGTATGATACTGTCAATCGTAATGTTTTATGGTCTGTACTGCTTCGTGCAGGTGTTAAGGGTAGAATGTTAAGGATGATTAGGGCTATGTATTCTACTGTTAGAGCATGCGTAATGTGCAAGAGTGAGACAGGCTATTCAAGTTTCTTTGAGTGTTTGCAGGGGTTGAAGCAGGGTTGTATTGTTAGCCCAGTACTATTTTCGCTACTGATCAATGAGCTAGCAAATGAACTAATCTTAAATGGTAGACATGGTGTAACACTTGAATCAAGTGAGATTGAGCTATATCTAATGTTATTTGCTGATGATTTGACCCTGTTAGCCTCGACTGTAGTAGGCCTGCAGCATCAGCTGAATAACCTGCAGAAGGAATCAGAGAGATTAAAGTTAACAGTAAATACAGACAAATCTAAAATTATTGTTTTCAGAAAGGGTGGCTTTCTTGGTGCCAGAGAAAAATGGTTTTTAAATGGAAGTCCATTGGAAGTTGTGAATTCATACAAGTATTTGGGTCTTACCTTCTCTACTAGAAATAGTTTCACAGCTGCTATGGAAGAAGTAAAACTTAAAGGTAAAAAATGTGTAAATGATATCATGTGTACTTTGAGAAAAATTGGTAGTAATTCTCCAGACGTGTTCTTTAAGCTTTTTGATACACAAGTTGTCCCACTGGTTCTATATGCCTCTGAGGTGTGGGGACATAAGGCTTTTCACCAAGTTGAACAAGTACATCTGTACGCATGTAAAAGATTCCTGCATGTGAGAAATAAAACAGCTAGTGATGTTGTGTATGGCGAACTAGGCCGTTTTCCACTATGGGTTACTGCTGTTACCAGATGTGTAAAATACTGGCTAAGACTGTTAAAGCAGCCTGAAGAGAGGTATTCCAAAAAAGCATATAAAATGTTGTTAGCTATGCACGAGAAAGGCCACGTGACATGGGTAACCCACCTAAAGAATATTCTTTATGAGAATGGATTTGAACAAGTGTGGCTCTTTGGATGTGGCTATGAAAACACTTTTGTGAAAGAGCTGAAAGATAGGTTACATAGCAATTTTTTTTACAATTGGCGAAATCGCATGGATTCAAATGTACGATTTCCACTATATGGTAAAACTAAACAGTTATTTGTTATTGAACGGTATGTTGAAATTTTGTACGTTGAAGGATACAGAAATATCCTGGCACAATTCAGGATGGGTGTTTCACAATTGAATGTGCACAAGTATCGTTTTACACCTACAGATGAGAATACTGCATGTCCTGCATGTATAGACACAAGAGAAGATGAAGCACATTTTCTGTTTAAATGTCCTTTGTACAAGGACGTTAGACAGCAGTATAAATTCAATGTTAATGCTGGCGAAAGCATAGGCAATGCGCTTGTCAGTGTGCTAGCCTGCAATTCACAAGCATCATTAGTAAATCTTGCCAAATTCCTTTTAGCTGCCTTCAGACTCAGACAGAACTTCATTGACAATGTGAACAATTAAATGTTAAAAGTCTCCAGGATTAAGATTGCTTCCATGTGTATTCAGCAATTTTTTGTTGTTGTTTTTTTATATTTTTTGTCCCCAATGAACATGTTTATCCAGTACCAGTATTGTGCTTCTTGATCATGCTATATTTCACGTCTGAATGATTTATCGATGTTTGTTTCCCCCCATGAAAGGGGCTGTTGGCCTGTATTCATTAAATTTCAGAGTTCAGAGTTCAGAGTTCAGAGTTCTCTCTCTCTCTCTCTCTCCTCTCTCTCTCTCTCTCTCTCTCTCTCTCTCTCTCTCTCTCTCTCTCTCCCCCCCCCCCCCCTCTCTCCTCTCTCTCTCTCCTCTCTCTCTCTCTCTCTCTCTCTCTCTCCTCCCCTCTCTCTCTCTGTATAAATACAAGAATGATTGAGAGAGTGGGATAGGAATATTTGATTGGTTTAAACGTAGTGTCATTACCGCCCCAAAGAAAACCCTGTACATTGGCATAGTCAGGAGGTACAAAAGAGCCAAAATGAAACCAACAGCACAGCATAATAGTATGCTCAACAAAAACACAACGATCAAATAAGTTAGGTAGCGTGATGTCATGTTTCAGAGAAACTGCATCAGTCCTAGAAACTCTGGTATTCAACGATAAACTATGTCAACGCTTCTCATTCAGCATTCAATCACCAGAACACACTATGCTCTCTCTCTCTCTCTCTGTCTCTCTCTGTCTCTCTCTGTCTCTCTCTCTCTGTCTCTCTGTCTCTCTGTCTCTGTCTCTCTCTCTCTCTCTCTCTCTCTCTCTCTCTCTCTCTCTCTCTCTCTCTCTCTCTCTCTCTCTCTCTCTGTGCGCGCGCGCGCGCGCGACGCGTGCGTGCCTGGGTGGGCGTGCGTGTGTGCATGCGTGCGCGTGTCTTTGTATCTGTGGCTACATTGAACTAAACCTTTTCTTTTCATTCAAAACTGTTAACCAGCCCCAATAATACCACTCTCCAATCTCTCAACATACGGAATGATATTGCAGCAGGAAATGGTTTTTGTATAGGTGATCGTTCCATTTGACAGCTGGCGTTATTTCTTTCTGTTCAGAGGTTATGATATTCTATGGTTGAAATGACATTGCTATCGCTCCCTATTCTGTTACGTAAACTGCGCAATCATCGTCTGCTGGCGTGTTCTATATGTCCAGTAATACACAGGGTTGTTTTTTTTAATAGTGATTTTTTTCCCCTCGGCTAAAAATCTGAAGTTTACTAATGTTAAAATTTTATGCATGCGACCGTTTCCTTCTCAACGTGTAAGTTGTCAATTCTGACCTGGGGCGGGGGTAGGGGGGGGGGGGTGATGTCTGAAGTCGACATCAGTGTGCAAGTTTTGATTTTACGTCCTCTTTGACTCCTGGTAGGCAGGATAGCCCTCTGAAAAGTTCAAGTGCAAGTGAAAGTGTTAATGCCAGTGTTCCTGTTTGGTCTTCTCCGTGAAAAGTCGCTTCCTAAGTGCCGGAAGGAGACGGAAGCTCGTATGAATACTGGCTTAAGAGACTTCCTGTGTCGTTTTTTTGTTTTTACAGGAAAAGGGGACTGAGAGAAAATTTGGGTCTGTACTATAGACTACTGGGAGAGCATTTGGGTCTATACTATACACTACTGGGAGAAGATTTGGGTCTATACTATACACTCTGGGAGAGCATTTGGGTCTATACTATAACTACTGGGAGAGCATTTGGGTCTATACTTTACACTACTGAGAGAGCATTTGGGTCTATACTATACACTACTGGGAGAGCATTTGGGTCTATACTATACACTACTGGGAGAGCATTTGGGTCTATACTATACACTACTGGGAGAGATGTGGGTCTATACTATAGACTACTGGGAGAGCATTTGGGTCTATACTTTACACTACTGAGAGAGCATTTGGGTCTATACTTTACACTACTGAGAGAGCATTTGGGTCTATACTATACACTACTGGGAGAGCATTTGGGTCTATACTTTCACTACTATGAGAGAGCATTTGGGTCTATACTATACACTGCTGGGAGAGCATTTGGGTCTATACTATACACTACTGGGAGAGGCATTTGGGTCTATACTATACACTACTGAGAGAAGATGTGGGTCTATACTATACACTACTGGGAGAAGATGTGGGTCTGCACTATAAAGTAAAACACTAGTTACGGAGAGAAGATTTGGGTCTGTACTATAAAGTAAAACATCACTGAGAGAGAAGATTTTGGTCTGTACTATAAAGAAAAGCATTACTGAGGGAATAATTATGAACTAAAACATTAAAGTGCTGAAAAAAGATTTGGGTCTATGCTAGGTCTATACTCTATACAATAAACTACGACACTAAAGTATCTATTATGGGATATTCGTCACCTGCCTTTTCAGTTAAAAGCTTGAGTTCACGATGTACATATCACGTTTTGTTTTGTTTTCCGGTGGGGGTGGGGGCAATTTTTTTTCGGTGGTGAAGTGTGAGGGTGTACCCATAGGAAATAGTGCATGGGCCCGCATAGTCCTTAGTATAAAATGCATGCGTAAAGTGTATTGCCCTTGCAAAGCTCAACTCATGAAGCTTTGTACTAACATGGCTATTAGTCCTCATCACACACACCCATGTGTACGTGCGTGTGCGTGCGCGTGCACACCACCAACACCAACACACACCCACACATACACACACGCGCGCGCACGCACGCACGCACACACACACACTCACACCCCCCCCCAAAAAAAAACCCATCACACACACACCAAAATAAACATCATACACACGCGCGCGGACGCACGCACGCGCGCACACACACACACACACACACACACACCCCACACACACACACACACACACACACACACACACCACACACACACACACACACACACACACACACACACACAACACACCAGGAACTATAAACAGTCAGACCACATAGAATGAATCAGATCGGATTCAAAAATAGTTCTTTTATGATAAGGAAACCATTTCATATCAAAGGATGGTTTACTGGTTTCTCAATTGGGATGATTTTGTATTGAAATTTGCCTTAGAAAGGATAAAATAAAACTTGGATTAAGGTTAGCATTAACCTTTTCCAACCGTACATCCATATTCGCTGCGTGAGCGCGTACACCCATTTCAAACTCGTCACATATCAAGTCCTCGATTTTCCTGTTCGAAAAGTTAACGGCTCCTGCTTTTGTCATTATTTCTTTGCTGTTATTGTTGGTGATGGCACAGGTTGACACCCCCACCCCCCTTCCCCAATACAACCACCCTCCCTCCAATTTACGGTTGAATTGTGCCTTGTTTTGAACAGTCGACTGTAATATGACATTTCTTAGCACGTGTGGGTTTCATTTTTTGTAACAGATAACAAAACTTACTCCAAAAAACCGCATGCACACGGAGATTGGATGTAAAACAAAGCACGAGTGTTTATTCGTTATTCTTAAAGGAGTTTAAAGATATTTTTCCAAGTTTTTTTTTCTTCTTTTTTTAGTCGCATTTCTTTTTCTTTTTCACTGATATTATTGTACAGCTTTTTCCAGTCATGCATAGCAAAGTGTTCGATCTTTGTCAAACTATTTAGGTCAGAAAAATGAATGAACGGCTGTGTTTTGCAGGCAGGTGATGTACGAGCAATGGATTGCTCTATACTGGGCCATTTTCCGTGCCTGGCGTCAGTTTATCCCGCTGGGAATACTGGCTATGAAATAAAACCAGTTTGACACCCCAACATTATTTGAAGGTAACTTAGGACTGAGGAATACACGACCTCACAAAAGGTCACTGCCCCATACGTACAGAGGTTTACAAACATGATTTATTAAAAGGGGGACGAGGTAGCCTGGTGGTTAAACCATGGCGCCTGTGTTCTAACATTCCGGGTTCAGTCGTGCCTGGGTTTTTTTTTTGTTTTTTTTTTATTTTTCTCCTGGAGTTAACATCAGTGCCGACTCCACTCCCCCGAAAGTCCTTTAGATGATACTATAAACTGAGTTCTTGTGTACGCTTGAACGCACGCAGAACGTCTTGTGCACACGTTAAAACCCGTTCTGACTTTCGGAAGAGTAGGCCATTTGTGCCGGAGGGAATGGATGGCGAAAACTGTATGCACACTGGTGCCATGTTTAGACAGCACCCCCAAAGTCGGGATTCGGCAACCTTGATGGGGGTAAGCGGTTGCATACGCAAAATTCTCACCATTTGTGAACTAACTTCTAGCTGAGGAAAGAAAAAAAATAATAATAGAAAAATGCGAAGAGTTTCAATTATTTATGTATAATTTAAAACGACCGGTTAATACACACAGCGAAATTGATGGTAGGAAATTGTAATATTGGTCAGTCGATGTCGTAACTAGAACATCTGACTGCATATCTATGCAAGACGCAATAACATATTTTTTTCTTTCCATCTTGGTGCAAAAACAGTGCCAGGTTCCGTACAATTTAGTTATTACTGGATATCAAAATAAGAAAAATAAATAGTTACAGTTTAGTTAAGGTAACACGTTCGCATTGCTAACAGAGTGTTTCGTTAACACATTTCGTTGCTGCTGTATGTTTTTATTTTCTCCCTTGTGAAAAAAAGCGTACAGTAGACAGTGTATACTTATGTTTGTACTTATTCATTCTTTGGTATCATTTTGACAGTGCGTTTTGCATATTGATTTATGATTATCATATCTAGATTTAGTCGGCATTTGGAAGTTATTCTATTCAAATGCACATCTAGCCCTGAATAAGATTTAAGAGAGAGAGAGAGAGAGAGAGAGAGAGAGAGAGAGAGAGAGGAGAGAGAGAGAGAGAGAGAGAGAGAGAGAGAGCAAAACAACAGGTTTTTTTGGCTTTGGGGTTGGTTTTTTCTTTTTTCGTTTTTCGTTGGGGTTTTTTTTGGGGGGGGTTGGGGGGGGGGGGGTTGCTGTTACAACAAAAGGCCTATTGTTTCCAATTGTGAGGAGAACAGAATTTGAAACAACCGTGCAGGAATTGAAGACGTTTCTTTCCGGTTTGATCAGCGACGCGATGACGGAAACCTCACGGTCCTGAAAGGTTAATGTTATGCGTATGCACTGTTGGTTATACGGTCCGAGTCGCACATTATAGAGGGAGGGGGTGGATGTGACAAGGTTCGTTCAGTCGCGTTGGGGTAACAGTATACCTACTATGCATATTCAGAAACATCGTAGAGAGAACGCCAGATTTTTTACACAATGGGAAGGAGGGGGGAAGGGAGTTGGGGGTTCAAAGCGAAATCGAAAGAATTGGAAACTTTCGGGGCGTTTTCTTCACCACTCCCACGCATCTTCTTCCTTTTTTTAACCATAGAAATTAGAATGAAAGGAAATTCAAACATATCACCATGTAAATACGTCAAAGAAAAAAATAGAATATCCTGTCAGCTTACTACTTCCTTCGATTGTGTTTGCAAAACAGTTTGTGTGTGTGTGTGTGTGTGTGTGTGTGTGTGTGTGCGCGTGTGTGCTGTGCGTGTGGTGCTGTGTGTGAATGTGTGTGTGTGTGCATGCAACATAATATCTTTTGTCAGTGGCACAAAATCAATGGCACAAGGCAGAAAAGAACAAAAGACAGTATTCCTAGCTAGCTCTCTGAGGACTGCAGAGCACTGCCGCTGTTGGCTTTGGCAGGTGTGGTGTTGCGTGTGCTGTGCTGTGCTGTGCTGTGCTGTGGTGCCTTAGTGTGATCAGGATCAGGCCTGAACTAGACTATAATAATGGCAACTGATGTTGAGAGAAAGAGGAAATAAAGTCCATTGAACTGACTGGTCTCGTGAAGAGTGCATGACATAACAGCCATGACTTCAAACTGATTTTTGTTCACTAAAAAATTGGGGTTTTGGGGGGGAGAAAAAATGCTAGACTATGAACTTAACAAATATGGATATGTCATCTTGTGGAATACATGTTTTCTCAAGACTGGACAGTAAATAAACTATTTTCGTGAAAAAGTTATCGAAACGTGCTTGTTTTTTGACAGAGCTCTAACTACGAAAGAAGCATGTTCTTGAATTCACAGTGTTGGCAAGCTAATAATTTCTGTTGATGTTAAAAATGTGAAAAACAAGACTGGAAACTTGAATATAAAAAAAAACCACCCTAACACCAAAGGAATCAAAAACAATGTGACATGCATTACAATGCAAAAAAGACACGTGTATTACATATGACTCTCACCCCGTCTGTCTGTGATGATTACAACACTGGCTCTGTTTCGTTACCATATATATAGATATATACTTCCATCTACTCTGTCAAAGGCGAAGTTGTGGTGTAGGTACTTGACCACCGGGGAAGAAAACCAACATGTGAAAACACCAACTTTAGTGTGGCTTCTGCACAGAAAGTTCAGGGACCAGTGTTTTGTAGCAGAGAGCCCAACCCGAAGGAGGAGTGTTTTGGGTGGGGCTTCAGTGAAAACCCCAGTTGGTTGTGCAAACATTGTTTCAAAGGCGGAAAAGAGAGAGAGAAGAAAATGGACGTATGTTTGTTGTGAAGCTTTTCATCCGAAACAAAAGCTGAAAGGTTGTGAATGTTAGTGCAGAGTTACGATCAACAGAACACTCAACTTCTTGTTGTAAGAGCTGGCGAACTTGTGTTAGTATTGTGTGGACTGAAGGAGCAGAACATTTCTTTTTTCATATAAGCGTGACAAGGTTGTGACGAGGTTGTGAGAATTTTCGCCTGTGTACAGAGCTGTGGTAATGTGAATGATTTGGCTTTGAGTTTGACTGGTACTAAAGAGAAGAGTTTGATACATTTCATGAAGCAGAAACAAGAAGAACTTTCCAATTCAACTTTTGAGTACTAAGACAGAAAGAAGCAAAACTATTTTCCATACAGAAACAAAAAATAAGTGAACA
>CM060320.1:58538232-58553232 GCA_030674155.1 Stramonita haemastoma | reverse complement strand
ACTGTCAACATCCTGAAAATGACGTGAATTAACAGTTGTTTTATTCTGGGGTTGTTGTTTTTTTCTCAGTCGATCGTGTTTTGCTGGCATCTCTGCTTTGCATACATGTGACTTTGGTTTCCATTTTCAATAATATCTCCTTTCGATCTTTTTTTCTGTTGGTTGGTTTTGTTTTAAGATCACAGATGCCGTATCACGCGCGCGGTGTCTGATATAATAACCTATACTTCGCGCGGTGTCTGATAATATAACCATCACCTTCTTGCTCAGGCGAAGGAGATGGCAAAAAAATCCAGATGGGTTGAACTCAAAACTGGAATACCGGTCTGCAGCAAATTAAAGAGAAAAGGTGTGTGCGCACAGAGATTTCGTATTTCGATTTATTTATTTCGATTTATTTATTCTTTTATACCGAAGATAATGGAATAAGCACTCTTGTGCTTTTTTTTTCATCCAGAGAGAGAGAGGAGAGAGAGGACTCCAACGTGTTATTGAGGTTAATTGGATAAGCCAGCGGCTTCCTTACACCAGGCCCTCGAGAAGAAAAAAAAGGTAAACAAACAGAAAAAAGTAATATCTGTAGCATGTACACACAATGAAGCTAATAATAAACTTAAGCCTAGGTATTTTATGCATCAACTACTCACATTACCACCAGCCAGTTATATATAATAACAAACCAACCAAATCAATTACAAATTACCTAGCTATATACACCAAAATTTTCCACATAAATGTACACACAAGACAGGCGGACAGAGACAGAGGCACACACAGAGAGAGACAGAGACCGAGAGTTTGCTGAGTGAGGGTTCCCTTCCCGCAGTCAAGTCGAGCAATTGATTTAACCCAATTAGCTTTTTTAAAAAAAAAATAAAAAAAAAAAATAAAACCTGGAAGAGAAAGTAGGGCAGGTCTTGTGTCATCTTCTGTCGTGGACGTGGATATCGGTTGAGGGTTGGATTTCAAGCCTATGGATCTCTGTGTTCAGCGGCTGCTGTGACATTCGGATCCCTTGTGAAGGAGGGATCGGTAAGGATTGATCCCCATCCCCCAGCATCCTCAGTACTGACAGCTTACCCTCCTCCCACGTGAAGCTCATTTGGAGGTGGGGTGGTGGGTGGAAATCTTTGCCTTCTCTCTCTCTCTCTGCGTGTCTCTGTCTCTGTCTGTCTCTCTGTCTGTCTGTCTGTCTCACTCTGTGTCTCTCTGTCTCTCTCTGTTTCTCTGTCTCTCTATGTCTCTGTCTCTGTCTCCCGATCTCTCTGTCTGTCTGTCTGTCTCTCTCTCTCTCTGTCTCCCGATCTCTCTCTCTGTTTCCAGATCTCTCTGTTTCTCTCTCTGTGTTTCTCTCTCTGTGTTTCTCTCTCTCTTCTCTCTCTCTTCTCTCTCTCTCTCTCTTCTCTCTCTCTCTCTCTCTCTTCTCTCTCTCTCTCTCTCTCTCTCTCTCTCTCTCTCTCTCTCTCTCTCTCTCTCTCTCTCTCTCTCTCTCTCTCTCTCTCTCTCTCTCTCTCCTTTCACACACACAACACAACACAACACAACACAACACAACACAACACAACACACACACTCAGTAGTCAGGCAGGCAGCCCACCCCAGAAAAGAAAGGTCGTTGGACCTGTTGCTTTCTGCTGTTAGTTGTTTTTTTTTTACAGCCCATTCCTCGACACAGCGGGAAAAAAGAGAAAGCGTTTGACCTTTAGCAAAAATCGAATGTCATGCACTGATTGGCTGTGAGTGGCAAAGCTTTTGTCAGAGGCTTTACTGCAGCGCTGCTGAATGACTGGGGAGATGGGAAGAGTAGTTATCAACGAGGAAGAGGCCTTCTGAAATGATGATTGGTTACGGGGGGGGGGGGGGGGGTTGGTTTTTTGTTTGGGGGGGCAGGAGGTAGGGGGGGTGTTGCTCTTCAACTAGAGCTCTCTGAGGTTCCCCAAATGGTGAGATTTTTTGCGATTGCGAGCGATTTTTGCCCAGCGATTATGTAGCTACATTCCTATTTCGGGGAGGATTTTTAAACACGACAGCAGTGTCCATGCGGGGTGTTTTTGTTTGTTTTGCTTTGTTGGGGTTTTGTTTTTTTTGGTCATCCGTTCTTACCGGCACGAATGGCTTACTCTTTCAAAAGGCAGAACGGGTTTTAACGTGTGCGCAAGAAGAAGATGCAGAAGAAGAAGAAGATGCAGAAGAAGAAGAAGAAGAAGCAGAAGAAGAAGAAGAAGAAGATGCAGAAGAAGCAGAAGAAGAAGAAGAAGACCCGAGTTGTTTAGCTGTCATTGTTCAGTCATGGTGCTGCCAATCCTACCAGTGATATCGATTTCTACCCAGAGTGCTGTTTTCCTCTGAAGTACAGGGCTTACTATCTGTGTCTGTCTTGGTGTCTGTCTGTCTGTCTCTCTATCTCTATAAGTGTTTCTCTATGCCTGTCGGTCTGTCTGTCTGTCTGTCTGTCTGTCTCTGTCTGTCTGCGTCTGTCTGTCTGTCTGTCTCGTCTCTGTCTCTCTCTTCTCTCTCTCCTCTCTCTCTCTCTCTCTCTCTCTCTCTCTCTCTCTCTCTCTCTCTCTCTTCTCTCTCTCTGTCAAAACAAAAAAGGAATCATATTCTGCATTTTGTGAAAAAACCTGTGGAAAAAATGTGTAAGTAGTCCCAAGGGTCTAGACACACCACGCCATGCCACCTCATGTTACATTATCTTCTTCTCCTTCTTCGTCGTCGTCGTCGTCGTCGTCGTCGTCGTCTCTCTTCTTCTTCTTCTTCTTCTTCTTCTTCTTCTTCTTCTTCTCTTCTCTTCTTCTTCTTCTTCTTCTTCTTCTTCTTCTTCTCCTTCTCTCTTCTTCCTTCTTCTTCTTCTTCTTCTTCTTCTTCTTTCTTCTTGTCCTCATTATTGTCATCATCATATCAACACCACCAATCAGATGTGAATGGAGGCAAAACTGTTATGAAAGGAACAGACCCAAACTGTTGAAAAGCAACGACAAAACAGCTAAGAAGAACAGCGTGCATCGTTCAAGGCCTGAACCAACAGTGCCCAGCATTTTGTTATTTTTAAAAAATTCTTTTATAACGAGGATAATGGGATAAGCACTCGTGTGCTTTTTTTACATCCCGTTCCCGTGTGTATACAGTTTTGTAAATATCATCTCTTCCCATCGGCACACGATTGCCTACTCTTACGAAAAGCGGAACAGGATTTAACGTGTGCGCAAGATGTTCTGCGTGCGTTCGCTTACGGGGCCTCGGTTTATAGTCTCATCCGAAGGACCTTTGGGGAGGGTGGAGTCGGCACGAATGTTAACTCCAGGGAAAAATCTCCTCGACCGGAATCGAACCCGGGTCGTCAAATTGCGAGCGCAATGTTCTAACCACTAGGCTATCCGTCCCCCATGCCATGGAGTGTCTAGTACACAGCCCCCTGTGCGCCTCAGACTATGGACTAAGATCTCTCATCAGTTTACACTCAAAATCAATAGGAAACAACCCTCTGTGCACATCTTCCCACCCTGTAAGTGCTAGGTCAGACCAGATGGACCACGAAAATCATCAATATAATTATACTTTCGTGCTGGATAATTTCTAACCTAGCACTTAGATGGGAATGTGTGTGCAGATGGGTGATTTGTGTTTAACCCCTATATGTATGTATGTATATTATATGTGTGTGTGTGTGTGTGTGTGTGTGTGTGTGTGTGTGTGTGTGTGTGTGTGTGTGTGTGTGTGTGTGTATGTGTGTATTGACTTCGTTAAAAATCTAAATTGTTGTTGGCTGCATGTGCAAGAATTGGTTGAATGCAAGCGCTTTGATTTGTTTTTGCAAGATATAGCGCTATATAAATTCCATTTATTATTATTATTATATTATTATTATATATTATTATTATTATTATTATTATTACTCTCGTGTGTGTGTGTGTTGTGTGTGTGCGTGCGTGCGTGTGTGTGTGTTATAAAAGCAGTTTTTAACAATTATAAATCTTATTTAGCATATTGTTGAAATTCTCGGTTCGTTAGTTCTATTCTCTACATCTTTTATCAGGCATTGGATTTTTGTTTTGATATGATTTGTTTTGGATTTTTTTTCTTTTTTAGATTGATGCCATGACATTTTTCTCGGATAACCATTCCTTTGAAATGAAAATTATATTTGCTACGGCTGATTGCCATTTCAAAAAGACAACCATTTTTTTTTCAATATAGAGACTGCGGTGAAAGGATTATTTATGCCCATTCCTGTAAGGATTATGAAATCATCTTGTCTGTTTGTCGGCTGTAGTGCACGTATTTTAGAGGAGAGAGAGAGAGAGAGAGAGAGAGAGAGAGAGAGAGAGAGAGAGAGAGAGAGAGAGAGAGAGATTGAATTAAATTGAATTGAATTGAATAAATTTTATTTAAAGAGGGTCATGGCATAAGCAAACATGCTTTTTTACAACTAGCCCTCTGGGCATAAAAGAACACAAAATAACCAATGAGAGAGAGAAGAGAAGAGAGAGAGAGAGAGAGAGAGAGAGAGAGAGAGAGAGAGAGAGAGGAGAGAGAGAGAGAGAGAGAGAGGAGAGAGAGAGAGAGAGAGAAGTAACCTCCAGTTTATTGACTACAAAGCTTAATGTCCTTTTCTTTTGTTTTCGTCGTTATCATTGTTGTTATTGTTGTTGTCTTTTTTTCCCTACTATACTTCATGCTAGTATCTATGGGGTCCAGTTATTTAAGTGTCCCTTTTTGTATAAGCCTTAGGCCTGAATGTTATGTATATATTGGCAGAGGTCAGAAAAAAGGTGAAAATGAGAACCTGGCTAAGAGAGCACCATTGCCATTGCCGTCATGGACTATAGTCCTCCCTCTGGAACCGGTGACAATAACCTTCGTCATCATCGCCATCATAGAGGAGAAAGGTGGCAGGATGGTTAAGGTGTTCGCCTGCCAACAAGTAAATCGTGTGGTTCTGGGTTCGATTCCCAGCCTCGCCTTTTCTTTCCAGTCTGACGAAAAAATTCAAACTAAACCTCAAATATCATTCGGATGTGACTGTAAACCGGGGCCCCGTGTGCAAACGCATGCAGAACATCTTGCGCACACATTATAAACCTGTTCCGCCTTTCGGAAGAGCAGGCTATTGTGTGCGGGTAGGAGTGGATAACAACAGTTTAAAAAACAAAAACAAAAACAGTATACACTCAGGTGTCGTGTTTAGACACCATTACTGAGGAAAAATCGGGGAGTTGGAGTCCCAGGCGGGTTCGGGGCTTAGCCTATAATTATGGCAACGTTCTGGCGGCTCCTGCAACAGCACTGGAACCATTCATATCGGTGATTGCCTTTCCAATGGACCATTCCAGTGGCGTGGAGAGGGGGGGGGGGTCTGCTTCATGGGTAACAGCTTGCCCTCCATACTTACTTACCCTGGCTTTGCGCTTTAGAGCCTAGAGCGCAACACCTCAGTCTTCCGAGACTGACGGATGCCCACTACTACTATTATCATATCATCATCATCATCATCATCATCATCATCATCCAACATCCCCTCCCCCTCCCCACCTCTCCACTCCCCTTCTTCCTTCCCCTTCTCCATGGCAACGGCATCACAACAGCGTCAGAAAGCGCTAACCTGGTTGTCATGGAAACAGAAACTCGGCTTCAGTGCGCATGTCACAATATCGCTGCTGGTTCATATCAAATGAACTGGCCGAGGAAAAAAAAACAACCAACCTTGGGGGGGCTTATCGATTTCTGTGTGTGTGGTGTGCGTGCGTGCATGCGTGTGTGCGTGCGCGCGCGTGTGTGTGTGTGCGCGTGTGTTCGTGCGTTCGTGCGTGCGTGGGACGTGTGTGTATGTGTGTGTGTGTGTGCACGTGCGCACGCGCGCGCATGTGTGTGTGCGCGCGCTTGAAAGAGAGAAGGGGGGGGGGGGGGAGAGAGAAATTGGCAGGTACCCGGGGTGGCTAGATACTATTTCCAGGGTAGTGGTGATTGGCTGTGTAGGTCGAGAGAAGCTGATTGGCTTAACCAACGTCGCCATTGTCTTGTGGCTGGAAGCGGGTCATCTGTCCTCCCCGCTACCACCACTGCCGCTGCTGCTGCTGTCATGGACACCTGATCTACAGGCCGGCTGGAACTGCTTTAGGATCTCAGAGATCAATGGGAAACCTCAGCTAGCTCGCTCTGCCTGCTTGTCGCTTTGGGTTTTTTGCTTTGGGTTTTGTTCAAGAGAAGAAATCTGAAACTCTTGCTTGTTCCACTTATCAACTCATGATTGTTTTTAACTATCTGTCACAAGGTGAAACTTTTTTTGTCCCAAAGATCAGATTTTTATATTCAGTAGTTTGTAAGTTTCTGTATTTCGAGTTTGTGTTGCAAGGAGGGTGCCCGTTGTATTCAGTTTTTGGTTGGTTTGGGTTTGTTTTTTTAATGTACGTGGTTTTCCTATGAAAGTGGGCATTCAGTTCTGTTGAAATCGAGACAATCCGCATAGTGTCCTAGTTTGTGACTTGCGTCATCTTCATTGAACCTGGCTTATATACCACTGAAAGTTTTGCATCCCCAGCATCAACTCTTTGCGTACGAAATTTGGTGAAAGTGGGTGCTTAATATGCTACTTTTGGATTAAATTCACGTGTCAGATTTCTGTGCAGAACATTGTTTCAGTTGCATAGGAGAAACTACAGGTTGATAAATTTTTTACGGGTGCTTTTTTGTTTTGACAAAGAAGTAAGGTTTCCGTCTGCAACAGAAAATCAGATCTGGTCACTGTGAAAATAATCAAGAGGAGGTGGCAGGACGTAGTCTCTGGCCGTACTTATGACATTTTATTGGCAGCGCTGCTGGAGTTTAATTGTCACTTAGGCTTTTGAAGAAGGCGGGGTTGTCTTTGATGGTAGCATTTCTGCGGAAGAACTGTGTGGGTCTTGGAATTACTTGTAGTGATACCTTTTTTGTTGAAGAGATACATTCGGTGGTTCTTTTGAGATTACATTCTGTGACCGTTTTTATTTTCCTGCACAAAGCTTTGAGTTGTGTGTGTTGTGACATTGAAGACATTGTCTGATCGGGCTTTTTTCCCCCAAAGACGTGGAAGTTTGGAAGCGCAGTGTTGGTTGCTCCTAAAGATTGAACTAGTCTAGTAAGGATTTGTGGGGGTAGCTGGACTGGTCACTTTTTTCTAGAAGACAAAACTTAAAAAAAACAAAAAAACAACCCAAAGTGTGAGGCATTGTAGAAATCTGTTGGTGGTAGAATTAATTCAAGAATATTTTTTCTTTCTTCCGTTCTTTCATTTTCCTTTCTCCCTTAACTTGGACCGTGACACACTGCAGAGGCTGCCTTTTAGTTGCAACATCTATTCCAGAAGACAGCTGCAGAATTCTGTCGAGTGGTGGTAGCTTCTCTCTTCTGGTTTTTTCCTTGAGCAGATTTGGACTTTGAGGCAATGTAGAGGTTACCTTTGACGGTAGCATTTTTTTTTCTCGTAAGCGAGGACTGTGGAGCACTGTAAGGGTAGTCTACACAAGGTTATACTTTTGCAAAAGACAAAGATATTGTGAAAATTACCTTATTTCGCGTTTTATTTCTTGTTTACATCTCACCCTGCAGGAATCTGAACTGGAGATACCTGCAAGAAATTTGCCACTGGATTGTGACCCTGACATTTTTCCTCGGACGTTTTCAAAACTGTAGGCACTACAGAAGCAAACCAACAGTGGTCACCTTTTTTGGTAACAAAAAAACCCCGAAACCTGCAGGTTTTTGAAGGCGGATTTGTGAGCGCAGGACTAGTAGTCATCATGATCCGGATGCCCGGGAAGCAGCAGGGAGGAGGACCCGGGGCAGGGTCGTCTGGCTGGACGATGGCCAACTCAGGTCGTCTGGGCAACCTCTATCTGTCTGTCTGCCAGCGCCGGAAGGAAGCCAGGAATGTGAGTGAGGTGGTGGGGGGGAAGGGGCGAGAAGGGGGATGGGGTGTTTCTGTGGAAGATTTCTGAGGTATAAGGAAGAAGTCGATGGATTTTGATTTTTTATTCCATGGAAATTTTTTAGTGTGGTGGTTAGGTTGCGTGGATGGGTAGTGTGTGTGTGTGTGTGTGTGTGTGTGTGTGTGTGTGTGTGTGTGTGTGTGTGTGTGTGTGTTGGGGGAGGGGGAGTTGTGTGTGTGTGTGTGTGTGCGTGCGTGCGTGCCTTGCACATATCAGGCGATTTTTAACAGAGTATGGTTAAAGAATGGCAAATACATCGAGCGTAGAAGTGTTCTGCTATTTTTGGTGATGATGGTTATAATAATAATTAATTATTATCCTTAAAGTGTCAAGAGAGAGAGAGAGAGAGGAGAGAGAGGAGAGAGAGAGAGAGAGAGAGAGAGAGAGAGAGAGAGAGAGATGCACAACAGCGGTGCATAACCCCGTATGTGTCCGTGCATGCGTGATGTGCGCGCGCCTGCACGAACAAGAATTTGTGTGAGAAACTAGTATTTTGGCCGGATAGGCAATTGAACATTTACGATAAAAAACGATTTCTCCCCTCAGTTGTAGATCCGCCCCGCATATGTACCACACGACCCAACATCATATTATAATGATGCTTATTATTCTAAAGAACACGGCAAATCAGCCAACACCAATCATCACTCCACCCCCTCCCCCCCACTGTCCCCACACACCCGTGGCCCAACTGCTCCCTTTATTTCAGACTTAATTTTGTGTGGAGAAGTGTCACACTGTGAACAGTCTAAACTATTCATGGGGCGGGCGCGTTCTGTTTCCCCGCGTGTTAATTGAAATGCACCCAAATCATTCAGTGTTTTGAACAAGCAAGGGGAAACGGTACGTACCCACTCCTGTGGTGGATTTTCCAAAACATGAATGAATGATGCCATGTTTTTGTGCGAGTTACTTTTTTTGTGGGTGTATTGAGTGAAGTGACACTTGGTCGATTTTTGGGTAATTGTTTTGTTTTTTTACTTGTGTGTGTGTGTGTTTTGTGTGTGTGTGTGTGTGTGTGTGTGTGTGTGTGTGTGTGACACTGTATGTGTGGTGTGGGTGTGTGTGGTTGCGCGCGCGCGGGTGTGGGTGTGTGATGTTGTGTGTGTATGAGGGCGGGGAAGGGTATAGGGGGGTTGTGTGTTTGTGTCGGGGTTTTGTTGTTGTTTTTTTTTGTTTTGCTTGAGGCGTCGCTTTTTTGTTGTTGTTGGGATGAGAAACAGGAAACATTGTATTGAAATCTGAAATCAGAAAATAAGAACGAGCATAGCTGTGGGCTATTCCTGAACGAGGGAAGAAAAAGAAGGGGAGAAGAAAAGAAAACGCCACGTGTCAAGGGTTTATTTAAGGCTGATGTCACACACAGGTGTTTTTCTTCGAAACTTATTTTCAGAAATTTATAAACAAAAACGCTTGCTTAGAGAGAGAGAGAGAGAGAGAGAGAGAGAGAGAGAGAGAGAGAGAGAGAGAGAGAGAGAGAGAGATTTTGATTTATTCTTTTATATCGAGGATAATTGAATAAGCACTCTTGTGCTTTTTTTACATCCAGTCCCCTTGTGTATGCAGTTTTGTAAATGTCATCTGTTCCCACCGGCACATGATGGCCTACTCTTATGAAAAGCGGAACAGGAGAGAGAGAGAGAGAGAGAGAGAGAGAGAGAGAGGAGAGGAGAGAGAGAGAGAGAGAGAGAGGAGAATTTTGTTGGTTTGGTTTTTTTTGTGGTTTTTTTTGGGGGGTCGTTGTTTTTAGCTTTGGAGGGCTGGAGAATATAAACATCGCGTGGGGTAGTGCAGGTTTTTCCGATGCACATATCCAAGTCATTTTCCACATTATTTTTCTTTCCACTTCTGCCAACAACAATAATAATCACTCAAGCTATCTTGCTCAGAACGTATGACAAAAACAGAGAGAGCGTAAGGGCTGAAGAAATGTGAACATATAAATACAGGGAAGAAAAATGATTAAATTGTTGATAAGAAGGAAGATGGCAGGACGGTTAAGACGTTCGCCTGCCTAATAAGTACGCCGTGAGGTCCTGGGTTCGATTTCCACCCTTGCCCCCTTTTCCCAAGCTTGACGAAAAAAAATCGATCTGAATGTCAGAGTCCTTCGAAGGAGACTATTATCCGGGGCCCCTGTGTGCGAAAGCGTGCAGAACTTCTTTCGCACACATTTTATTTTTGTTGTTTTGTTTTTTTAAAGAGAAGAAAACACGTTCTGCCTCTCAAAGAGTAGGTCATTGTGTGCCAGTAGGAACGGCTGACAACAATTAAAAAAATTAAGACGAAAATTGCATGCACACAGGTGTCGGCTTTAAGACACCATCCTGAAGTCGGCATACGGCTACCTAAACGGTGTGAGAGGAGGGGGGGGGGGGGGAGGGTCACAGACGCTGAAATCTCGCCATTGGTAAACTTGGGAGCGTTTACCAAGGAACAAACAAAAAGAAAACAAAAAAGACTAATAATGATGCTCAGGTGTGTGTGTGGCTTTGGGGAGATAATTGCTACGAAGTCGGTCAGCAATGTCGTCTGTATAGAGATTAACCCCCCCCCCCCCCTCCTCCCCACTGCCCTCCACCACCCCTCCCCCTCCCCACCACCAGCCGACGTTCCTCCTCCTCCTCTCCTTTCTTCGTTGACATCCTGCATTCCTGCCTAAGTGCTGTTTGCTTGCGAATTTCAACGCTTTTCTTCTGGAGCAAATAGATCGGGTTAAACAACTAAAACGATGGCAAATATTCATCTTGTTTTCTCTTAGCACTAAAATCACATGACAAATTGCTTCGTGGTATTTCTTTCATTTTGAAAGAAAACCAAAGAGATGACCAGAGTTGTCGATGTGTAATGATTGCAGGAGTGGAAAAGTAAGCAAAATTATTGAGAGGCTTTTACTTGGACTGACGTCAGTGTAGTGTGGAGTGACGTTGGTTTTTCGTCATGTTTTTTATTTTGGTTTGATCTGAGGTTTTTCTGTCTTCTGCACTGCAGGGGTGTTTGTTTGCTTTTTATAAAAGCACATTTTGATCAGCACACCTCAGGAATGAAAGGAAGTACAACTCTCACAACGAAAAAAATGCTGGAAATCTTAAAGAGCCTCTGCTACATATTTTTCCCTATCGCATTTTTCAGATTTCTGCGTGCATCAAGTACCGCTGACTAAAAAGGAGAAAAAAAATACAAGAGAAATGAAGATGCTGAGTAAAATATGCAACATGATAAAAAAAGAAAGCAAACTCTAATACCAATACCAATACAAAGACATGGTTCTCAAAATGGAGGGACCTTGCAGTAGATGGTGATTTGGGGACATTATGCAAAAAAATAAAAACAAACAAAAACTCCCGAGAAAAAAATGCTATTGGACACCATTCCCAAACATTGCAAAATAGATGAATAAAGATATATCAAAACACAAAACGATGTGCAAAAAAATAATAATCTAGAAATGAAAGAAAAAAAAAAAACAGTCAAAAAAGACAAACATAAGAAAGGGAGGTTATTATGTAGGTAAAGCGCAACACGCGAAATGAAGCAGGGGAAAAAATCGACAACAACAACAAAAGAAAAACGGTATGCAAAACCAAAAGGGAGGTATATAAGATCACACGATATGGTGAAACAACAAAAAAGAAGCCTATCAAATAACGTTAAAAGTGGAACTCAAGAGTTTTCTGTTCAACACCCCCACCCCTTCCCTCCAAAACAACAAAAATCTCTATTCAGTGAAAGACTTAATAAACTGTCATACCATGCATACCTCCCCCCCCCCCCCCTAACCTCTTCCTCCCTCCCTCCGAAAAAACAAAAAAATCTTTAGTCGGTGAAAGACTTAATGAACTGTCATACCATGCATATCCCCCCACCCCCACCCTCACCCCCAACACTACCAACACCCCCACACCCACCCCTCTCCTCCCTCCCTGTGCATATTTCTCCGTGGTGGTGGAGTGAGTGAACCAGCTTGGTGACGTTGGCTGCGGTATGCTGACGTCACGGGCGCCGTGAAGCGTGACGTGATGGCGTGACCTGACGATATCTCTGCTTTTCACCGCGAATCACGACCCACCAACCAACCAACCACCGACCGACCGACCGACCACGCCACACAAAAAAAGGAGACTTACTTGGTTGAAGGCAAGAGGGCACAAGATAGAGTTTAATAATATGCACAGCTCTTTGGAGTATGTATGATTTGTCAACGATTTTGAATGGTAATTGCACTCACCAAATCGGTTCAAGGTGTCTTATGTGTGTGTGTGTGTGTGTGTGTGTGTGTGTGTGTGTGTGTGCGTGTGGGAGAGAGATGAGATGTGTGTGTGTGTGTGTGTGGTGGTGTGTGTGTGTGGGGTGTGAGTGTGTGTGTGTGTGTATGTGTGTGTGTTTATTTTTTTATTTTATTCTTTTATATCGAGGATAATGGGTAAGCACTCTTTGTGCTTTTTTACATCCAGTCCCTGTGTGTATCAGTTTTGTAAATGTCATCTGTTCCCACCAGCACACGTGGCCTACCTTACGAAAAGCGGAACAGGATTTAACGTGTGCGCAAGATGTTGTGGTAGGTGTGTTTATGTTATGAGGCTTGGAGAGAGAGGAGGAGAGAATCAGAGAGATTGTGGGTGTTTGGGAGTTGTGCATGTTATGTGTGTGTGTGTGTGTGTGTGTGTGTGTGGTGGAGGAGGTGGTATGGGGGATCGCCGTGTGAAGGAAGGGGTGGGGGTGTTCAAGAAGGGGGCTGGAGTAAGATCGGGGAGGAGGCAAAGATTGTTACATTACAATTAATTGTCAGACACAAAAATGGCCTGAGAGAGCTGCTTGGTGGTGGTTAGTTGATACAGTTCTTAAAATTCAGTTGGAAAGCTCCGCTGGGACTCTGATATAATCAAAGAAAGAAAGAACAAAAACGACCATATTGACAACCATAAGAACAGGATGGTGATGATATTAATAATATTGATCATAGTAGTAGTAGTGTAGTAGAGATAATAATGTTAATAATAGTAGTAATGATAATGATTATGATAATGATAATAATAATTTCATTAATGCCAATAATAATAATAATAAATGTCTCTTACACCAGTAAGTAAATAACGTTTTAGCTCTCAGCATTTTATAGATAACAAAAGAATCCGAAAGTATGTCTCTGTCTCTGTCTCTTTCTCTGTCTCTGTCTCTCTCTCCTCTCTCTCTCTCTCTCTCTCTCTCTCCTCTCTCTCTTCTCTCTCTCTCTCTCTCTCCTACACATACAAAATGAATAAACACACACACAATAAACAAGAAATAAACTAAATAGTAAAATGTACACGTGCGCGCACTTCTCTCCTCTCCTCTCTCTCTTCTCTCTCTCCTCTCTCTCTCTCTCTCTCTCTCTCTCTCTCTCTCTCTCTCTCTCTCTCTCTCTCTCTCTCTCTCTCTCTCTCACACACACACACACACACACACACACACACACACACACACACACACATTATTTTACTCTAATCTATTTAGTCATATGGTACAGGATGAGCCGCACTTGAAAAACAGTGCACCTGTGCACCTGTAATGAGGGTAGGATCTGAGTCAAGCAAGAGAACAGTCATCTTTATTTACATCGTAAACAGACGATACGCTGTGACGCAATCTAATCTAACCCACCAAATCACTCATCTTCACAATGCGTCATATCACTTAGCCCACATTCTAGATAAAAAAAAAAAAACCGAGGCCCCGTGTGTGAACGCACGCTGAACATCTTACGAACATGTTAAATCCTGTTCCGCTTTTCGCAAGAGTAGGCCATCGTGTGCCGGTGGGAACAGATGACATTTACAAAACTGCATACACGCGGGGACTGGATGTAAAAAAGCACGAGTGCTTATCCCATTATCCTCGTATAAAAGAATAAAAGAAAAAAAAAGGAAGAATTCTGTTAGGGCCAAAAATCGTGATGTATGTTATTTACACAACTGGTATATTATCGGCCAGTTTACTAACGGCGTGGAGACATTGCAAACAGACGGTATGTTGTCACGCAATCTAACCCACCAAATAACACGACATCACAATGCGTCATATATTCACACTCTATTAGACCTGAAATCGTGATTTCAGTGAATCGTATATATATATATATCTTTGTTGTGTGTTGTGTGTGTGTGTGTGTGTGTGTGTGTGTGTGTGTGTGTGTTATGTATGTCAACACGCAACTGAGGTATATCGGGCAAGTGACTAACACCAACAAACAACAAACGATACTTTTTTGTAAAATGCCCCTTTTAAAAGTTGACACGCGCCACTGAATAAGGTAACGACTCGAATTGAGCAATAAGAAAATAAATAAGTAATATTTAAAAAGGGGGCTAAAGAAGAGGGAAGTGGAGGGGGAGGACGAGGAGGAAGGGTGGGGGGGGGGGGGATTTGAATAACGTTCGTGCCTGGGGATTGAATGGGATCGACCGGCAAGCTGTGCCTCCACGGTGACTCCGCGTGATGCGAAAGAAGACCCCCCATTCAACCCGTTTTCAGCGTCCGTGTATATAACCATGATATGCGCGGCAGGGGCACTTTATTTTATTCTGTGACTAAAGCAGTCGCGTAGTCATCTTTGAAGGGTAGCAGTGGTTGTAGTCAACAAAAAAACACGCACAGGCAGGCTGCGTATGAAAAAGCAGGTGTAAATTCATCTAGGTGTGGCGGTAGGGTCGTCCACACCTGACTGGGCTTGGTCGTCAGGGATAAAGTTTCAAGGGTGACTGTGTCAATCATCTGCGTCTGAACCATTTGTCAATTCTTCCTGGGCCTGGCCTAACCCACGTGTAGTGGGGAGTTTTTGATTCATAAAAATCGGGAGTTGTAGTTGAAGTTGTAGTTGAAGTGTGTGAGAGTGTGTGGTGTGAGGTCGGAGTAGTGTGGCTTTTTAATCCGTCTGAGGGAATAAAGAAAGAGGAGATAGGGAGAAGACTGCACTGTTTGTGTGTGACAGTGGAGTGTGTGTGACTTTAGGCCTAAGCCAGAAACAGAGAAGAGAAGATAGGAGAAGACTTGAAATTTT
>CM060320.1:58530732-58533232 GCA_030674155.1 Stramonita haemastoma | reverse complement strand
TAGGGGAGAGACAGAGAGAGTTCAGGGGGGGGGGGGGTACGTGCTGATATATTTTACTGGTTGTACCTGTTAGTACATCTTGATGATATGTAAATCAGTGCCCCAGGTTTGATGAAATGGCCTAGATGGCTGCCAAACAAACTGCAAACTAGATTTTTGCGAGTACTTTTCGGTGCATGTGTACTCTGGTGGCTCTGTGTAAGTGTGTGTGTCTGGGGTGTAGTGTAAGTGTGTGTGTGTGTGTGTGTGTGTGTGTGTGTGTGTGTGTGTGTGTGTGTGTGTGTGTGTGTGTGTGTGTGTGTTCGCAGTGATCGATAATTCATGCACAGAATTTGGCCGTTTTCAGGTCAAGGGGCCTGACGGTAGTGACTACCAAAAAAAAAATTCAAAATAATCTTTAATTGGTTTATATTAAGCTGAGTCAGGGATAAAACTGCAGCAGCAAGATTATGTGCTCGTCAGAATATCCTATGAATTCGGAGATATCAATACACTCTATAGACAGAAATGCATACATTCCTATTCATCTTCTTCATTGAATGTCTTTCGAAAATTTAGCATACGTTGTTTTTTTTTTTTCAAGTTTGTATTTCAACTATATCATCTTACGTTGTTGTTGTTTTTATAGATATTGCTGTTTTTTTTTTAGCTCGGATTTTTTAAAACCATTTTTATTCAGCGGATCTTTTGTGTTGGTTTTTTTGTTTTGTTTCTAAAATCACTTATCTAAATATACGTTAAACTGAAGATACCATTGATCCCACGCTAATAATTGTGATGTTGTGTGTGTTGCAGCAAAGCTCATGGAAGAAAATCCGCAGCATCATCCGGTGGTCTCCCTTCATCCAGGTGTTCAAGAAACACCGCTACCCCTGGATACAGCTAGCTGGCCACCACCAGGGAGAGACAGAGGGAGAGGAGGGGAGAGAGAGAGAAGAGGAGAGAAGACAGAAGACAGGACAGACAGACAGACAGACAGGGACAGAGAGAGACAGAGAAGAGAGACAGAGAGAGAGACAGAAGGAAGACAGAGAGAGACACAGACAGAGAGAGAGAGAGACAGACAGACAGAGACAGCCCAGAAAAGACAGACAGACAGACAGACAGACAGAGCAGTCAGTGCACAGAAAGAAAACCTCAGGCATAGCCTATTAAATGTCACACGGAAAAGTGTGTGAAAGGTCAATAGCCGACAGAGATCAGCGATGAAGGATCTCTTTTTTGAACATCTGACAGGCACCGAAAGAAAAAAACCAACAAAAAAAAAACATCCCAACAACCTGGGCTGGAGGTAGCAATGTCTATGTGTGTTTGTACGCGCTAGCGAGCAAGCAAATATATACACACACACACACGCGCACGCACACACAGACACACCACCTTCAATTCCACCAACATGCCCCCCTCCCCCCTCTCTCTTCCATACTCTCTCTCTCTCTCTCTCTCTCTCTCTCTCTCTCTCTCACTCTCTTCTCTCTCTCTCTCTCTCTCTTTCACACACACACACACACACACACACACACACACACACACACACACACACCACACCACACACACACACACACATTTTTGTTTCACTAGCTCACGTGTGTTTGATATCACCATTGTGAAACAAGAGATTCTTTCACTCTGTTGACAACACAAAGAGAACGACACTGCCCCTATTGAATTCGTTTGTCATGTTGAAGTGTATGAAATATGTAGGGCATTGACATTGTTGGGGAGAGAGAGGAGAGAGAGAGAGAAGAGAGAGAGAGAGGAGAGAGAGGAGAGAGAGAGAGAGAATGATCTTGACAGAGAAGAGAGAGAGAGATGTGTGTGTGTGTGTGGTAGTGTGTGTGATGTGGTGGGTGGTGTGTGTACTGTGTGTGTGTGTGTGTGTGTGTGTGCGCGCGCGCGCGTGCATAGTAGCAGATGCAGCAGTAGTAAAAGTAGAAGTTGAAGTTGTAATACTGGTAATAGTAGAAGCAATAGTAACCAGCAGTAGGAAGTGGTAATAATTAGTCGTAGTAGATTCAGCAATTAAGTAGGGGTTGCTATCCTTTTATATTATTTATTCAAATTATTATTTCCAAGGGCAGTGAAATAATCTTTCTTGTGCTGTTTTTACATCCAGTTTCGTGTGCATGCAGTTTTATATATAATTATGTTTCCCTCTGTTCCCACCAACAAAACAACGGCCTACTCTTCCGAAAGTTTGAATAGGAGGGGAATTTTTTTTTGGTGTGTTCGCACACTTGACCTTGGTTCATCTCATTTGACTTTCGGAGATGTGGAGTTGGCACTGATGTTAACTCCAGGGGGGAAATCTCCCTGAACGTGGTCTCAATCGCAAGGTACAAGATATGAACAGAAACTTAATTGCTCACTTACATATATGGAATCATGAAAAGGCAATAAAAAAAAAATGGCCACTAACATTACTTTGTGTGTGCCCCCAACATTTATCACTGAAGGCAATAAAAAAAAAAAGGCCTCTAACATCACTGTATGTGTGCCC
>CM060320.1:58510732-58520732 GCA_030674155.1 Stramonita haemastoma | reverse complement strand
TAAAACGACCTTAATTTTCAAAAACTTCTCATACATGGTGGAATGGCTAAGAGGTATGGTGTATCATGTTTTGATTCTCTGAAGGTTAACACTACAATCACATACTCATGTGTTGTTTTTTCTGTGTTTCAGGCCAAGTATTTACAACGGCTGAGAGACATTTGTGCAACACAAGAATCATCCGAGTTTTTCCGGTGTCATGAGGTAAGAGTTTAGGTCATTAATTATGGCTACCAAAGGTTTAAATTAATCTGAAAATTGTGTATCGTTATACAGTTTGCATTCATCGTAATAGCTGATGACATAGGTGTGTTTTGCTAGATACTGTGAAAAAGATGATATGATTGTGACCATTTTTTGAGAGTTTAATATGTTTGGTGCTATTATTATACTATTTTTTTTTGTTCTATAAATCCTTCTACTTGAGAAAGTTATGAATATGGACACTATCATGGGAACATGCTGACTACAATGAAATCATATTACTTTTTGAAACTGCCATCATCATCAATGAAAAAAAGCAGGATTTTGTTCTAAGATGAGCTACCACTTCCCAAATCCCTATGGCTTTGACAGCAAGTAAAACGTTTGTTTTTCATAGGTACTGTCAAGTTTTGTAGATGCCCCATGAAGTTTTCTCAACATCTTTCCTTGTAAAGAAGTTTTTAGAATCTGCAGACGCCTTTGGGGCAAGGGAGGCAATTCAAGCCATTAAACATGCATGTTGATTTTTGCCTTTCCAGCTTTCTTCAGGGGAGTTTATGACCGACTTGATATTTCATGCATGGCCTAATAAACAGAAACTAAATGTTGGATTGATAGAATTGACATCTTGATACCATCAAGAAGAAAGTAAGACTACATCCACCATCTGCTTTATTGCACACACATTGATGTCTTCTTTATCAAATGCTCAGACAACTATGCCCACTTTGAAGTCATCTCAGTTTTAACAAGGTGACAGCCCCTAATTCGCCCCGGCCTCTGTGGTCAGCAAAGAGCTATCTATCTATCTATCTATCTGTCTGTCTGTCTGTCTGTCTGTCTGTCTGTCTATCTTTCTATCCCTGAGTCTGGCGACCTTTGGGGCACCCCTGAAGACTTGACAACCAGTTCCCTCCATTCCTCTCTCTGTTCTGCCTTTCTCAAAATTTGGTGGAGTTCTAGGCCTGTCCATTCACTGATGTTGTCCTCCCATCTCTTCCTTAGTCAGTTAGGAGCTATAACCAAGACTGTTACACTGGACTTAGATCAACTTTTTCCTCTTTTCCTTCAACAGGTTGTGGGCAGTTCCCTGCTGTTCGTGCACGACAGCCAGGGGCAGGTGAACGTGTGGATGATCGACTTTGGCAAGACGGAGCCGCTGCCCAAAGGCGTCAGCATCAACCACCGCGCGCCCTGGCAGGAGGGCAACCACGAGGACGGGTACCTGTTCGGGCTGGACAACATCATCACCATTCTGGAGGACCTGCAGGCCTCCTCTGTGGCCTAGTAGGGCCTGGAAACTACGCTGTAAAAAGAACTACTGCAGAAGGTTTCATCATCTCGTGGGTGACCTCTCCCTCCACCCAGTCTGGAGACGACGAGGACGATGTTGTTCTCTTTCTCTGTTTCGGCATCAGCCCTGAACTGGTGTTGGGGTCCTGGTGGCCTTGTTCCTGGAAGCCAAGCCGCGCGGCCAGTCACTTACTGACTGTGGAGTGCAGGGATCACAGTCCCTACCACCCTTTGCTGGAGAACTGAGGAAGATTTCAGAAGGGTTGCGGCACAGAGGAAAAGGCTGCAGGAGATCTGGGGTACCCCAGACTGTTTGCATCCGCTGTGTTGTCGTAGCAGCCGCTGTGTGTGTGTGTGTGTTTTTTTTTTGTTATTTCAGCCAGAGAAACTCCTCCCTTGTTAGTTTGCTTGGACATTGCAGTCTGAGGAGTCTGTGAGATTGTGTGTAGGTGTGTGTGTGTGTGTGTGTGTGTGTGTGTGTGTGTGTGTGTGTGTGTGTGTGTGTGTAGTGTGTGTGTGTGTGTTGTGTGTGTGTGTGTGTGTGTGTGTGTGTGTGTGTGTTGTGTGTGTGTGTGTGTGTGTGTGTGTGTGTGTGTGTGTTTTGTGTGTTGTGTTGTGAGTGAGGGTGTTGTGTTGTGTGTAAGAAAGACTTGATACGCCTTTTCAAACAGTCCACGAGTCACAAAATTCTGACAGCAAAATGGTCTGCTGTTTTCTGTGAGAGTGTCTGTTTTTCTTGTACCCTCTTTTCGCCCTCTATGTAACCCCCCCCCCCCCCCCCCCCTGTCCCATCCACCCACCCCCACCCTGCCCTCTGTGTGGCTGCAATTTCTGCACTGGCATTTGGGGTAGGGGGAGTTAACTTTTTTCTCTTTTTTTTTTTTTTTTTTTTTTTTGGGGGGGGGGGGGAGGTGGTCACTTGATGGGACTTGTGCCTGAATACTTTCTCAATTCGTTGACTCTCCCGTTGTCGTCTATTCAAACAGTCTTGCACCAAACAGTACCCCTCCCTCCCCCTACATTGTGTCATCTCTTGCAAAAAAAACAAACTCAAAGTGTTGCCCAAGAGACTAGCTAGATGCATGGTCAGATTTTGGGGTGGGGTGGGAGAAGGGGTGGTGAGAGGTGTGTGTCTGTCTTGGTTTGAGTTTTTTTGGTGTTGTGTCAGTGGGGAATGGGGGTACGCTGTTTGATAGCTTTGAGTCTTGATGGAATGTTTTTTCATCTGGACCGTCATCCTGATTTGGCAGCTGTTCGCTTTTCCGTTATCTCTCTGTTACCTCGTTCCTTACAGTGCTGTTATCTTCTGTCACATTGTTGTTTTGGTTGCTGTAGCAGACAGAATATGAAAGGAAACAAAACTGGAAGAGGGGGGGGGGATGTCCAAACAAAATCAGCTACACAGAATAGAGTATTTTATTCTTTTAAAAAATCTCTCTCTCTCTCTCTCTCTCTCTCTCTCTCTCTCTCTCTCTCTCTCTCTCTCTCTCTCTCTCTCTCTCTCTCTCTCTCTCTCTCTCTCTCTCTCAACACACACACACACACACACACTGTACGCATGTACATATTTATTGATCAGAGGATAGGGGTTGGTTGATATGGTTGTTAAGTGGGTTTTTTTCTCTTTTTCTCTCGTTTTGCTTTCTTTATTGGGGGAGGGGGGGGGGTGAGTCTTATCATTGAGATCTATACCATCTTCATTGAAGTACTTTCCATACTTTTTCCCCTCCCCCACCTCCCCTCCCTCCCCATTTGCCTGTCCAGTATAATTTTGATATTAATTTTACAATGCCCAATAACCACAGTTCCTTTTTTGTGCATTCCAGATTTTGCAAACAAATCTTCTCTAAATAAAAACCGGAATAAAAGAAGAAAGAAAGAAAGAAAGAAGAGAAAGAATAGAAAGAAAAGAAAGAAAGAAAGAAAGAAGAAAGAAAGAAAGAAAGAAAGAAAGAAAGAAAGAAAGAAAGAAAGAAAGAAAGAAAGAAAAGAAGACAAAAGAAGAAAGAGTGAGTGAGCAGATAGTTCTTCATCCCCAGTCTTACATTCAGGCAGAAGACAAAACTCTTGGTGCCTTGTTGTTATCTTTTCTTCAGTGGTGGGAGGAAGTGTGGGTGGAGAAAGAGACTTGTTTCTGGCTTCACACACAGATCAGTGCACTGACACTTGCATCCCAGTCATCAAGTGTTGGGAACTAAAATTGGCAACAACAACAACAAAAAATAAAATAAAATGTGTGTGTGTGTGTGTGTGTGTAAGGTATGTGTGTGAAGTTGTGTGTGCGTGCGTGCGTACGCGTTGTGTGTAAAGTGTGTGTGTGTGTGTGTGTGTGTGTGTGTGTGTGTGTGTGTGTGTGTGTGAACTCTACTGCGACTGTTGTGTGGTAGATGTTTTCCTTCAATCCACTCTTGTTAGCATTTCTAGTCAGGGACATGTTAGCGTTCGTACGTGGCTCAGTGGACTTGTAGTCGCCAGATCTGTCAATTGTGTAGATTGTGTGTGTGTGCGTGTAAACTTTAAAGGACCTTTTACTTGTTTTAAAACGTGTTAGATTTGGTGGGGGGGGGGGGGGGTTAACTTTCAAGGACCTTTGAGTTGATAAAAAAGCGAACATATTGTGTATGGAAGTGTTTTTTTCATGTTGTGAACTTCAATGTTAAAAAGTTTTGTTGAATAATACTGCAAGTGAAACAAGACATGGGCACAAGAGCGGAGGAAGTAAAGCGTTTGATATGTCTGGGGTTACTGGTTCGAATCTGTTCAGCATGATACATTAAAGTGTGGAGATTTTAATAACCTCCCTGTTTCGTATAATGTGCAGACCTGCCAATGCCTTAGACCCGTTGTGTGAGCATGCATGCATGCACAAGGTCAAATTATGCATGTTGAAACTACCACATAATGCCTGTCTGCATGTTGTGGGTAAAGACGTGGGGAGAAATACCCTATGTGTGTTAATTGTGACTGAGAGCCAGCATTCTGATGTAGGTTAGGATTATTTTTTAAGTTGGGAAAAATTGTTTTAAAGATATTATTATTGGTCATTTTTTAGGTTATTCTTTTTTTTTACCCTTGTTTTTTGTTTGTTGTTCAAGAAGATATTGAATGAGATATGTTGATGTTGTGTTAAGATGGATATTGCTTTGTGATATTGTTACCAACCTCACCATGTGTAGATAGGGTATGAATGTGTCACCCGGTATGTATGAAGATGAATGAAAGACAAAGGATGACTTTTGTAGATATTTTGTACGATTCTTTCAAAGTTGTGGCGTTTTAAAAAAAAAAAATGAAGAAACAAAAAAAAAATGCATAACTTGTGTGCAAGGCTTCAAAAATCTGTGAAAGCCTTTCCTGGTAAATTGTGCAAAGCAAATTGTGTGTGTCATGCAATAGAAATGATCCCCAATAAAAATGTTTTTTCAAAGTATGGCTTTTATGCCACTAGCCTATATGTGGAGATGGCTCTTTCTCAATAGTATTGACAGCTTTAGTGTAATTTCTTGTCCTGTTAGTCTCTTCCCCAGGAGGAATATCGGAGAATCTTTCAAAACATAAACAGCATCTTTGCATTCTGGAAATCCTGTGCTAGAAATTTCCATTTTTTGCTGCCCTCTTTCTTGCTGGTTTTCCATTGTTCTGATCCATTTTCCTGTCTGCTAGCAAACGGAATGTGTCTTCAGATCTGAGCTCTGACCTGGGGGTGGTTTCCTTGTTGCCAAGCAGTGTATTACCACTCTCAGTCATACTCCATTTCTCAGTGTGAAAAATGAAGGATCTGCTCTCTCCCTCATTGAGCATATGCATTTACCCACAAGCCCTGAGCCACCTATTTTTCCACGTTTTTTTTCCCCAGTCCGTGTTTACTGTCTTCTTTTTTTATCTTTTTCTTTTCAAAATTGAAAGTTGCCAGTGACAAGGCTATTGTTGTTCTTTTAGGTGTTCTATGTGTGTATTGCACACACCACCTCGGTTTGTCAGCCTGTGTGAGGAGACTAGCATCCAAGGGGCCAGTCTTGGTCCAGTGGACGAGAAACGAGTTCCACTCTAGGTGGGATTGAACCCCAGACCACTTTGCTTACTACATCCCTGATCGTCTCTGAAGAGCAATAGCAGACACTGAACACACTCGCTTAGCCTTGGTCACCAAAAAATCACATCTGTAAAGAATTGGAGAAAAAGGATATAGGTCAGATTGAAGGAATAAATGAAACGAATAATGGAGAAAAGATACCTTAAGGAAGGTGGTGTCTAGATATTGGCAATGGCACAGTGACATATTTCATGTGACTCAAAAAACGCTTTCATTTGTTGCTTTACACGATTCAGTTCTATGTTAATTCCATACGTTATATCTTTCACTTCAAATAAAAAAGAACCGCTGAATATTATTCAGTTCTAAATGTTTTGAGTATGAAAATTTGCACCAAGTAATTGAGAAAACTGTGCTTGTTTTTCTCCCCTTGAAATACTATTGATGATGGAGTTAATTGACATTTGTACTTTGTGTTTTACCTTTGAGGATAAATCATTATGAAGATCTTGATTCAGGACAGACAGACAGACAAACAGACAGGCAGTCAGACAGATAGACAAGACAGACAAAGAGCACATTGAAAAGGGATGAAGAGTTTGTTTTGTTTTGTCTTTAACTTAACGTCTGTTCACTCAAAGTTGTATTAAGACGATTCTCGTATGTAAAGGTTTCTGTTTGCGTTCTCTTCTGATTATACCCCTGCAAAGACTTGAAAAACAAGACTGTTCTTTTTAAATGGCAACAACAACAACAAAACCCTTACCAACATCATGCTACGCACCAAGGTATACCTACCCACACCCCTTTGAGAAACCAGACTTCTTTGAACACCAAATCTACTGTTACTACCCGTTTTTGATTTGTGTATGCTGTTTGGTCGTACTCTGATTTTTTTTTTTTTTTTTTTTTTTTTGGGGGGGGGGGTGAGGGGGGAGGGTGCCTGTTTTGTTTTCGGGTTTTTTTTTAGAGATGTTTTCCAGTCATGAACTCGAAAGATGGTGATAATTATGTGAATTTGATGCTATGCTATTAAATAAATGACGATGTTGAAAACCTAAGCCGTTGTTTTTTCAGTCTTGGCGTTTTGGAGTGGTTGGAGTTGTGTGGTGAAGTGAAAGATGAGTTTGCTAAACAAAGACATTAACTTTCAGCATGTAAGCCCTTTTTCCCGTTCCTCAGCTAGAGCTCCGAGGCTCACCAGTGGTCAGATTCTGCATGATTATGTGACTGCATTTTTGCCCACCCTGAAGGTAGCCATATTCCGACTTCGAGGGTATATCCTTGGTATGTTCGTGTGTCCGTAACCTCCCAAACGCCTACAATTAACAGGATCTTTAACAAGCGCAGCATATTTGATCTTCTGCATGTGTATATACACGAAGAAATTTAAGGCACTAGCAGGTCTGCACTTGAAGTTGACCTTGGAAGATCGTAGAAATCCTCACCCTTAATTCACCAGACGCCACCGAGATTCGAACCCACAACTTCACGGATCCATGGGATTGAAGTCGAACGGTCTTAACCGCTCGTGTGTAGCGTTCGTCGGTGAATAAACGATTTTGTGCATTTGAAGCCCAAATAGTTATTGCCTTCAATGGTGATGCGGTCAAGACTTCATCACGCCTCAGATAATAGTAAAACTGATATAACAGTGCATGTCTGCACAGAGACTCAGACAGATCGACAGACGGACAGACAAACAGAGAAAAGAAACAGACCCCTATAGTAAAACTAATACAAAAGTGCGTATCTTCATAGAGACACAGACAGATAAACAGACAGACAAACAAACAGAGAAAAGAAACAGCTGAACAATTAGAGACCCCAAAAACTATCTGTAGGAGATTACAACAATCGGCTCTCTGAACACTCAAAAGTTCAGCAGATCTCTCCTTGGTGGCTACTTCACGGCAACACTTTCACTACCGATAGCTCCCAATAAAGGCTTAGTCGGGTACAACTACCCTCTGTGTGTGTTGTGTGTGTGTGTGTGTGTGCGTGCGTGTGTGTGCTGCGTGCGTGCGTGTGTGTGTGTTTGTGTGTGTGAGAGAGAGAGTGTGTGTGAGTGTGTGTGTGTGTGTGTGTGTGTGAGTGTGTGTGTGTTGTGTGTGTGTGTGTTGTGTGTGTGTGTGCACGCGTGCGTGCGTGTGTGTGTGTGTGTATGTGTGTTTATGTCTGTCTGTGTCTGTATGTATGTGCTAAGTTCAAGATGAGCGCTGTCTTGGGATGGTTGAAAAGAACCCACAACTGTTCAACACAATCCAAGCACATCCCCAGTTCCTTAGTGTATCATAACCAGCACCAGGAAGGAGTTGGGGTTAGCCTAGTGGTTACAGCGTTGAGCTCGCGAGTTGAAGATCCAGGTTCGAGCCACCACTGAGATGCCCAGTCAAGCGGACTTTTCCCCCAGGAGTTAACACCACCTACTGAATCCACTACGCCAAAAGTCCATACAGCAACAACAAAAAAGGAAGACATTGTAGAAAACGCATGGACACTGGTGTCGTGTCCAGACATCCTGCCCGAAGTCGGTATGTGGCCACCTTTAACAGTGGGGCCAAAGCGGTGGCACACACTATAGTGTCACCACTGCTGAGCCTCGGAGCTCTAGCCGAGAGCGAAAAGAAACATGACCAAAGCCAACAACACCAACACCAACAACAAAACAACGACCTTTTCACTTTCTAAGTGGCTGCATTATTTCTGGACATCTGATCCTCTCGAAGAATGATCGTCCTTTCTCACCCCTACCCCACCCCCACTCTGTCTGTCTGTCTGTCTGTCTGTCTGTCTGTCTGTCTGTCTGTCTGTCTGTCTGTCTTCTCTCTCTTCTCTCTCCTCTCTCTTCTCTCTCTCTCTCTCTCTCTCTCTTCCTCTCCTCTCTCTCTCTCTCTCTCTCTTCTCTCTCTCTCTCCCCACGTTAAATCCTGTTCCGCTTTTGGTAAGACTAGGCCATCGTGTGCCGGTGGGAACAGATGACATTTACAAAACTGCATACACACGGGGACTGGATGTAAAAAAGCACAAGAGTGCTTAATCCATTATCCTCGATATAAAAGAATAAATCAAAATCAAATCTCTCTCTCTCCACCCTCATACTCAGCACCCACCCCCCCTTTTTTTCACTCATACAATGCAACAACAACAACAACAAGAATACTGACAATAGTTAATTACATAAAAGCATGTCTGGGCAGGAACAGCCACTGCGTTTTAGAAGCAAGAACAACAAGAGAGACAGAGAGAGACACAGAGACAGAGACAGAGAGAGAGACAGAGAGACTTATAAGCCTGAAATCGCTGCCATCTCAGTTTTCAGCCTAAACCCCTGTCACCCCCCATCCCCCACCCCCCTCTCCGACCCCAGCCCACTCAGCTATCCCTCCCAATTGACCCCCCTCCCCCCCTATCAGCCATTGCTTACTACCCCCCCCCCCCCCCCCCCCCCCTCATCTCCACCCACCGTCCTCAATTTTCACAAGCCATTATTATCCATAGTAGTTGCTTATTGTGGCTCAGACAACACTTTCAACGCCCATTTGAGTCTCAGCCCCCCCCCCCCCCCCCCATTACACCCCACACTCCTCCTACTTACACACACACACACACACACACACACACACACACACACACACACACACACACACACACACACACACACACACAACTCTACGCTACACACACACACACACACACACACACACACACACACAACTCTACACTACACACACACACACACACACACACACAACACACACACACACACACACAACACATCCCCCCCCCCACACACACACACACTCTTCCTAAACACACACACATACACACATTCCCCCCCCCCCCCCCCCCCCCCCCCCCCCCCACTTACTTCGTCTTTCTCTTCTCTTAGCGAAAGCGTACTGTATATAATGCCGTACAGTCCATTATAAGCCTTTTGTGTTGGAGGCTTTTGCACCTGTCAGACAATCTGTTGGGTTTATAAAACCCCGTTCTTGTCAGTGGAAACGATCAGTGGGGCAACACGTCACAACAAGTTTATCACCTAGATCTATCTACCTAACGTTTTGCCTCTGTTCAAAGTTTGGACAGCATAGTAGTGTGAGTGTGTATGTGTGTGTTTGATGTGAGGTTTTAGGAGGGGCATTTTGTTGTTATTGTTGTTGCTGTTGTTTTAACAAAACAAGACGCATCAATCTTGGAATGAAGCCGACTGGAACCACCTTTCTGGTGAGTTTTTTTTTCTTCTTTTTTTTGTAAACTATTTTTGTGAATAATCATGTTGTTGTTTTTTTCATGGTGTGTATTAACAGTGTTAGTTTTCAGAATTTTGTTTTGGTCACTTGGGGTTTTTTTAGTTGTTTGTTCGGTTTAAACAGGATTTTATTCGATCAGAATACCGTAGAACCAATACATAAAATGAGTACACTATTACAACGAGCAATGTTTATAATCATTATGAAGAGGTTA
>CM060320.1:58505778-58510632 GCA_030674155.1 Stramonita haemastoma | reverse complement strand
GGGGGGGGGGTTCAAATCGGAAAACCAGGGTTTAAAAGACTTTTGAAAGATGAATGCGGAGAGTTATAACACGCGCACCAGGATTGGAGAGCACTGAACTCCTGTCTTCCTTCATGAAAAATGAATGGAAAGAACCTCTGGTGACGCACACATGGAATGTTTTGCTCTATGAATGACACTAGATAGTCTTCAGTACATCTCCGTCTCTCTTTGTCACTCTTTCTGTCTCTCTCGATAAATATATATCTCTATGATCGTATGTTATAAATATAATGATGAATTATATATATATATAATATATATATATATATATATATATATATATATATATATAATATATATATTATATATATATATATATATATATATATAATATAATTAAGTTCAATAACCTGATGAAAGTAACTGTATATTCATATAATATTTTATTTCTTTATACATCTAGTTTTTTTTATAATTAATCTTTGGAAATCCCTCTTTCAAGGACGAAGGAGTTGTAATGGTTACATGCGCTTTTATCCCTTCACTATTATCACTCTGCTGTTTATACATATATCTATATATATTATGAATTATATGTTTATATATTTATACATACTTATATTATATACAATCAACAACAAACTAACATCAAGCACACTATCATGCATTCTGGACTATAGCTCTGCCGACCACCAAGACCATATTAACACAAAAAACCCTGACACAGCTCCGAAATCTTTTTTTTTTTTTTTTTTTGTGCAATTAAAACAAATATTTGAATCTGCTACATTCCCCTCCGAATTATATACACCACCCCTAAAAAAAAAACTCCAACAATTCTTGCCTGATTCTTGCCCTAATGACTGATACCTGTGTATACACACACAAACACACCACCGCTACGCTACACCACACCACACCCCACCACACCCGTCGCCACACCTGAGGGTGGCCGCCACAAGCAAGACTGACTGACTAGTTGTAGGCCTCGTAGTTCATCAGGCCTGACAGTCTGGCAGAACAATGATCAACACAGCCTACCTGTGTGTGTGTGTGTGTGTTGTGTGTGTGTGTGTGTGTGTGTGTGTGTGTGTGTGTGTGTGTGTGTGAGTGTGTGTGTGTGTGTGTGCGTGCGTGCTTGCGTGCATGTGTGTGTGTGTGGTGTGTGTGTGTGTGTGTGTGTGTGTGTGTGTGTGTGTGTGTGTGTGTGTGTGCATGCTTTGTGTCTCTGTCTGTCTTTTGCTGTGAGCATCGCAAAATGCCAAAGGTGTCGGGTCTGGCGCCCACCTTCAACTAACAGGTACCCTCTGACACACACAGATACTGTGGTAGGTATGTATGTAGGTATGTGTGTAACGTAGGTATGTGTGTACATGTGTGTAGAGAAGGGAGATAATAATATAGATCTTTTCGGTCGTTGTTATTGATGCTTTTGAGGTTTGTTGTGTAGGACTAAAACAGATATGTATAGGCCGGTGTTACTTCATGCTTTTGGAAGTTGGGTGTGCAGTGTGCATAATCAAAGATGGTGTGATGCTCTTTTTGGGGGTACTCTTTTATAACACCTCCTCCTCCTCTCTGCGCTATTTTTTGACTCGTTCATTGGGAATTGTGACGTTAGTTTGATTTTGAGAGAGAGAGAGAGAGAGAGAGAGAGAGAGAGAGAGAGAGAGAGGAGAGAGATGAGAGAGAGAGAGAGAGAGAGAGAAGAGAGAGAGACTCTTTAAACGATGCAGTCTACCTTCATAAAGGGCAATAACGGTCACATAATTATGCCCAAATCTCACCAATGGCCAACCTCCCAACTCTAGCTCAGGAGCGAAAAATGAAAAAAAAACAAAACAAACAAAAGAAACGACCCCCCACCCCCTAAAAAAAAAGAAGAAAAAAACAACAAATCCAATGACAACAACAAACAACAACGAAACCCAACAACTAAACGTCTGCAGAAAAACACCACCAACAAACCAACAACTACATACACACAAAAAACAACACCGAAAAAAAAAAAAGCTGCCATATTCTCAGATATCATCTTCAGACACATGCTAAAATGAGCAGAAGAGTAAATAACACGATGAACCATCATCGAAGTTCGAATGCGGCTACATCAATCAACTGGTGGGGAAATTGTCGTGCACACAAAATCTCACATACCACTGGTGAACCTCAAACCTCTAGCGGAGGGGAAACCACAACAGATATCCCAGTAGGTTGTAAAGGCTTCACGCTGTATTTTTATTCAAACTATTTTCTGATCCACGACTGACTGACTGGATATTTATTTATGCAAGGTGCATAAATATTCCACACAAAAATGTAGGGTGGCCTAAAAACAGCATGATCTGAACAGCCGGTGTATATTCCAGGCTGTAAATCAAACCCCGCAAGGTTTATGGCTACTATAACTCAGCATACATTTTCGCCTTTCAACCTGGAGTGACACAATTTTATCATTCTTGTGGACATCTCTCTCTCTCTCTCTCTCTGGAGTTAACATCAGTGCTGACTCCACTCTCCCCAAAAGTCCTTCGGATGAGGCTTTATGTTTAACCGAGGCCCCGTGTGCGAACGCACGCAAAACATCTTGCGCACACATTAAATCCTGTTCCGCTTTTCGTAAGAGTAGGCCATCGTGTGCCGGTGGGAACAGATGACAATAACAAAACTGCATACACACGGGGACTGGACATGTGTGGGTGGGTGTGGGTGTGTGTGTGTGTGTGTGTGTGTGTGTGTGTGTGTGAGTGTGTGTGTGTGTGTGTGTGTGTGTGTGTGTGTGTGTGACATTTTCGTTTCTTATTCGACTAACCACACGATAATATTTCTGCTGCTAACTCAATAATCATCTTTCCATAACATCATTCCATCTCTCATTTATCACGTAAAACTGCACACTTTACTTCTAACAATACCGTCTGTAAACTTCTGAAGCAAATTCGTATATCTGCTGCACCCCGCAATTGCTTGCATTATTATTATTTTTTTTAAATTTTGTTTGGGTTTCTTGGGAAACAGAGAAGCGAGGGCCTACATACCACTCTTCCTAACCACAGAACAAGAATACTCTGATTTTTTTCCCTCCGAGGATCACCAATCATTCCAATTTGCGTTTGCCACCGTTTTTGCCCACCACTAAGGCAGCTGCATCGCGACTTCGGAAATAATTCAAGTATACCTTGTATAAATGGTTGGAAACTTACATACCTTGTGGTCATACGCTTCATGATTTCAATCAGTCCCAGCCCTTAATGGAATTACAGGCTTCCAGCAATCTGAATTTTGGGATTGGTGTCTGCTTGTTAGTTTGAACTATTTGTCTTTTCGTCCTCCTCCCGTGACAGAATAACCGCTGCAATAACTGTGGAAGCCAAGCCTATGGTTACATGTATTTTTAAAAAATATATTTTAGATCAGATTTTCAGTGATTCCATTGAGCCACTATAGAGTGATAAAATCACATCCATAGGTCAAGGAATACTGAAGTGGGAATCTTTGCTTTGCTATTGCTATGGCTATTCCGATGGACATGAATAAATTGAGAATGAATTGCTCTCTCTCTCTCTCTCTCTCTCTCTCTCTCTCTCTCTCTCTCTCTCTCTCTCTCCTCTCTCTCTCTCCTCTCTCTCTCTCATTATCCTCGAAATAAAGGAATTCGATTTCATTTCATTTCATTTGATCTCTCTCTGTCTCTTCCTCTCTCACCCTTTCCCCTCCCCTTCTTTTTTCCCCTTCTTCAACTTCTTCCACGTAAGCCTCTTCTACGCCTCTCTAAGGAGTTTATTTATTAACCAGCAAGATGGCGAATTAATAATCACAGTCATACATACTCTCTCTCTCTCTCTCTCTCTCTCTCTCTCTCTCTCTCTCTCTCTCTCTCTCCAAGAGGGCCCATCGATCGATTCATCAAGTCTCTTATTTCCTTTCCTGCCAACAATACTTTTATGCCCTGCTATCTCCTGAGCCAGCATGTCGTGTGTGTGTGTGTGTGTGTGTGTGTTCTTTGACGTCATCTGTTCTTTTGACGTCATCATCCTGGTACCGTCATCCTAGATACGCAGAGCCGTCATCTTTGCTGATGACAGGGGGGAAAGAAAAGAAGAAAACACCAAAACACACACACACACACACACCGAAGTCCTTGATCCATCCCAGTATTCGTTATTTCCTGGTTGTCAAAACGGCAGGTTGGTTTATTAAAGTAATGAGCTCTCGGGTTACCTTACCTTTCTTTTTTCTTCTTCTTTTTTTTTTTATATCAGGAAGGTTTCTTTCTGTTTGTTCTCTATCTCTTTTTTCTTCTTTTTTCTTTTTGGTTGCTGATATCTCTCTCTCTCTCTCTCTCTCTCTCTCTCTCTCTCTCTCTCTCTCTCTCTCTCTCTCTCTCTCTCCTCTCTTCTCTGTGTGTGCGCGCGCGCGCGCGCGCGCGTGCACGCGCGGTCATACACGCAAACGGGCTTGGTACAAATTAACACAAGCAAATAACATTTATACTCTCTGTAAGCGAGAGCCGACAACTTCAAATCTGTTCAAAACTATCGCCTGTTACGTCTTTCACACCCGTTACCTGTCAAAACCTAAGAATATCCCCGAAGTCGGAATACGGCTACCTTCATGGTGGGGTAAAAAAAAACCCAAACCCGATCCCATACGCAAACATCTCATCATGGTCGTGAACCTTGGGGCTCTAGCCAAAGAAACGAATTAAAAAATAATAATAATAAAAGGTAAATAAAAAGAATAAGCATAGTAATAACAACACACACACGCCTTTTCAATTAAAACACGTCTAATAATCAAGACTGATGAACAAACATCACAAGACCAAGATTGGACCAGCAGAGCCCGTGACAAGCGATATTACGCAACAAA
>CM060320.1:58498278-58500778 GCA_030674155.1 Stramonita haemastoma | reverse complement strand
ATAGCAGCTAAAAGACACTTAACGCTGCAATGCAGTCACCAACATTTGCTTTGTGACGCTGCACACGACGCCAGAATTCATAACGGTAAGAACATAATGGAAGCCTACGAGCATGTATACACACGTTCTTAAAAGCCATTCAACCGCTGGGGGTCTTCTTTGCTTGGCCCAACCCGTTCGACAAACGATGCGTGGGTCTGTGTTTTGCATTGACAGCACTCGAGCCTTAACGACTGATTCACTTTGCGGTCGACTGGGCTGTAAATTTGATTTGTGATCAGGGGGAAAAAAATGTAAAAGCAATGAGCAACATGAAACCAGATGTAAGAGGAAAAAGAAACAAAATCTATGAAAACCCCCCACATTATTTGGAACAGTAAAATGCATATATTCATGCGCAAATGTTTCGACTTACTGAAATTCCGTGGTTTTTAATTAACGTAACGTCTGATAAACACCCCCCCCCCCCCCCCCCGTCTCTCTCTACGTTTAAATATCTCGGTTATTCGTTATCAGGACAGTCCAATCCAAACAGTGATTTTCAATTATTAAGTTCTTCACGTAGGGGACCTGACAGGAATCGTTGACATATTATGATGACAAATTAGCTTTATACCCACTGTGTGTTTTTAAAAGTTTCTCTTTAATTACATCACATATCCAGTAGTTCTTCATATCAGAGAGTGGTCTGGCCTAGAGCACCCCCCCCCCCCACCTTAAGGAAATCCTATGCAAGGAATTCCCTCTTTTCTATCCCTCTCTGTTTCTGCTTTGTTCCTTTTCGTCGTCTCATCTCCTTCTTGTCTATGTTCTGCCTGTTGAACCATTCTCCTGTCTTTTTTTCCCCCCAAAACCTTATAAGCTAGCCATTCTCTCCCAATCCGAAGTCGGATGTGCTGAGCCTTACTTGTTAGACGCGTAACGGCAGTATAACGCGTTTTCGCTCAAATAACAGACAACAAAATAAAAGGTTGCTGTCGGAGCGTTTGACAAAGAACCCCCCCCCAAAAAAAAAAAAAAAAACAAGTTGCCTTCCCACCTCCTTCTCTGTATTCCTCTCAATTCTCCCTCCTTGCAATGACCCTTGAAGACTTGTCTTGGTCATCAAGGACTTGCCAATAGAGTCCTGACAACACAACACCTGACCAAATCTTCACACCACACACGTACCAAGCTGTTTTCAAACCTTCTCCTCCCACTCACTCCTCTGCTTTGATCGTGCTCATTGACCGAATCACGTCAACTTGGGCGTCGACCTGGCTGTCTGAACCCGAATGAAAAACAAACAAAAGCTTAAAAAGCTAAGCTTCACATTCAATACACAGGCTGGATAGAGACCTTGAGCCGCTAGGTAAACACACAGACGTCAGTTCAACACCAGTCTAATACCCTCCCTCCTTAACCCCCCCCCCCCCCCCCACCTTTTTTTTTTTTTTTTTTTTTTTTTTTTTTTAACCTTGCATTGCAGGTTATATTCACTCATAAAGCACATACATCTTCATCAATACAAGACGTTCATTTATCGTCCAATATCATTTAAAGTGGAAGATGTTAAAGCGAAAACAAACAACAAAATGTTCAATGCCAATACAGTGTGTAGCCTTCTGACATTATGATTGTGTTACACATATCAATATTTCAATTATCTTGCAAGGGATTTTTTTTTGTTTTGGAAAAAACGGTGTAGAGTTACATATATCTTGAGTATCTTCATTAATACTAGAACAGAGGTAACAGAATAGCAATAACGACAAAAATCAAGTTTAACAGAAAAAAGTATATAAAAAGAGTTTTGTTACAGATGAAGCAAGGCCTCAAAAAAGATGTATTAAACCAAGTATAGAGTGAATGTGTACAGCTACTTTAATATTTTATGTGGGAAAGCAAATGCATGTTATATGTAACATCCCCTTTCCTCCCCGAATCACACTTCTAGATTATCCTCTTTTTTTTTTTTTTTCAATGAATAGCAGTGTTTCCATTTTCAACAAGGTTTGCGTATGGAAACCATTTTACTTCGAATGCAGTTGGTCTCATTTCTAGGCAATGCATATATTTTTCTAACTTGTATCTGTATTTCAGTTCCTGCATGAAACTATTGATGGCAGGTTTTATTTTGTTAAGTCGACATTTATAGAGAAAGTATTTCCCTAGTATCAATAACAAATTTAGAATCTCATCAGTTTTTGTTTTTCTGATCTTCTCCAAATAGAACTAGTTCCTGGTTAAGTGTTAATTGTGTACAATGTTGGCATTTACTTTCCAGTAAATGTGTAAATTCTCTCCAGAAATCCTGAGAATATTGACAGTCCCAAAGATAGTGGTATATTGTATCTTTTTCAGTATTGCAAAAATTACACATGTCACTGTTAACAACCTGCATTTTTTTTTAAAATGCCATTTGTCACCAGGATTCTATGACATATTTTGATCTGGAACCATTTTAGCTTTATTTCTTTAATTCTGGTAATTTTTTTCAAAACATCTCCCCATACAATTT
>CM060320.1:58488278-58493278 GCA_030674155.1 Stramonita haemastoma | reverse complement strand
ATACATTATATACACCAGCACTGTTTACTGATAAAGCTTTGTGGCGACTGTATATTGTGGCAACATAATTTTCGAATATAATGGATTTAATAATTTTCTTATGGGAGGCGTCTGTTTAGATGTTGTATGGTGTTATATTTATTCGCAGGCAACTTTGTGTTGATATTCTGTTTATCCCCTTCGGAATGGGGCTTTGGCCTAATCTGAATAAACATTTCGCATTCGCATTCTAAGAAATGTATACTATCTCAATATATTTCCCCCGCCACTCTCTATCTCCCCCCTCGCACCCAATAATTATGCATACTCTCAAACATACGCTCTATTCCATTCCTCCCTCTCCCCCCCCCCTCAAACACATTATACACTCGCGCACGCGAGTGCACGCACTCACATGAGCAGATCTTCTGACAAACACACACTGCCAGGTAACGCAGAATGATATACGACTTCCCAAAAGTTCTGCCATCATTTGCAATCTAGAAACACACGAAACAGTAAGCAGGTGTCGTGTGTGTGTGTGTGTGTGTGTGTGTGTGTGTGTGTGGTGTGTGTGTTACGCGCGCGCGCGTGTGTATGTGTGTGTGTGTGCGTGCGCGCATGTGCGTATGTGCGCAGTGCCGTGCGTACGCTTAAAGTATATCATTTTATGTGTCTGAGTACACGTGTGTGTGTGGTGTGTGGTGTGTGTGTGTGTGTGTGTGTGTGTGTGTGTGTGTGTGTGTGTGTGTGTGTGTGTGTAGGAATGATTAAAAGATAAATTCATTCACAAAAAGCACACATACACCACATATACAGCACAAAAAGCCAAGGCTGTTGGGTTTCTTTTGGTGAGCTGAAAAACAACACACTTCTCATCTAAAAACCATACACTTTTATATAGAACGACAACAGAGCAGCGTTTTGTCAACACTCAAACGCACCTACAGTAGTTTAAACTATGAGCATCTTAGCGTTATTTTTGTAATTTCCGCGACCAGAATAACGTAAAATTATTAGAAAAGGATTTAAGTGACTAAAAAGAAGGAAAAATTGCCAACAGAAATCTTGTATCGTCTGTAAAAGAATACTGGAATCGTATTCAAATTTCCCCGCTTGACCCAACACTCACTTTCGTCGTGAGCAAACGAAACTGAAGCATTTGTGTCCCTAGGCCACAAGTGACCGTTTTGTGATCGACACACATTGAACACACGATTCATAATGCAAATCAGATACATCTGATACCAATCTTTGTAACACAAAAGACACATCTGTGTTCGGTTTTTACAAGGCAAATGGTATGTTCTATGTCGCACATGATTATGTAAATTCTTCGATTTTAAAGATACATTAATTTACACATTTAGAAGGCGGATGTCCGTAAAGGTAATAATAGTATTTCCTTTTCTGTCAGCTCCCAAAAAGCGTGCGCACGCACGCACGCACGCACGTACGCGGTCTAACGCATGTTTTCATCTATTGTTAACTGCGCATGGTCTGCTGATGTAAACACTGTTTTATTTAAAGAAAGACGTGCTCTTTTCGTTCTGTTTTTCCTCGTTTTCTTTTCTTTTGTGTGTGTGTGTGTGTGTGTGTGTGTGTGTGTGTGTGTGTGTGTGTGTGTTCGTTATTTTAATGTGTACATCCTTTAAAAACATTTCTCAGAAGTGTGTGTGTGTGGGGGGGTGGGGGTGGGGGTGGGGAGTGTTGTTAACATGAGAGAGAGAGAGAATGCGAGAGAGAATGAGTGAGTGAGTGAGTGAGTGAGTGTGTGTGTGTGTGTGTGTGTGTGTGTGTGTGTGTGTGTGTGTGTGTGTGTGTTCTGTGTGTCTGTGAGAGAGAGAGAGAGAGAGAGAGAGAGAGAGAGAGAGAGAGAGAGAGAGAGAGAGAGAGAGAGAGAGAGAGAGAGAGACAGACAGACAGACAGACAGACAGACAGACAGACAGACAGACAGACAGACAGACAGAGAAATGCACTTTATCGTGTTGCTGATCTTGGCTCCGTTCAAGCTTTCTTCTGCCTCACTTCCCTCCAAATGTAGAGGACGTTCTGCTAACGCGCGTAGTACAGCACACCCCATCTAAATCCCCACTGTATACATTCCAGTCAACTATACCATCGAAAATACATCTCTCTCTCCTCTCTCTCTCTCTCTCTCTCTCTCTCTCTCTCTCTCTCTCTCTCTCTCATAAGTGCTTATTCCATTATCCTCGATATAAAAGAATAAATCAAATTAAATTAAATTAAATTGAATTAAATCAAATCAAATCAAATCTCTCTCTCTCTCTCTCTCTCTCTCTCTCTCTCCTCTCTCTCTCTCTCTCTCTCTCCTCCCCTCCCCCATCTCTCTCTAACACCCTCCCCCCCCCCAAAGAGCACAAACAAAATTGGACAGTATTGAAACCACTAAAGGTAAACAAATGTTAAGCGCGCGCTGACACACACTGGGTCTGATTTTATGATTTTGTCAATACGACTTGTATACAAAATACAGTCAAAAGCAATTATTGTTTTACGCCTGACAAACCCCCTCCACCCCCCTCCCCATTCACTTTCCAATACCTGTTCTATCACACAGCTAAACTGGCGATTGGAAGTGACGACATGAGTCAGTGACCTGGTTGCTGTTATCATCATCAAAGCCATTGGCTATACACTATTGCCTGGATTACCAGCTCTGCTCCCTATCTAAATCAACCATCATAAACTACACTGGCCAGATACCCCCGTTTATAGAACGACCCCCCTCATAACTTTTCTTTTCCCTTTTATCTCCGTGGTCATCTTCCACACCCTAGGCACACACGCGCGCATGATTAAGCACGCACGCACGCACGCGCGCACACATAAGACACACGTACGCATACACACACGCGCGCGCGCGCGTGCACATAGACACCACTTACACACACACACACACACGCACGCACGCACGCACACGCGCACGCACACACACACACACGTAGTATGAGCTACAAACCGACCAACAGAGAGGAAGAAAGAGTTCTTGCTTTGACGTCGAGAATAATGCATGAATGAAAACTGTGTGTGTGTGTGTGTGTGTGTGTGTGTGTGTGTGTGTGTGTGTGTGTGTGTGTGTGTGTTAGTACCTGTGTGTTGGTCAGTGTGTCTGTGTTTGTGTGCGCGCACGTGCGTGCGTGTGCGTGTGTGTATACGCGCACATGTGTGTGTATGCGCGCGCATTGTGTGTGTGTGTTGTGTGTGTGTGTGTGTGTGTGTGTGTGTGTGTGTGTGTGTGTGTGTGTGTGTAACACAACAACAACAAAAGGACAAATTTTAAACTGAAAACGAAAATATTTTTTTGCATTGGCCATTGCTCATGACAAAACTTATCCGGCGTTTCATACACCTTCATTAATTAATGTTAACCACAGCTGAAGAAAAACCTTTGCACATTTATAAACGTCTGTGCCCCCCCCCCCCCCCCTCAAACACATTCATTTTTACTTTTTTTTTCCCAGACGACACCTCTCCCCTCCCCCTTTGTAATGTCCTTGGGTTACTCACTCAAGCGTTTGGAACAAAAACCGAAAAAAACCCACTACACTTACACAAGCTTACACTTTGACCGGGTCCGGCGTGAAAATGTTTTAAAAACAATCCCAACAACACAAGAGTTGGCGAAAGTTAAAAAAAATAAGAAGAAAACAATAAAACAACCACACAGTTCAAAACTCGCCACACAACGAAATCCAAGTTACTACTACACCAACTACACCACCACTATTACCACTACCACACCATTCCGGGACGTGGCCTAGCCTACAACTCGGTTCCTTCCTGTCTTCGGTTCCGAGAGCAAGACGCTAGGCTAGCTCGAGTCAGCCGACTCTTCTCTCTCTACTCTTCTCTTCTCTCTACTCAGTACACTGTCACCGTGGTCACGTATATATAGTAGAGTCTAGGCCCCACACCACACACACCACCAGACCCACCACACTCTTCTCTCTAATCTCTTCTTCCTGCTGCCGGCCAAAAGACTAGATCGAATGAATGGTGGTGAGATTGTTGAGGACTTAACTTAAACTTCAGGCCTAACTATCACCACCACTACCACCACCACCACAGTCAAACCATGTTGACCTTGTTTCTTTTTTTCTAGCTCTGAGCTCGACAATTCTCTTCACTTTATACACACACACATACACACTCTCACAGAGCTAGAGACAGACGAGTGGGGTTTATAGGGGGTGGGTGGTGGGCGTCGAGAGAGAGGGAGAGAGAGAGAGAGAGAGAGAGAGAGAGAGAGAGAGAGAGAGAGAGAGAGAGAGGTAAACGGAGTTAGGCTAGCTAGTTACTGGGGGACCCTGCAGAGGAGAAGGGACCCGTAAACGAGACAGCTTAGAGCTGTCGTAGGCTATAGGGCTACAACGCCCACACACCTCTGGGCCTACTATACTGGGCTAACTCTGCTCTGCTCTGTGCTGTGCTTTTGCTTTGCTGTGGGCGGCATGTGAGTGAGTGAGTGAGTTAGAGGGGGGGTTAGCCTAAGTGACAGTTTATCATCACAACACACAGCTCTCACCAAGTGCAGTGTCAACAAACAAGACTGCAGTACAGTGCGCACCCGCGCCAAGCCAGCGCGCACACACCCACCACTACTTCACAATACTTTAAGGGAAAATGTTATGGAGAAGTGTGCGCACCGAGATACATATATACACATACTCCATTTTCCACCCTCTTAAAACAAAATATTGAACTTGCGACAAAGTACGTACGCATGCACGCACGCACACACACACACGTATGCACGCACGCATGCACACGCACTTACACACACTACACACGTACACACACATACACGCATGCACACACATACACACACACGCGTGCGCGCGCATGCATACACACGCACGAACACACACACACTTTAAACTCATTCGATAGTCTGTCTGTCTGTCTGTCTGTCTGTCTCTGTCTCTCTCTCTCTCTCACGTCCTGCTGTGGGCCAGATGTGGGCTGACAGTAATGTTCAACACCTTATCCCCACTAG
>CM060320.1:58483278-58485778 GCA_030674155.1 Stramonita haemastoma | reverse complement strand
CACACACACACACACACACACACACATGGCTTGCCAAGGCTTTTGGAGTCCTGGACTATATTATCTACGCTTGCAAACTGTCTGACAGATAGTTGGCTGCCAGACAAAACGCATCTTTTTTTTTTCTTTCTTTCTTTCTTTTTTTCTCGGCTAGAGCTCCACAGTTCACCAATTAGTAACATTTGTTGTGTATACGTCCGTTTCTTTGTGCCCACCTTTAAGGCAGCCACATTCTGACTTCGGGGATGGTGTCTAGATACCAGATAGATATAGATATAGATATAGATAGATAGATATCATGTACTACAATACCAGTGTGCATGCAGTTTAAAAAAAAAAGGTTTTCTTTATGGTCATTCATTCCTACCAACACAAAGGGCCTACTCTTTCGAAAGGTTGCATGGGTTATAATGTGTGTGCAAGATGTTGCATGTGTTAGAACACGAGGCCTCGGTTTATAGTTTTATCCGAAGGAAATTTCGGGGGCATGGAGTCAGTACTGATGCTAACTCCAGGGGAAAAAATCCCCTGCAACGGGCGTCTCAGCGGTGGCGCGAACTCAGGCTCGATCCTGGACTGTTAAAGTGCGAGTGCAACGCTCTAACCACTAAGCTACCTCGCTCCCACGCATTCATTTAAGAAGTGCAAGGTTTTCAGTTCGATTCTGGCCCCGAGTATGATTTTTTTTCCCTTCTGTTTCTTTCGTTCTTTTCACAGACTTTTGGGTTGTGGTCTGGATGCTTGGGTTTGGGATGAATTTTTTTTTAAAAAGTCAATGTCTTGAATAAAACATATGTATTGTGATGTTTTGCAATGTAGATTGCAATGTGTATTGCGTTATAATTTGTTAAAACTGTGAATGGTCGTTGATTGTGTGTTGTGTAGGTCGAATGCAAGCGCTTTGATTTGTTTTTTACAAGATATAGCGCTATACAAATTCCATGTATTATTATTATTATTATTATTATTATTAATCCAATTGTATCACATTAGATTGTACTGTCTTGCATTGTATTGTATTGCAACTACATTGCATCGTATTGCCTTCTATTGCACATTGTCATAGAATTGCATTTATATTATATTGTGTTGTATTGCCGTGCATTGTAATTCAACTGCATAAACTGAATTGCAATGCAACTGTATTGTATTGGATTGTATTGTATTGGACTGAATTGTAATGCAACTGTATTGTATTGTATTAGGTTGTAATTCCCCGCGTTGTAATCTGACTGTATTGTATTGGATTGAATTTTTTCTGTATTCCACTACAATAAAGTGCAACTGCATTGCACTGTATCACATTGAATCACATTGCACTACATTGTAATGCAACTGCATTGCATTCAATCCCACTGCGTCATATTGCCCTACATTGTAATGCAACTGTATTGCATTGCACCACCATGCTTTGCACTGCTCTCTGCATTGCGATGGAACGGCCTCGCATGCCATCAAAATGGTTTGCATTACGTGTAGTTGCATTGCATCACTTCATCATCTGTTACACTGGATTGTGTTGCATGCATTGCATCACATCACACTGTATCGAATAACATCAACTAATATCATATCCAACTGCACCATAACAAAAAACCCGTCAACGACGGGTTTTGACCACACATTTCCTTTCACCCATCACAGAACATCTTGCACACACGTTAAATCCTGTTCCGCTTTTCGTAAGAGTTAGGCCATCGTGTGCCGGTGGGAACAGATGACATTTACAGAACTGCATACACACGGGGACTGGATGTAAAAAAAAAAAAGCATATGACTTCTTATTCCATTATCCTCGATATAAAAGACTAAATAGATAAATAGAATCACTCTAAAAGAGAAACCCAACCACTCGCCACACTACAGCGACACCGCCCCCCTCCCATCTCCCCCCCCCCCACTCGGCCCTACCTCCCACCCTCCTCCGCTTTTCTATGCGCAAGCATGTCTTTGTCACTGAGGTCACTTATCAGGGTGTGTCACGTCATGTTCTCTGTGCAAAAAAGCGTGTGTGTGACCAGTCAGTCTACTACAGGGCCCACAGAGCACAGTGGTAGTGGTTGGCTGGCTGGGTGGTTCTCGGTCCATTATTGTGGATGCCGCTCGCTACAAGTGCAGAACAAACTCTCTGCTGCCAGCCATGGGGAGAGTGATTGTAGTATTTTGAGTACCCACTGAGAGTGGGTGATAAGACTGTATGTAGAGCGTGTGTGTGTGTGTGTGTGGGGGGGGGGGGTGGTTGTTATGTAGAGAGTGTGTGTGTGTCTCAGAATGAGAGAGCGAGAGAGCGAGAGAGCGAGCGAGAGAGAGGCGAGAGCGAGAGAGCGAGAGAGAGAGAGAGAGAGAGAGAGAGAGAGAGAGAGAGAGAGAGAGAGAGAGAGAGAGAACTGAACACTGAAACTGTTTAATGTGCATCGGTCTTAGGCCACAATACACTTTCAGGAGCAAAATTGAAAATATGTAAGAATGAAATATAACTTCTACGTAAACTTTGATAAGG
>CM060320.1:58472166-58479666 GCA_030674155.1 Stramonita haemastoma | reverse complement strand
TATTCATTCGTTCGTTCGTTCATTTATTCGTTCGTTCGTTCATTCATTCGTTTGTTTGTTCATTCATTCGTTCGTTCATGCATTCACTTGTTCACTGATTCGTTCGTTTATTATTTCTCTCTCTCTCTCTCTGTGTCTCTCTCTTTCTTTCTTTCTTTCTTTAAAATAAAAAAAAACTTTTTTCCTTCCTCTTTCTTTCTTTCTTTCTATGTATCTAACTATCTAACTATCTATCTATCTATCTGTCTGTCTGTCTGTCTGTCTGTCTGTCTGTCTGTCTGTCTGTCTGTCTATCTATCTATCTATCTATCTTTATCCCATTCATTCATTCATTCTTTCTTTCTTTCTTTGCAGCCTACATTACAAGACAAACCCAGCACGGGCATAGCAAGGGAGGAGAGAGAGAAAGAGCAAGCAGGGGAAGGAAGGAATACCGTCCGTTCCAGGCAGCCTATGCTATGCTACACTATGACACTGGCAGATGATCATTATTATCAACTCCATACACTGGCCATTAGCCGGACAGCCGGATCAGTGTCATGTCATCAGAAAGCAATCCACTCATCTTTTCCCCCCATTTATTCCTATAGTGTTTCGCTGTTGTGTCATCACGTAACGTTGTTCCTGTAATCAGGCTGGATGATGGTGGTGACGCTTGACATTTTGAAGAAAAATGGACACACACAAAAAAAGAAAGTAAAATGATGTTGTTATCAGTGAAGCCCGCATTATTACCGTTGCTGCTGCTGCTGCAACCTCGTGAATTTTTGTGTGTGGATTTTTAAATATTTTTTTTCATTATTCTTTTTTTCCCGAGGATAATGGGATTAGCACTCATGTGCTATATTTTTTTTTTATATGCAGTCCCCGTATGTATGCAGTTGTGTAAATTTTGTCATCCGTTCCCAGCAGCACACAGTGGCCTACTTTTCCGAAAAGCGGAACGGGTTTTAAACGTGTGCACAAGATGTTCTGAGTGCATTCGCGCGCACACACACACACACACACAACACACACACACACACAACGCACCACGCACGCACGCACGCACGCACGCACACACACAACAAACAAACAAACACACAAACACCATAAAAAGACAAAAACAAAAGATCCCAAACAAACAAAACAGAAACTACAACTACACAACAACAAAAATAGATATATCCTCGGTCTCTCTCTTCACGATATTTTGTTTTTGGTTTTGTTTGTTGTTGTTGTTATGTGTTCTGTTTATTGTGTGTTAGTTGTTTTTTTGTTTGTTTTTTCTTTTATTCTTGCCAAGCCAAAGAGTGTTTATCAGATCGTCCTGAGTACACCATACTTTTTCACGCGTTGTAGGAAGCATCCGTCAGTCTTGGAAGACGAGTTAAGCTCTAGGCTCTAGAGCACAAAACCTGGGTAAGTAAATATGGAGGGCAGTCTGTTACCCATGAAGCAGACCCCTCTCTCCATGCACGTTGCTGGAATGTTCCATTGGAAAGGTGCTGTAGCTCTGAGTATAATGTAGAATGATTATTGGGCTTTTTCGTTGACAAAAAACGTCTCTTGCAATAAGTGGCTCTTATTGCGACCATCGTTAGCGGTGGCAACAGTCATCGCCATCTTCGTCGTCATAGCAGCAGTTGTAGCAAAAGGAGGAAAATTGGTGGTGGTGTTGGTGGTGTCGGTGTTGATGCTGGTGTTGGTGTTGGTGGTGGTAGTAATAGCAACAGCAGCAACAGCAACAACAGCAGCAGCAGGAGTAGTAGTAGCAGCTTCAGTAGTAGTAGTAGTAGTAGCAGTAGTAGTAGCACTTCAGTAGTAGTAGTAGTAGTAGTAGCAGTAGTAGTAGTAGCAACAGCAGAAGCAGAGGGGGAAGGAAGAGAAGAAGGAGAAGTCTCTTAGCACTTTTGTTATCGCTTCCATATCCAACCCATCTCCATCTTCAAATACACCCCCCCTCCCCTATCCCCTCAATTGGTTATTCCCAGTCCACAATTTCTCATTCATATTTGCACTTTTTGCGAAAGAAATAAGCTTTACTTCCCATTTTTATTTCTCTCTTCCTTTAAGTATTTGTTGTCCTGTGGTGGAAAAGACTCTTGAAGTCCACAGTTCCAAGCCTTGGCAAAGCCTTACGGATCACTGCTCTGTGTGGTGTGTGTGTGTGTGTGTGTGTGTGTGTGTGTGTGGTGTGTGTGTGTGTGTGGTGTGTGTGTGTGGTGTGTGTGGGGGGGAGGGGTTCTCTTGACATGCACGCAGGGATTCAAGTACAATAATTGGTAAATATGCACGTTTAAGATCCTTGTCTTCATGTCACCGTTCCGGGTGAGTTTTCCTTTTCTTGTCTGTTGATACAGTGCTGTGAAATATTCAGCACGAAACAATACCCGCTTTGCAAGATAAAAACACACGCACCCGTATGCGTGCATGTGCGAGCACCCATGCAGACAAACACATACCAAACACAACACACACAGACACACGCGCACGTACGCACGCACACACGTGCGCACATACACACAACACACACACACACACACACACATATACACACACACACACACACACACACACACACACACACACACACACACACACACACACACACACACACACACACACACACACACACACACAAAGAGCAAGTGAGCGAGCGAAAGAGAGAGACAGAAAGAAAGACTGAACGGACAGAGAAATTTAACATAGCAAGGGAAGCAACTCCTGGCAGAACACTCAATAGGCGAACACGACAATGCGTCTAGCGTCCCTTTTATTCTTCATAACTATTCCCCTGAAGTCACAGTACAAGTTATATGAAAGAAGACGCTGACGGGACAGCACAAAAAAAAAAGAGAAGAAAGTATCGTCCCAGATATTTGTCGCAAATGATAGCAGGAAAATTTGATGAAAGATGTCTGTCTCTCCACGCCTACACACAAACAGACACACAAGGCCCTTTGTGTGTCTTTGCTGTTTTGATTAAAACTCCCCCCCCCTCCTCTCTCTCTCTCTCTCCCTCTCTGTCTGTCTCTCTCAACAAAACAAAAAACACAAACAAGCAAACAAACAAAAAAACCCACTGCTGTCATTTTGACCATATTATCGATTCACGCCACGCTCCCCCAACCATCACCCTTCCACCCTTCCCAACTCTCCCCTTTTTTCCTCCTCCCTCTTCACTCCATCCCCCCTCCGTTCAACATCTTTTTCAATTTTTAGAGAAAAATCTCCTTTTTCTCTTGATAAACATAGAGTCTCTGCATGATATAGAATTGACATGATATTTTTTCTTCTCTCGTTTTTTTTCTCTCTCTTTTACAGAGTGCACACTGCTTTGTCAAGAACGTCATATACTTTTGTCAGAAGGAACGTGCACACAATGACTTTGTCAGAAGAAGACGAAGATTGGACATTCAAGAAGAATGACTAAATTGTTTTTCAAGGAAGAACTGCACCAATGACTTTGTCAAAGAGAACTGACACAATGACTTTTTAAGAAGAATCGTGCACACAATATTTTGTCAAGAAGAACTGGCACCAAAGACTTGTGTCAAAAGATGATGGCACAATTGACTATTGTCAAAAAGAGAGTGCACACATGACTATTTCAATAAGATGTGGGCACACATTGACTATTGTCATAAAGAGATGTGGACACATGATATTGCAATAAAGATATTGGCACACATGATATTGTCAAAGGAAGGAAGACGTAGGCACACAATGACTTTGTCAATAAAGGAAAGTGGCACACAATGACTTTTGTCAATAAAGATGATGTGGCACACAATGACTATTGTCAATAAGATGATGTGGCACACAATGACTATTGTCATAAAGGAAGGGCACACAATGACTTCAAAGATAGTGGCACACAATGACTATTGTCAAAAGGAAACGTAGCACACATGATATTGCATAACGAAGACGTGGCACACACTGACTATTGTCAATAAGGAAAGCATGGCACACACTGACTATGTCAATAAAAGACGTGCACACAAGACTATGTCAAAGAAGACGTGGCACACTTCTTCTACTATCCCATAGTCTATTTAGACCGTAGGGGCGCCAACGGAAGACCTCGCAACCAGCTCTCTCCATTTCCCTCTGTCCTCGACCTTTCTCAGGGTGGCACACTGACTATTAACAAAGGAAGACGCGCCACACTGATTATTGTCAATAAAGAAGACATGGCACTGACTATTAACAAAGAAACGCGCCACCTGATTATTGTCAATAAGAAGACATGGCACAGGTTATTGCAAAGAAACATGATACACTGACTTTGTCAAAGGAAGACGTATCAGAAATCGGTGAAGGCCACACAATCTCCTGGGGGTACCTACCATCTTATAAAAAAAAAGAAAGAAGACTGCTTTGTTTGCCTGTAGTGGTGTTGGTTTAACCCCCATGCCTCCTGTTACCACTTCACGTCGCTGTTCGTTTTCTTCTTCTTTTCTTTTTTTTTTTTTTTTTTTTTAAAAAACTGTGTTACTTATAGAGAAGAAGAAGAAGAAGAAAGAAGAAGAAGAAGAAGAAGAAGAAGAAGAAGAAGAAGAAGAAGAAGAGAGAAGAGAGAGAGAGAGAGAGAGAGAGAGAGAGAGAGAGAGAGAGAGAGAGAGAGAGAGAGAGAGAGAGAGAGAGAGAGAGAAGAGAGAGAGAGAGAGAGAGAGAGAGAGAGAGACTTTGATTTATTTTTTATTTGATTTATTCTTTTATATCGAGAATAATGGAATAAGCATTCTTGGGCTTTTTTACATCCAGTCCCCGTGTGTATGCAGTTTTTGTAAATTTCATCTGTTCCCACCGGCACACGATGGCCTACTCTTACGAAAAGCGGAACAGGATTTAACGTGTGCGCAAGATGTTCTGCGTGCGTTCGCACACAGGGCCTCGGTTTAAAGTCTCATCAAGAGAGGGAGAGAGAGAGAGAGAAGAGAGAGAGAGAGAGAGAGAGAGAGAGAGAGAGAGAGAGAGAGAGGAGAGAGAGAGAGAGAAGAGAGAGAGAGACAGAAGACAGACAGACAGACAGACAGACAGACAGACAACAACAACACACAACCACACACACACCCACACACACACACAACACACACAACACACCACACACACAAAGCAGCATCAGACAGTTTTCTGATAATATACCTTCATAATATTCTCTCTCTCTCTCTCTCTCTCTCTCTCTCTCACTCTCTCTCTCTCTTCTATCTATTTATTTATTTTATATATATATATATATTATATATATCAATATATACTACGCCCAAATTAACACGCACTGTCCTCAGCGCGAAGATGACTAATGATCTGACTCCATCCTTGTGCCGTATATATAGTATATCATTACGTAAATATAGTCTATCATTATAGCAGACAGTTGCTTGGTCGCTACGTGACAGTGTGACATAAGAGTGAAACCCAAGCCTTCATCATCCCTGCCTTCAAGCCTATACCTTACCTTAGGCTAACAAGGACTATTATTAATTAAACGCCGTATCTGTGATGGAAGAGTGAAGAAGAGAAAGAAGAAGGTGGATCGAGGAAAAGAAAAAATAACGCGGAGAAATCATGGAGGAGGAAGAGGAGAGAGAAAGAGAGAAGTGGATCGAGGAGAGGAAGAGAGAGAGAGGAAGAGAGAGAGAGGGAGAGAGAGAGAGAGAGAGGAGAGAGAGAGAGAGAGGAGGAGAGAGAGAGAGGAGAGAGAGAAGAGAGAGAGAGAAGAAGAGAGAGAGAGAGAGAGAGAGAGAGAGAGAGAGAAGAAGAGAAGAGAGAGAAGAGAGAGAGAGAGAGAAGAAGAAGAAGAGAGAAGAAGAAGAAGAAGAGAAGAAGAAGAAGAGAGAAGAAGAAGAAGAAGAAGAAGAAGAAGAAGAAGAAGAAGAAGAGAAGAAGAAGAAGAAGAAGGAGATGAGAGGGGATCATAAACGAGGGAGGAGGAAAAGAAAGGACGGAGGATGAAGAGGGAGAGAGAGAGACGAGAGAGAGAGAGAGAGAGTAGAGAGAGAGAGAGAGAGAGAGGAGAGAAGAGAGAGAGACAGAGAGAGAGACAGAGAGAGAGAAGACAGAGAAGAGAAGAGAGAGAGAGAAGAGAGGGAGAGAGAGAGAAAGAGAGAGAGAGAGGACCCGACAAAGAAGGAAAGTGAAGAGAAGCAAGACTGGAAGAAGGATGTATTAGGGGGGGGGGGGATGTGTGTGTGCGCGCGTGCGTGCGTGTGTACGCGCGTGCATCGCGCACGCGCGCGTGTGCGTGAGTGTGTGTGCACGCTTGCTTCCAAATACAAACACACATACACGCACGCACGCACACATACACGCGCGCAAGCAACACACACACACACACACACAGAGGGAGGGAGCTTGTGGGAGCTAGTATTTGACATACATGACATATGGAAAAAGACAAGGGCAGAGGAACCAGGGGGGATTGATTATCAAGAGTTACTGGGAGGAAAAAGGGGGGAGAGAGAGAGAGAGAGAGAGAGAGAGAGAGAGGAGAGAGAGAGAGAGAGAGAGAGAGAGAGAGGAGGGGGGGGGAGGGACGAATTAGGTAGAATGGCAAAAGTCAAAATCGCAATGACGTCTGTTGATATTCTATATGCAACCGCACACACACACACACACGCACATGCGCGCACGCACGCATGCACGCATACACACAGACACACATACAGAGAAATGCACTCTCACACCACAACAACCCCTCCCCCCCCCCCTTCCCCCCCTACACACAAACCACCCCTTTTCTCCCCGTGTCTATGTTCCTGTCCCCTCATCTAGGCACGAAACTATAAAAAAACAAACAAACAAACAAACAAAAACAAAAAAAAAGCAAACAAACAAAAAGACTAAAACACTAAAAAGAAAATCAAAAAAAAAGAAAAGAAAAAGAAGAAATGTAGGGTAGGCAGGCAGACGTCAACAGGGGACAAAGCGCTCACTGTGCCAGACCAAGCGGAGAAAAAAAGTGATTAAAAGAAAATCGTGACTTTAATCTGAAGTAGACTGCAAGGTGGAATGGAATTTTATACATAGTGACTTTGTATACATGTTATATATACGGTTTAAATCAAGACTCAATGAAGGAATGAATGAAGGAGTGAGTGCATGAGTGAGTGAGTGAGTGAGTGAGTGCGTGAGTGAGTGAGTGAGAGTAAGTGAGAGTGAGAGTGAGGAGTGAGTGGAGATGAGAGAGAGAGAGAGAGAGAGAGAGAGAAGAGGAGAGAGAGAGAGAGAGAGAGAGAGAGGAGAGAGAGAGAGAGAGAGAGAGAGAGAGAGAGAGAGAGAGAGAGGAGAGAGAGAGAGAGAGAGAGAGAGAGAGAGAGAATATAATCATAAAACAATTTAACTGAGAACTGATAGCTAATGGAAATGATTTATTCTTAAAACACTTTTGCTTTGAAAAAAAAAGTACCAATGATGATAATTCTCTGTCATGTGCAATATAAAGTGCATGCATGCAAGACATTCCTGGGGTTTACTTTCTTTTTAACAGCTACTTGATGCGGTAGACAATTT
>CM060320.1:58462166-58467166 GCA_030674155.1 Stramonita haemastoma | reverse complement strand
CTAAAAACATGACACTGCGATGCAAACACATTACATAAATTTCCTCTTGCTATCTAATTATTCTTAAAATCCTGTTTGGTGCGTGGTGCGTGACTCGGGTGTGCGTGCGTGCGTGCGTGCGTGGGCGTGCGTGCGTGCGTGCGTGCGTGCGTGCGTGTGTGTGTGTGTGTGTTGTGTGGCGTGCTGTGCGTGCGTATGTATGTGTGCGTGTAGACAAATGTGTCTTCTTTACAGCAAGAAGGCAAACATTTTTTTTAATCATTGCTATCAACCTGCAAGATTCTCATCTTCACGTCCTAATTCCTCCCCTCAATCACTCCCCATTTCCCTATAGATAGCATATTATCATACATATGTGATATAACGTTTAATGAGCACACACAAACACACAACACACACACACACACACACACACACACACACACACACACACACACACACACACACGTGTACCACCTCCCCCATACCTCAACCCCTCCCCCCTACACCCTCATTCACTTACACTGTTGTCGAACCCTCCCCCCCCCCCACCACCGCCCCGCACACACACACAACACACACAATGTATATTTTTTTAAAAAGTCCATGTACGAGACATTCCAAGGCAAAATTCGGACTAAAGGGAGACTGAGGGACATAGCACAGCAGAAACATAGCACAGTACAACAAAAGAAATACAACGGCATTGCCCCTGCCTCCACTCTCACTCGTGACAAGGAAAACAAAACACTCGCTTTGAAGTTCTAGCAAACAAGGTCGCCTTTGTCACTATGTGACTCCCTCTCTCTCTCTCTCTCTCTCTCTCTCTCTCTCTCTCTCTCTCTCTCTCTCTCTCTCTCTCTCTCTCACATACACAATATTATCATTAATATCATTAAGTGTGCACACGCCCGCGCGCTTTGTGTGTGTGTGTGTGGTGTGTGTGTGTGTGTGTGTGTGTGTGTTGTGTGTTTGTGTCGTGGCGTGCGTGCGTGCGTGCGTGAGTGTGTGTGCGTGCGGCGCTCGCGCGCGCACGCGTGTGTTGCAATACGCACCTGTTCGCTTGCTTGTACATGTGTGTATGCGCATGTAACATTTCTGTGCTAAGTTTACCTTACTAAGGTCTGAGTGAATCATTACATCATTGTTATGATGAAACATTCAACACGAAAATGAACTGCAGGAGAAATAAATTACGAGGAAACTTTAGGAGGAATTATTTCTGTCACGGAAAAACTGACAGTATGGGGTCATATCTTTAGCAGGCATTATTTTTGTGTTTTTTCTCTTAAAAAAAACCCACCACAAAACATTCCTGGCGGGTTTTGCTCTCTTTGTCTTTGTCCCTCTTCTTCTCTCTGTATGCGTGCACTTTGTGTGTGTGTGTGTGTGTGTTGTGTGTGTGTGTGGTGTGTGTGTGTGTGTGTGTGTGTGTGTGTGTGTGTGTGTGTGTGTGTGTGTGTGTGTGTGTGTGTGTGTGTGTGTGTGTGTGTGTGTGTGTGTGTGTGTGTGTGTGTGTGTGCCTGCCTTGTGTGTGTGTGTGTGCCTGCCTGTCAGTTTGTCTGTGTAACTGTGTGTTTGCAGATGGTCCTGATATACTACTGACGTACTTGGACCAAGGGCCACTGATATATATTTGCAGTATACATGTATGTCGCATTCACAGACGTAAGCAGAAATAGTCACTTATGAAGAACGTTTCAGAAAAGGCAACCTTGGTGATATTAATAGTAAATATTTTCACCTTCTCTATCAAGCATAGGATACACGTTTTAGACTCGTGAGTGCGACGTATCTTGCATGACCACGCCGCCAGCCACACACACACACACACACACACAAACCACACAACCCACATACACACACACAGTGACAACCATAAGCTACTGGAGTAACAGAAACGCTTAAGTCAATTATCCCACGGAAAAAAACATGCAAGAGACAAAGAGAAAAGGACAGAAGAAAATGTAGCAAGAGACAAAAAGACAGAGAGACAAAGTCACACAGACACAGACACACACAGACATAGACACAGACACACACAGACGTTTTAGTGCAGACAATACACACGTACACACGCGCGCGCACACGCAAACACACACACACACACACACACACACACACACACCACACACACACACACACACACACACAACATCAAGTGATGGAAAGACACACAAGCATTCCTGTTCAGAAAGAGAACAGAAGAACATACAAGTGAGGGATGTGGGAGAAAAAAACACACCAGCAGACAAAACAGCACACGCACACAGCACAACACACACACACACACACACACACCCCACACACACACACACCCACCACCACACACCACCACCACAACCAACCACCCAGCAAACAAAAAAAAACAAAAAATATTTACCCTTCTCAGAGAAGGCTGGGGAGGAGACGACCGCGACGGCGACGGCGGCATAGGAGCTCCAGAAGTAGAAGAGACGGCAGACCACCGGCAACAGCAACAACAGTACCACCACCGTTACCACCACCACCACCAGTAGTAATCGTCGTCGTCGCCGCCGTCGTCACAGTCACACCAGACACGGACGACGACAACGACAACAACGACGACAGCGACGAGGTGGACGAGGACGAGGACAGCGACAAAGACTCGGATTGAAGCTCTTTGAGCTGGCAGGCGTCGCACTGGCAGGGGGGCAGGTTGGACCACACCTGCTGCAGGTCCGTCCTCTCCATCAGGGTCAGCATCTCCTCCTCGCTCACGGGCTGCAGGCTGGAGCTGTTGCGCTTCAGCAGCACCGCGGGCCTCCGCCTCCCCGGGGACAAGGGGGGCAGCCCCCCCTGATCCCCCCCGCGCTGCTCAGACCCCGCGCTCAGACAGCGGGAACATCTCGCGTCCGGGAGTAGGCCCAGGTCTGCTGCCCTGCTGCTGCCGGTGATACTACTGCTAGTGGTGTTGCTAGTGTTGAAGCCCAGGGCGTCTGGGCTCATTTCTGGGGGGTTCGGGTCGAACACGTCGTCTGAGGGATTGAAGAACTTGACTTGAAGGTCGAAATCGTCTCCGCCGCATCCTTCTTCTTCTCCGGTTGTTGTTGTTGGGGGTGAGGGGGAGGAGGTGGAGGTTGTGGAAGGTCGGGTGTTGGTTGTTGTTGTTGGTGGTGGGGGTGTGTTCCAGGTGAGCCAGGTTTGGGTGTAGGAGGGTTCCACCAGGGAGGGTAAAGGAGGGGGTGGGGGTGTGCGTCTGGTCTTGGTGGTGGACATGGCGGGGTGGTGGTTGTTGTTGTTGTTGTGGTGGTGGTGGTGGCGGTGGTGGTGGTGGTGACGGGAGGAGGAGACGTCTTCGGAGCAATGTCTCTGCTGTGTGCGCGGTCTATCTGCAGTCTGTCTCTCAGCTCTTGGCTTAACGAGGACTGGCGGTCCCGAAGAAGTCTTCCTTGCTCACTACTACCTCTGTTGTCACAGTTAGTCCCACAGATGCTACTACCACTACTACTGTCTGCGGGCACATCTTCGCTGGGCGGTTTTGTGAACATCTCTGCACTATATACAACACACGGAGCTGCTGTCTTGTTCTCTTCAATGACAGTGCAGAGGAAGTGTGGGTTTTAATAAAGCTTCTGTCGTTATCGTCCTCATCGCCGCTCTGAACAGCAGCATGCCTGTCTAATTCACAGCTGTGTCTTCGCAAGGACTTCACAGTTTCATTACTGTAATGTCGACTGTCGCGGATTGGTGGTCACACGTAAACCGAGTCACTAGGGCTAGGCCCCCACACAAAGGGTTAAATGAGCTGTTTACTATGTCATATCACACACAAAGAGTCGGTCATCAACAAGTCATTATCTAATTAACGCCTTCATCAACTTGCTTGCCTTTCGTTCCGTCCTTAATTACAATGCGGAGGCGTTTTTAGTAGGTTACCGGTTAACTCATTTTCAGTTTCCGAATCTTTTGCCTTTTATTCAGATCTGAATTGAACAGAATCGAACTTTGTGTGTGAAGAAAAGGAAGTGAAAGAAATAGAAAAGAAAAGAAAAGAAAGCTGAAGTAGGGTTTGATGGAGATCGTGTGAAGTGTCACCGCCTTTTCCTTTCCCCACTGTTCTGAAGAGTCAAGTCATGACCTTACGAGCATCATCACCATTGCACGCACACACACCACGGCTGTGCTCGCCTTGTTTCCGTCTAACCTACTCTCTCTCTCTCTCTCTCTCTCTCTCTCTCTCTCTCTCTCTCTCTCTCTCTCTCTCTCTCTCTCTCTCCTCTCTCTTTTGCATCAGTTGTAGCTAAGTCCAAAGGTGAAAAGAGAAAAGTTACCATCCAAAGAGAGAAAAAAAACCCAAACCAACCCACACACCAAAACCTAACAATCGTACTCTCTCTCCAACGCGTTTTGTGAATGAAATTCAAGAGACCACTCACGAGTCCATCAAAACAAACTCCACAGGACTCCGCCACATCGCCGCACTGCAAACACCACAAATCCTTCACCAATCACAGACCCAGCAAGCCAGATCCAGATATAGGCCTATATCTATATATATATTGCTCCACGATGGCGGTAGAAAGGGGTGAGGGGAGAGCAAATCGCAAAGACAATATTGACACAAGGCGCGAGATTAGTTTTTTCCTGCCCAAAGACCGTCACCCGTCGTCGCCCTTTTTCGCACACACACACACGTGCTTGAAGAAAGCCACAGCAAGAGTGAAAGATCCTCGACCCTGCAGAAAATGCATATATACAGGAGGAAGAGGAAGAGGAGGCACACAAAAGAGTAGGGTTCGGCCAGGTACTGGGCCTAGCGAATGTCCGAGCGTTCTCACACCTCCTCACACATAAAAAAAAGAAAGACAGCCCAAAGGGGGGGTTGCCTCACACGTTTCTCTCTCCCCCTACCCTCGCAGCAACATGAAAAGGATTGTTTCCCGACTGCAATGTTCCTTTTACTCCTTTCTCCCCACACTACCATACTAGGGCCCAGCGCCACTATATATATACTGGCAGCTCTGACAATGAGAAAGAGTGCAAGTGAGAGCGAGAAA
>CM060320.1:58456673-58462066 GCA_030674155.1 Stramonita haemastoma | reverse complement strand
GGGGGGGGGGGTTTAAAGGGGGGGGGGGTGGGGGGGGGGGGGGGGGTTTTTGAATTTTAACGGGCGGGGAAATCCCTTAAAAGTTTTGGGGGTTAGGTTAAAACGACCCTTGTTTGGGGCCGGGAAAAACCAAGTAAACACCGAGGCATAATTTGAAAATTTGAAAATAGGGGTTAAATTTTAAAGCACATTGAACTGAGTAGCCTTGCTCAGTTTGAAGCTTTGGCAGGTCAGCGCTAGGCACTGTGTGTGTTTGGGGAAATTAATGTCAGAGGAGTAGAGGCGTTTACAGATTCAGTTCAGGTTCGAGTCTGGTGTGTTGGAAGTTCCAATTCTACTCATGTTTTTGGAGGAGTCGTGCACTTGCTCACCCCTCCCCCCCCCCCCCTCTCCAAACCCGTCTTCCCACACAAAGACCAACCCATCACCCCCCTTTCCTGTGCGCATGCGCGCACACAGACAGATATATATAGGCACAGATAGACAGGCAGACAGACCAGACAGACAGACAGACACACACACACACACACACACACACACACACACACACACACACACACACACACACACACACACACACACACACACACACAACCAACTTCCACAATATCCCCGCGTGTTTCTCGCTTGAATTATTTCTTCCACTTCCCACTCTCAGAGACCACAGCTATAAATCTTCTCTGCCGCCACCTTTCCTCCCCTCCTCCCCCACGCTGTCCTCTCCTCTCTCTCTCTTCTCTCTCTTCTCTCTCTGCTCTTCCTCGTCTGTCTTCTGTCTGTCTGTCTCTCTCCCCCCCCACCCACACACACACATACACAGGCACAACCGCATCGACATAACATACACATGTGAGAACACTCGAGTGAACAGACACAGACAAACAGACAGACAGCAGCAGACAGACTGACAGACACACACACAGAAAACGCACACTGTGTGTGCGTGCGTATGTGTGTGCTTCTCTCTCTCCTCTTCTCTCTCTCTCTCTCCTTTCTCTCTCTCTCTCTCTCTCTCTCTTCTCCTCTCTCTCTCTCTCTCTCTCTCTCCTCTCCTCTCTCCTCTCTCTCTCCTCTCCTCCCCCCCCCCTCTCTCTCTCTCTCCCTCTCTCCCCCCCCCCTCTCCTCTCTCTCTCTCTCTCTCTCCCCCTCTCTCCCCCCCCCCCTCTTTCTCTGCATCAAAGAACCGAAATGTCTACACAGACCCACAGAAAAAGCACAAGAAGAAGAGTTTCTCCTCCCCCTCCCACCCCTACTCCTCCTCACCCTCTATCCACCTCTCCCCCCCCCCCCCCAGAGAACCCGTTCAATACAGATCGATAGCAGACCATCATCTTCCAGCACACATAAAGTTTCCTGATCAGGGAGCCTAGCCTAGCAGCCCATAGCTCACTGACAACACCCGTCCTGGCCTCTTCTTCCCTGCTTCCCTCCAATAATAATAATAAATAATAATAATGATGATAATATTGATAATATATAGCTGCCGGCCCCAACTGACGAAGTGTTTGTGTTTGCGGCTGCGCTGTGCTGTCTCAGGAGATAGGCCCATATAGAGCCACATTGCACGTTTCAGTCTTACCGCGCAAACAAATTGAAAGCATGCACTGGCTTCGATTGTCAAGATTCCATCTGGGTTTTGTGTTTGTTTTCTTTCTTTGTTGGTTTTTTTTTTTTTCGAAATGTTTCGATTTTCCCCGCCCCAAGGTGTCACATGTCTAGATTTTCCATCCCAAAGTGTCACAGGGTGAGTGGTATCATCATCGGGGTCTAGAGGTAATGCATCTTGTCTTGAAAGCAAATGTTTGCTAGTTCGATCCCGGTCTAAACCCTCAAGTTTCTCCACGTCCACATGACCTTAAGTAATGGTCTGGAGGCTAGTCTTTTGGGAAAAAAGATAAATTGAGGTGCCGTCTGCAATTATGCGTTTTGTGCGCACCCCCCACCCTCCAAAACACCCCCAACACCCCAAAACAACAACAACAAACCCTTTCAGCAAAGGAGAGTTGTCCCTGGCAAAATTGTTTGGGTAAAAATGCCACACGTAAAAACTTCAGAAGAAAAACACTGCTGCTCTTGTGGTCTATGCTCTCCCCTGGGTACAGCAGCCCTAATGTCACAGCGAGAAATCTCCGCGACTGATTGTGGCATACTAATACAATTCAGTGCGACATAATAATCGCAAAACAACATTAACACAATAACAATACAATTTGATAATTATAGCAATCGGAACACAAAATACTTAGCCGTTGCTTTGAACTCCACTTTGCACATACTTCGCCAAACGACCAACCCAATCAGGCTAGCAAAGACATTGGGGTGCATGGTGGGTATTTTCATGTCTCCGCAACCCGTGCATTTCGGCCTGACACGTCGACGTGGGATCTTTAACGTGTTTCTGCATGCATTTTGTATATGTTATGGAGAGTAATGCAGTGACAGAGTCTGCTGACAAGTTGTGTGGAAATGGTAAAAACCTACGTCCTTCACCCACAGGCCACAGCTGAGGTTCAAACCCGCAACTTCATCTTAATAAAGAAATGTCCGCACAGTTTACTACACCATGCACAGACAGTGATCAACCCCACCCCCCCACCCCCTTCCGAGAGAGACGGAGGGAGAGAGGGAGAGAGAGAGAGAGGGGAAGAGGGAGAGAGGAGAGAGAGAGGGAGAGAGAGAGAGAGAGAGAGAGAGAGAGAGAGAGAGAAGAGAGAGAGAGAGAGAGAGAGAGAGAGAGAGAGAGAGAGAGAGAGAAGAGACAGACAGACAGACAGACAGCCACCAGACAGACAAGACAGCCAGCCAGACAGACAGCCAGCCAGACAGACAGCCAGACATACAAACAGGCAGACATAGACAGGCAAGCAGACATAGACAGACAGACAGACGTAGACATAGCTACAGAGAAGAAGACTGACACAGACAGAATCTGTGAGAAAGAGAGTGAGAATTTCACCGGCAATCAAAAAAAGACAAAAAGGGTGAAGGGAAAGGTTGGGGAGGATTGAAGACAACATAAATTCCAAGACAAACAGAAGGTACTTAAATTAATCTCTGCCAATGCAGGCAGGCAGGCAGGCAGGCAGGCAGGCAGGCATTACAGTGAAGAATGTAGCTGTGAGACTTGGGGCTTTTGGGAGGAATTGAAGTACAGTGCTTTTGTGCCAGAGTCCATAAAAAAATACTATTGTGCAATCTGTCCTCCAATATCGTAGTCTTATTCACAGCTTTTGTTTGCGTGCGCGCATGTGTGTGTGCGTATGCGCGCGTTTGTGTGTGTGTGTGTGTGTGTGTGTGTGCGTGCGTGTGCGGTGTGTGTGGTTGTGTGCGCGTTGTGTGTGTGTGTGTGTTGTGATGCGTGTGTGTTGTTGCGTGCATATGTGTGTGTGTGTTTGTGTGTGTGTGTGTGTGTGTGTGTGTGTGTGTGTGTGTGTGTGTGTGTGTGTGTGTGTGTGTGTGTGTGTGTGTGTGTGTGTGTGTGTGTGTGTGTGTGTGTGTGTGTGTGTGTGTGTGTGTGTGTGTGTGTGTGTGTGTGTGTGTGTGTGTGTGTGTGTGTGGTTGTGTGTGGTGTGGTGTGTGTTGCGTTGTGTGTGCGGCGTGCGCGCGCATGTGTGTGTGTAATCATATACACCACCACCACCACCAACATACGTGTGTACGGCACCTGCGCAAGCGCATACATACAAGTAATGCAAAAATAAGGCAATCGCTCACACACACACACACACACACACACATACACACACACACACACACACACACACACACACACACACACACACACACACACACACACACACACACACAGAGGGAGGGGAAACACGAAAGAAAATGTTGGCGACTGTCAGAGAACTTCTAAGGTTTTTTCGCTTTCAATTTGTCCAAATTATCTTTTGGGGGGGTTAATTTCTCCAGTTGATTTTTTTCTGCTCTCAGGTACTCAAGGGCACCATACTGTGTACGGAATATTCCATACTTATATGCTATGCCACATAACCAAAGATATCCACTAACCAAACAAATGACATGTGTATGACAAAATGCAATGATGTACTGCACTGGTGCCTTACATGCAAGTTAGAAGTGTTCATGTACCTTCAACCGAGCATAGCCTGACATGATTTAAACGATATATTTATCCCCGAAGTCGAAATACGGATACCTCCATAGTTAGCCTAAAACGGTTACACACGCAACGATCTCCTCATTTGTGAACGTCGGACTGCTGGTTGATGAGCGGGGTGGGGAAAAAAACACTGATGTTTTCTGCTTGTATAAATCAGGCCCTAGCTTCAGTACAGTCCCCCACTTCACCCAGCTGTAAATGAGTATCTGCCCACTTTAGGAGCATGCAGGGCAGCTATTAAAGCAGCGCCCAAACGACCGCATAGGTTATGGGAACACTTTAACTTTTTACCTTCATAAAACAGGCACTGGCGGGTTTGCATTTTAATACAATCGAAAAAAAACCTTCATTTTACCAGGCGTTGCCAAGACTTGAACCAAGGATTCCAGAACTCTTAGGGTTTTGCAGTCAAAGACGTTATCCATTTTGACCACATCTCTCTGTAAAATACTTGAGCGTAAGTTTACACAGTGCAAACAAGAGGACGAGACGGAGAGCACACAGTTTATCGACTTGCCGCCATCAATCATTTGACTTGACTTAACCGCATCTACCAAAGTGCCTGACTCTCCCTCCCTCCCTCCCTCCCTCCGTCTCTCTCTCCCTCCCTCTCTCTCTCTCTCCATCTCCCCCCCCCCCCTTCTCTCTCTCTCTGTCTCTGTCTGTCCCTCTCTCTCTCTCCATCTCTCTCTCTCCCCCCCTCTCTCTCTCCATCTCTCTCTCTCTCCTCCCCCCCCCCCCCTCTCTCTCTCTCTCTCGTCTCTCTCCCTCCCCAGACCAGTGTCAGTGTACGATGGCCCTATACTAACAACTGGTTTCTCCCCATTTTTAAACACGAAAATCCTTGACCTGAAAAGTGTGGGTGACTCAATAATATCATCCAGTTTACCTGGTAACTTGATCAAACACAGTCTTCATTTGTCAAGGGTGTTCCAACACTCTGCATTGCACTGCATTATAATACGGTATTGCATTGCAAAAATCAGCAGTGCTGCCCTAACTGTCGACTAGACTACGGGATAGGTGAAGGTGAACATGTATAGCATTGCATTTTATTATGTGCGGTATTACATTGCCTTGCTTGCTTGCGTGCACACGCGCGCGCGCGCGTGTGTGTCTGGTGGTGTGTGTGTGTGTGTGTTTATTTTTTAATTTTTTAATTAATTAAAAAAAAATTTTTATATCGAGGATAATGGGATAAGCACTCTTGCTCTTGTGTGTGCCTGTGCGTGTACGTGTGTGTGCGTGTGTGTGAGAGAGAGTGTGT
>CM060320.1:58449173-58451673 GCA_030674155.1 Stramonita haemastoma | reverse complement strand
AAACTTAAATGGTACAGGCACGTCACACGAACATCTGGACTGGCCAAGACTGTCCTACAGGGAACAGGACAAGGAGGGAGACAAAGAGGCAGACAGAAAAAAACGATGGGGAGACATCAGAGAGTGGACTGGTCTCGAGTGGAACGATCTGCTACTAAAACCAGAGGACCACGGGGAGTGGAGGAAGCTGGCTGCAAAATATTCATTGGTGTTCCCATGGTCCAAGGGACTACGGGATAGGTGACGGTGAAGGCGAAAGTACGGTACTGAATTGTGTTGTAATCTGGATGCTGCAAAAGGAAGCTGGTAAGGTCAGTGTTTGTATACCTCTTTTTTTCCTTTCCCCATGAAACCGTTTCATCGGCATAATCAATTTTCCCCATCTCTACGAATTTCCGCTATTTTTCTTTCTGTCTCCCTTCCTTTCTTTCCTTTTCTGGAGGATAGGGGAGGGGTGGGAATGGGAGTGAAGGAGAAAGAGGGAAACGGGGAGGGGGACACAGTCCGCACGTATGCTTTTTTTTTTGTCACGCACTGACGCCACTGACCGGACGCTGTGTGTGTGTGTGTGTGTGTGTGTGTGTGTGTGTGTGTGTGTGTGTGTGTGTGTGTGTGTGTGTGTGTGTGTGTGTGTGTGTGTGTGTGTGTGTGTGTGTGTGTGTGTGTGTGTGTGGTGTGTGTGTGTGTGTGTGTGCGCGCGCGCGCGCGCGCGCCTGCGTGTGTGTATGTGTGAAGCAAGGGGACAGGCCTAGACGAGCGTGCGAATGTGTATTTACTATGTTGATATATCTGCTGTAGATCAACAAAATACGAAAGTAGTAATAACTTGGCACCCCCGAGGGTATGCGTGATATGTCAGAGGTTTGTTATCACTGCTTCAGTAAGCGTTCCTGAGAAAATCATTATCCTTGGGTTAGGAAGTGTGAGTGTATTTTTCTTTTATTTGGGGGGTGGGGGGGTTTTTTTTGGGGAGGGGGGTGCTTGTCTCCTCCCTTTTTCCCTCTACCCCCCCTCCCCCCTCCTCAATCCCTGTCTTCTTGTTTGTCCTATGATTCCCGTTGGTCACGCAGGAAAGAACAAAATGTCAGGCGAACAGACAAGTATTATGATAAAATTATATAGGATGACATGTGACATTTTTCGCTTGCACTGTAAGCATACCAGTTCCATGCACCCTCTGCCCGCTCGTATGCTAGAGTGAGTGAGTGAGTGAGTGAGTGTGTGTGTGTGAGTGTGTGTGTGTGTGTGTGTGTGTGTGTGTGTGTGTGTGTGTGTGTGTGTGTGTTGTGTGTGTGTGTGTGTGTGTGTGTGTGTTATGTATGTGTGTGTGTGTGTGTGTGTGTGTGTGTGTGTGTGTGTGTGTGTGTGTGTGTGTGTGTGTGTGTCTGTGTTTGTGTTTGAGTGTATGCGCGCACGCGCGTGCGTATGCGTCTGACACGGAGATGTATACATGTGAAAACATGCGTTCATGTGCGTGTGTGTGTGTGTGTGTTTTGTGTGTGTGTGTATTAGTGTGTGTGCGTGTGTGTGTGTGCGTGTGTGCGTGCGTGCGTGTGTGTGTGTGTGTTTGCACGCAAGCACATTATTATGTGCGTCTGGCACAAGGGTGTTTAAACGTGAACATATGTGTTCGTTTGGTGGCGAGTGTCTGCGTTTGTGCGCGTATGCGTGTGTGCGTAACGCCCGCCCGCCAGAGGTCTGCCCCTCAGTCTCTACCTACCTGACAACCGACCATGAAATAATTATTCACACCTAATCGGACAATGACAGACTTGCTGAATGACTGACAGGCGGATGAGTATGTTGATCAAAGGCTGACCGAAGAGCTGACTAACTGATTGTCTGACCGAGAAAACCCTCAACACGCTATACAAATTCGGCGGGGAGTGTGTGTGTGTGTGTGTGGGAGGGGGGGGGGGGGGGGGCTACACACAGACAGACGGGCAGATAAACAGGAAGATAGACAGATTGATAGACAGAAAGATACTGATACGGGCCTGCTAAGCTGCTACCCTTTTTGATGACAACGGTTTTTGTTTGTTTATTTTTTCCCGGATACAGCTCTAAGGTTCACCGATAAAATGTTGGTTATGTGATCTCCCCCCTCCCCTACCACCCCATTAAGGTAGCCTGCATTCTGACTTTTGGGAATGAAGACATAATTAATCGAAATTAAAGACAGAAACAATAAAGTAACTCTCAGGGGGGGGGGGGGGGGGGATATACCCACAACAACCACAACCCTTGAACAAACGATGCTTTGACGTCACTTGACTATTCCTGGACAGCACATATCATATACCTACTCTTTCTCTCCTGTTCAGCCCACTCAGTGTCGTTGTGAACACTGTGTTAAGTATCAAATGATACCAAGGCCCAGTTGTTGCTGTCGGAACGTTTAACTCGGAGCCAATGAGCAACAAAATGTCATGCAGACCTATGCAAAAGTTCACTTCCGCCAAACCACTCTCCTTACCCCCCCCCCTCCACTTCGATCCCC
>CM060320.1:58444173-58446673 GCA_030674155.1 Stramonita haemastoma | reverse complement strand
AGGATGAGGAGGAATCTATGACGGTGTGATACGTGGTGGAGGTGGTGGAGGAGGTGGTGGAGGTAGAGGAGGAGGAGGTGCAGAGTGAGCGGGTCAGCGAAGAGTGCTGCTTCAGCCTGGGGGCCGAGTCCAGGTGGGCGACGTCCATGTCGAGGATCTCGTCGTCAGGCAGCGCCATGTCCACGGCGGAGTCCGCGTTGCTGGACATGGCCGAGTGGTAGCTGCCCAGGCTGCTGCAGGGGCTCAGGGGCAGGTGCTGCCTGGGGGAGGGACTGCTGCTGGCGTGGGTGGAGTTGTTGTTGTTGGTGATGTTGGTGGTGGAGGCGGTGGTGGTGGTGTTGTTGTCTTCGCTGAAGGGAACGCACAGCTGCACGGAGGCGGAGTCTGACAAGCTCTGCACGCAAGCTGAGTCCTCGTCCTCCTCCGTGACATGGATGGGGATGCTGGTGCCCGTGACGGAGCTCTGAGGGCTCAGTTTCTCTTCCGAGCTGCGTCGTTCGTACCTCCTCGGCTGCGCGTTGTCTCTGGAAGTCCTTCTGCGGTACAGAGGCTCTCTAGACGCAGCGCTGGGCACGCCACTGTGGTGGTGGTTCCCATGATACTTGGAGGCTTCGCCGGAAGAAAAGTCACCCGCCTCTGAGGACAACGTTGGAGGTGTCACTGTGTTCAGAGGACGCACATATACCGGCGGAGTTCCCGGACAGTCTTCTCTGCTGGTAAGAGCTATTACACTTGCGGGAGTAGAGCCACGAATGGTCGGAACACATGTCGCCGTAAGGCTGCTGCTGCTGCTGCTGCTGGTGCTGATGGTGGCTGGGGGGGAGGAGGGGGTGGTCCTCGCAGTCCATGTCCTCCGCGGGCGGCACCCTGGCCTGCTTGACCAGGGAGCTGAGCCACTCGTCCAGCAGGGGGCAGGGGGTGGTCAGAGGGGGGTGGAAGCGCTTGGAGGTCTGGATGACGCTGATGCGCCGCTCCTCCGAGGTGCTGCGCTTCCTGCTGACGGGCAGCGAGTGCTTCCTCAGCTGGATGGACGCCGTGGACACCATGCGCGAGTGCCGCGACGGGGAGCACTTTTCAGCCGCGGAGTCACACAGCCTGTGACACCGCTTGGAGTGCGGATGAGGCCGCAACACGTCCTGAGGATCAGCCACGCTCTGGCGCCGACGTGAGGACGAAGAGCCCGGGTGGTGACTGCATAGATGAGGGACGTCCGTGCCTTCCTGCGCGTCAGTGAGGGAATGGTTCTGGGCCTCGGAGGCCGGTTTCTTGGCGTTAGCTGTGTGTAGCCAGCTGTTCAAACCTGACTGCGAAGACAGCACCTTGAACATGGGGGTTTTCTTGCTGCTCCGACCCCGTCCTACTCGTTCAACGTCCTCTTTCTTCTCTCTAATGACTGGCTGGTGGGAGTGGGAATGGGTATGGGAATGTTTGACACCATGAGTTCTGTTTCTGGAATGGTATGATGATGATAATAATGAGATGATGATAATGATAACGATGATGATAATGATGATGATGTATTATCCTTTGGCGTGTCTGATGTCACTGGCTGGGTCCCTGAGATATGTGACCATGCCATGTTTCTAGAACCGTCTGAGGGTGAGAACGCAGAAAAGGTTTCACGACTGTGGTGGGATGAAGAGAAGAGCACTTCAGAACTGCGTGGTCGTGAAGTAGCCTCCTCCACACCACCACGCGCTGAAGACACGCTCTCTGAGCAGTAATGCCGCTGTGATATATCCACAGGGAAAGCAGACGTCTGCGGGGAGGAGGAGGAGGAGGAGGAGGAGGGCAGGTAAGCGAACGAGGATGGAGCAGGCTGGTGCAAGGCGGGACTGGAACCACGGAACATGATCCCGCTTTGGGTCAGCGCCATCTGGTGCTGTTCGAACATCTGCAGGTTCTGCAGAAACTTGGTCCGGATGTCCTCCATGGGGGTGACCCTGGCGTCGTTGGTCCATTCTGACCGGTGGACCAGCGGAGGAGGACCGGGGGTGCGGGGCGTGTCTGGACTCAAACCAGTGGCATAACTGTCGCACGCTGGAGGTGGGGGACCTGTCCACTCGGGCCCTGCGCATCGTCAGCACTCCCGCGCCAGCAGCAGCCGGGTGGCCTGCCAGCCAGCATCGCTGGTGCCGGGACCTAGGGTGCGTAGTCAGATGCCGCCTGCTGTGCTTCGATTCTGGCCTGCCCCGCCTGAAAGAGGAGAACACAGGGGAAGGTGAAGTCATGTGAGGAGGTAGTAGCCTTGGCTTGTAAACGTTATGTATATACATGTATGTACCGTACCGTACCGTGTGTGCGTGCCGGCTGCATTGATCTGATCAAACCTTGGTGTCAGTGTGAGAGTAGGGAGTAACCGCGAATACAAAAATAAATGTGTGGTGTTTTTTTTTCTTCTTCTCCTTTACCCTGACTTCTACCCCTATGTCCGTTAGTCTGTGTCTGTCCGTGACCGTTAAGTCTCTGTCTGTCTGTCTGTCTGTCTGTCTGTCTGTGT
>CM060320.1:58409173-58424173 GCA_030674155.1 Stramonita haemastoma | reverse complement strand
AGACAGACAGAGACACTGATAGAGACAGATACAGAGACAGACACTGAGAGAGACAGACAGACAGACAGAAACTGACAGATAGACAGACTGACAGGTAGACAGACAGACAGGTAGAGATGTGGGAGCAGGAGTGGGTGTGGGGGGGTGATTGTGTGTCCACTGTTGATTAATATTAAAGTCAGTGCCGCCTTAAGAGCATTTAACCAGAAAGCAGATGGCCAGTTTAGGATTGATATTGGTAACAGTACATATATACTGGCCACGGAACGAGGAAAAGTATACCTTTCAATATTAATTCAGCCACGATTAACCCTAATGGGTGTCTGGTGTTTATCTAATTTCCTCTTTAGCGGGTGTTTTCCTGTTAAGTGAGTGTTCTTCTCTTTAGCTGTTTTCCTCTTTAGCGAGTGAATGTTTTCCTCTTTAGCTAGTTTCCGCTTTAGCGAGGGAATGAAATCCTCTAAAGCTAGTGTTTTTCTCCTTAACTACCTTCCTCTTTAGCGCGTGTTTCCGTCTTAAGCGTATGTTTCCGTCTATAGCGTGTTTTCCCCTCTTTAGAATGCTTTTCCCTCTGTCGCATTTTTCCCTCTCTAGCGTGCTTTTCGCTCTTGAGCGTGTTTTCCCCTCTTTAATCAGTTTCCTCTTTAGCGAGTGTTTTCCCCTTTTCAGCTAGTTTTCCCCTCTTTAGCTTTTGTGGTCGGTGCATGCTTTCCTCTAGCTAGTTTATACTCTTTATAATTTTCCCTTCATTTGTGAGTGTTTTCCCCGTTTAGCTGTCTTCATCTTTAGCCAGTGTATGTTTTACCTTTCAACTAGTTTCCCTGCCAATGTTCCTTTTTAGTACCAATTCCTCTTTTACGAGTGTTCCTCTTTATGATTGCTTTTAGCAGGGAAATAATCTTCTTCACATCGAAAGAAATCAGCACGAGTTGCCTACCCTACTGGTGGATCATTAAAAAAAAAAACCCAACTAACTCAATCCAAGAATGACGTTCAGGCCTGCAATTATCGTCACCGATGTCATCTTTGAAATAGCCCGTCTTTACAATACCTTATTAAGGAAAAGCCTCATCACAAGACTATGTCATGAGACTCTAAACCGAGACCCCGCGCGCGAATGCACGCAGAACATCTTGCGCGCGCACACGTTAAATCCTGTTCTGCTTTTCGTAAAGTGGCTTGTGTGCCAGTGGGAACAGATGACAAGATTGACAAAACTGCATGCACACGGGGACTGAATGTAAAAAAAGAGTGCACGAGTGCTTATTCCATTGCCCTCGAAGTAAAATAATAACTAAAATGAAAATAAATAAATAAATAATAATAATACTTTCATCAGAATAATATCATTTGAGTAGCGTGGAATGCGAGCAAGTTTCGATTGAAATAAGGTAGGCGATGGTGGAGACTACACTGTCTTATTGGCACATCTCCTGTGTGATTGTCGTCTGGACCAACGGAGAGTGGGAAATGATAATTATAGTATGCTGTGTGAAGGAGACTGCTTATAAGAGTTGGGGGGGGGGGGGGGGGGGTACGCAAGTCTGCACTGTCAGTTGGCCTTGGCTAAGCTTTGTCAAAGGTTTTCATACTACAACACACACACACACACACACACACACACACACACACACACACACACACACACACACACACACACAACGGTGGGAACAGATGAAAAATATTTACAAAACTGCATACACACGGGGACCGGATGAAAAAAAGCACATGATTGCTTATTCTGTTATCCTCGATATAAAAGAATAAATAAATAAATAAATAAACACACTTTTTCTTCTCTTTTTTTTAGCCCTGCTGAACAATTGGATTTCGATTTCTTCATATTTTACTTCTATCCAATTAAACCTATACATGAGAGAGGCTAGCTTCCAATCAATATGACTGCTTTTCCGTAATACACGTACACGCATGCTCACACCCGACACAAGCGCTTGTATAATATTCCAATGCTTTGTATTGTATTGCATTGTATAGTGTCATGATAACCTTCGTGTGTGTGTGTGTGTGTGTGTGTGTGTGTGTGTGTGTGTGTTGTGTGTGTGTGTGTGTGTGTGTGTGTGTGTGTGTGTGTGTGTGTTGTGTGTTGTGTGTGTGTGTGTGTGAGGCGCGGCGCGCGAGCGGGCGCATGACCTGGTGCTTGCGTGCTTTTCTTCATGAGTGCCCAAATGTGGATGGAAAAAAATATTAAGTTGTGGGTGATGGTTGCCTGGGTTTTGCGATATTGATGTGTGCTATTTTATGTGATAAATGTATTATATATGTCTATTAATTTTTTTTAGTTATGCTTGTAACACAAAATGTTTTGGTCCTTTTGAGATATTTAACAGTTTGTACTCTCTCCCCCCCCCCCCCCTCTCTCTCTCTTCTCTGTCTCTCTCTCTCTCCCTGTCTGTCTGTCTGTCTGTGTGTGTGTGTCTCTGTATGTCTGTCTGTCTCTGTCTCTCTCCCCCTCTCTTTCCACCCCTGAATGGATCGGAAAAAAATGCACTTATTCTATTAGCTTCTAGGAATTTCCTCTCTCTCTCTCTCCTCTCTCTCTCTCTCTCTCTCTCTCTCTCTCTCTCTCTCTCTCTCTCTCTCTCTCTCTCTCTCTCTCTCTCATAGAGTAACGTGACAACATCAAGCGCTCGCCCACACTCACTATACTATACTATACTATACTATACTATACTATACTACTACTACTACTAACATACTACATACATACTATACTATACATACATACTATACATACACCACCCACGCACCACCACCCACCCACCACACCACACCACACCAACCATACCACACCATACCATACCATACCATACCATACCATACTATACTATACTATACTATACTATACTATACTATATACTATACTATACTATACTATACTATACTATACCACACTAGCAACAACATGCCATCTCTCTAGAGAAGACAGCTTATGAAAAGAGACCGCCTTACTTTCCGACCGCCGACTGTCATCAAAGGCAGGGACTTAATCACGGAAACCACAGCTTTCCTGCTCTTTGAGTTTCACTCTGTCTGTCTGTCTGTCTGTCTGTCTGTCTGTCGCTGCCTGCCTGCCTCACTGCTCTGCAGTCAGTCAGTCAGTCTAGTCAGTCGTCAGTCTAGTCAGTCAGTCATGTCTGTCTGTCTGTCATGTCTGTCTCTTATATATATAATTGTGTGTCCTCTCTGTCGTTGTATGTGTCCTTCTCTATCTGTCTGTCCTTGTATCTCTCAAATAATAATAATAAATAACAATAATAATAATATCCACAAGACAGCAATAGTAAAAATTATTTTACAACTACCGCTACTATGAATAATAATGATGATAATGAATAATGCATGGACTTTATACAGCGCTATGTTTGAGTAAGAACAAATCAAAGGTCTCTGCTCTTCTTTGTGTCTGCTCTCTTTTTTTTCTCTTCGACATCGACCATATATGTCATGGTCAGATCGTTAGGAGTCACTATACAGCTTGAATGCTCTCTCTTCTCTCTCTCCTTCTTCTCCTTCTCCTCTCTCTCTTCCTCTCTCTCTCCTCCCTCTCTCTGCCTCACTTCTCTCTTCTCTCTCTCTTTCGGCCGAATATAATAATAAAATAATATAAGAAAAGTACCGCGTACTTTTGGTGTCTCGCGATTCAAATTTTTTTTCACAGATAAATTACAGAATATTACAGGTAGAAGGAATGTGTGTCAACAAGTCTTCAAAAGCTCTGAAAAAAGTGTTTCATTTGACTAACTGCTTCGCAGTAGTTCTAATTACTTCATTTTTTTTCAGATAAAAAAGAACATACAAACGAACTGCGTCTCATTCTCGGATCATACACCCATCTTTATAATTACTACTTCCCTGATTGAAAAATAATATTACAACAAACATCCAAAGAGCACGCAAGGAAATTCAAAGCAGTGAATCATGTTCAAGATTAAAAACAAACACCAGGAAAAAGGAAAGAAAAAAAAGAAAAAGAAAGGAAACAGATTTAGCTATCCAGCCTTCCTGTCTAAAAAAAAAAAAAAAAAAAAGAAGAAGAAAAAAAGAGAAAAAAAAAAAAAAGAAGAAAAAGAAGTTTCCTACTTCATCACGAACAACATTAAGGTGATCATCGAATCAGCGAGCTTTCTTCTCCTGGCGCACACAACACTGGCAAGGGGTCAGTCAGAACCAGGACAAAACTCTTTCAACTTGACGTTTCGGATGGAACTGTATTGGCAGTTTTTCCGTCCTGGTACAGCTTGAGATTGCACGAGTGGCACAGACAGGCCTGAAACCCTGCCAAACGCCTGAGGGAAAGGCTGTGCTCTGTAGCAACAGTCAGATCACACTGATGACTGACTGAATGACTGCCTTGTTGGACGATAGACAGACGAACGAACGGACGAACAGACCTGCAGATTTAGCAGTTGCTGTCTGAGCGTTAGAAGAAGAAGAAGAAGAAGAAGAAGAAGAAGAAGAAGAAGAAGAAGAAGAAGAAGAGATGAAGAAGAAGAAGAGAGATGATGATGATGATGATGATGATGATGATGAGAAGATGATGATGATGATGAAGAAGAAGAAGGAGAAGCAGGAGGAGAGGAGGAGGAGGGGAGGAGGAGAAGACAGCACAGTAATGTAAAGGGGTTGAGGGTGGATGGACGCATGAATGAAAATAATGGTTTAACAGACTGGGGTCAGCAATGGCTGGTACGTGTTTTCACGCGGTGTTGTGTGTGTGTGTGTTGTGTGTGTGTGTGTGGTGTGTGTGTGTGTAGTGTGTGTGTGTGTGTGTGTATGTGTGTGTGTGTGTGTGTGTGTGTGTGTGTGTGTGTGTGTGTGTGTGTGTGTGGTGTGTGTGTGTGTGTGTGTGTGTGTGAGTGGGGTGTGTTGAGTGTGTAGTGTGTGAGTGTATGTAGTGTAGTGTAGTGTAGGGGTAGTGTATGTAGTGTTGTGTAGTGTTAGTGTATGTGTATGTAGTGTGGTAGTGTAGTTTTAGCCAAATTCTGATTTATCATAATCATATCATAGTGTTTTATTTGTTTTTTTTTTTTTTCACAAATCCTAATGTCTTCTGTTTACTCATGCAATCAAGAAAATTCACATTTAAACACGAGATGAACATGTGCGGCGAGAAAAAAGCCATAAGAAAGTACTCTGTAATTTCTAAAGACGCCATTTTAAAAAATGTTTCTTATTCAATTTGTCTGGATAGATAATCACACAACGATTGAATGAGCTCGTGGGTGGGTAAAACAAACACTCTTGTATGTATACAAATGCACATCAGCGGGGATGTATACTTGACGCGTACATCCATACTCTCCTCTCGATACATCAGGGGGGGAACGGGATTGCCTAGCGGTTAGAACATTGCGCTCGCAATTTGACGACCCGGGTTCGAATCCCGTTCAAGGAGATTTTTTCCCCTGGAGTTAACATCAGTGCTGACTCCACTCTCCCCTAAAGTCTTTTGGATGGGACTATAAACCAAGGCCCCGTGTGTGAAAGCACGCAGAACATCTTGCGCACTGTTGAATCTTGTTTCGCTTTTCGAAAGAGTAGGCCATTGTGTGCCGGTGGGAAGAGATGACAACATTTACGAAACTGCATATACATGGGGACCGGATGTAAAAAGAAAAAGCACATAAGTGCGTATTTATTATCCTCGATAAAAAAAAAGAATAAATGAAAACATAAATTAACAAACAAACATCAGTGGCGCAAACATCAGTGGCCGTTATACAAGCTACAGACAGCAGCTCTCGGCACACAAACCGGACACCAGAAATTGGTGAACAGCTCCCATTCCCCACCAGCCCGTTGACTCAACCACCATCGATCCACCGTTTGCAGACGGACGGACGGACGAACAGACTTACGGACGCAGCAGCCTAATTGCGACCTTCCAGCCAATATCATCTCCAGGCTGTCAGTCAGCGCCGTTGTCTCTTGTCCATTTGTGATGGAAAAATCCCATCCCTTGTCAACGCAATACACTATACGATAGATACCCTCCCTCCCTGTACTGTTGTTGTGCCCGTCAGCTCCAAAGCTTTCTACTGACCGCTGGCTAGGCAAGGGCTTATTCATCATATTGGATTTATATACATGTATAGATACCATTTTCTGCGAAACAGTGCAAATTTCCATCTGTATGAATGATAACGGTAGTAATAATAATAATAACGATAGTAGTGATGATGATGGTAATAATAATAATAATTATGATAATAATAATAATAAATAATAATAATAATAATAATAATAATAATAATAATAATAATATAATAGTGATGATGATGATGATGGTAATAATGATGATGATGATGATGATGATGATGATGATGATGATGATGATGTATGATAATAATAATAATAATAATAATAATAATAATAATAAATGAAATATATCGAATCTGGCTAGCGCTTAATCTTGTAAAGCAAACAAATCAAAGCACTTGCGCTGAAAACATTCACACGCTTTCAACCGTTCACAAAAGATCTCCAATATGCATTTGTATTTGTATTATAAACAGAATTTGCATTTTTATAACACTGCGTTGAAATTTGGAGTGCTCAACTCGAGGGAGAACGCGTCGCCACAAGAGCGGCGCCACCCATTTTTTTTTCTTTTCCTGTTTGCGTGTACATTTGTTTTCCTTATTAGAGTGGCTTTTCTGTTACAGAATTTTTCCAAAGACAACTCTCTTGTTGTTCTGGGTTCTTTTACACGCGCTAAATGTGTGTTGCACACGGGGCCTCGGTCTATCGTCTCACCTGAAAAACTAGCATCCAGACCACCACTCACAGTTTAATGGATGGGGAAAATCTTCCAATACATTCATCTTGATCTCTTTTTTCTTCTTTTTTTTTTTTTTTTTTAACTATAAGCGGTATACTGTACACTTTTTGAGAAGTAATGTCTATTGCTGTAAGCACACACTTTTGACTGTTTGTGTGTATTGTTTCATTCCCTACAAGTACACGCTTTTATGCAGTATTGTCTGGTTACTTCAGGTACACGCACTAAAACAGGCCTCGTATCATAGCAATGAGATGTTAGAGCACTGCGTTAAAGGAGTGCTGTTTCATTTACCTAAAGTGCATTGCTTTTAAGGCGTATTGTCTTACCGCCACAACTAGAACCTTTTTCTTTGCTTTTCTTTTCTGACTAGAACTCCAAGGATCACCAGTGTTGAGATGTTTGCGCATGCGACCTTTTTTTTTTGTCCACCATTAAGATAGCTGTCCTCCACTCCGACTTCGGGGATGAACAGAAGCTTTTAACGAGTATCGCGAGAATCAGCCGTCGCCTTAGTGCAGTGGTTAGGTCCCAAGATTGTCGGTTGCATGGTTAAAAGGTTCGATACCCAAACCAAGCTTTTTTTTTATCCCGAGAGGTTTTCGGGGTGTGTGTGTGTGTTTGTGTGTGTGTGTGTGTGTTGTGTGTGTGTGTGTGTGTGTGTGTGTGTGTGTGTGTGTGGTGTGGTGTGGTGTGGTGTGGTGTGGTGTGGTGTGGTGTGGGGTGTGTGGTGTGGTGTGGTGTGGTGTGGTGTGTGTGTGTGTGTGTGTTGTATGTGTGTGTGTGTGTGTGTGTGTGTGTGTGTGTGTGTGTGTGTGTGTGTGTGTGTGTGTGTGTGTGTGTGTGTGTGTGTGGGGCGTGTTTTGTGACAGACAGACGGATTAACCCAAATCAAATTAAATCACATCAATATTTGTTATTTTGACGATAATCCATTGGCACCCATGTAAGTTTTCACATCCAGTACCCATACTATCAAGGACAACATCACACATACACACACCATCTACCAAACACACACATACACACACGCGCGCGCACGCGCGCACGCCCGCCCGCGCGCACGCACACACACAAACACACACATGCACACACAAAACCCACCCACCCCCAAACCAACCAACCATAATAACAAAAAAAAAACAAAAAACGAAAAACCCAAACTGAAAAATAGACTTGTAAACACAAACAGAAAAACAAGCGGACAGCCAGAGCGACTGAGAGGGCAAGAGCTAGAGCGAGAGCGAGAGAGAGAGAGAGAGAGCGAGAGCGAGAGCGAGAGAGAGAGAGAGAGAGAGAGAGAGAGAGAGAAGAGAGACAGAGAGAGAGACAGAGAGAGACAGAGAGAGAGACAGAGAGAGAGAGAAGACAGAGAGAGAGAGAGAGACAGAGAGAGAGACAGAGAGAGAGACAGAGAGAGAGACAGAGACAGAGAGAGACAGAGAGAGACAGAGAGAGACAGAGATAGAGAGACAGACAGACAGACAGAGACAGAGGAGAGAGGGGAGAGAGGGGAGAGGAGAGAGGGGAGAGAGGGAGAGAGAGGAGAGAGAGAGAGAGAGGAGAGAGAGAGAGAGAGAGAGGAGAGAGAGAGAGAGAGAGAGAGAGAGAGAGAGATGAGAGAGAGAGAGCAGAAGAGCAGAGACAGAGACAGAGACAGAGACAGAGAGACAGAAGACAGAGAGAGACAAAGAGAGAGAAACACATACAGACAGAAAGACAGAGACAAAGAGCTCGGAAAAGTAATGGACAGCTCATTAGCTAAATGCAGAGCAAATACATTCATTTGATGGAGCTGAATGGACAACAGATAAAAGAGCCCCCCCATCCCCACCTACTCCCCGCTTCCCCCTACGCTTCCCTGCCGTATATGTCAGAACTGATGAAGTCATAAACAAATGGATTATTGACTGAACAGGGCGACGTCTTTTCCTTGCTTTCGCTGGTTTGCACATGTGTATGTATAGTCCAACAACATGCACTCACGTACAGACAAGCGCATACGCTTAAACAGACACGCCTCTCTCTCTCTTCTCTCTCTCTCTCTCTCTCTCTCTCTCTCTCTCTCTCTCTCTCTCTCTCTCTCTCTCTCTCTCTCCTCTCACCTACACACACACACACACGTGCGCGCGCGCGCGCGCGACATACACATCGAGCCGGAGAGAGAGAGAGAGAGAGAGAGAGAGAGAGAGAGAGAGAGAAGGAGAGAGAGAGGAGAGAGAGAGAGAGAGAGAGAGAGAGAGACAGACAGACAGACAGACAGACAGACAGACAGACAGACAGACAGACAGACAGACAGACAGACAGGACAGAGCGAGACATACAGGAGAGACAATCAACCTGTGGACAAACAAATGATAATTTAAAAAAAGACACCGAGAGACATAAAGACAGAAATAGAAACATTCAAAAGTAGAAACACGCGCAGACAGAAACATACAAAGACAGATACATTCAGATACAAACACACAGGATAAACAGCTGGGCACACACGTCACACAAATACACAAACACACACACACACACACACACACACACACACACACCACACACACACACACACACACACACACACACACACTCACACACACACACACTTACACACACACACAACGCACTATATTTCTGGTTACTCAAAAACACGGGCTCTGGCAGACAGATTTATAATCTATAATGTATAGGCATTTCCATACCAGCCTGTTATCAAGGGAATCGTCACGCTGTTCAGTACACATCAATGCACTGCAGTTCGTTTCTCGTCACGTCAACTCCAGTCCTGCCATTTCTCTATTCAATGTAATGTTCACTGCTTTCTTGCTGTCTATGGACACAAATAGATTTTCACCTGAAGAACTGAATATGCATTCGCAAACTTACTTACTTTTTGTTGTGTTGCTGTTGTTGTTGCTGTTGAACAACGTTTTTGTATCCAACTTACAGCTCCTTGGACTGGGTGACGCGTTTTAAATCCTGAAATCACGGGTATGAAGTTCGAAGCATAGACGTTTTATGTGGATTAGTGGAGAGGAGTTGGAGTTTACCATCTCTCTCTCTCTCTCTCTCTCTCTCTCTCTTCTCTCTCTCTCTCTCTCTCTCTCTCTCTCTCTCTCTCTCTCTCTCTCTCAAATTATGTTTTTAAAAGTGAGCTCTGTGTTTGGTTGGTTGGGTTTTTTCCTCCCCTTTCCACCTTTGTACCTTGAAATGTATTGTGGCCAAAGGCCGATGTGCATTAAACAGTTTCAGTGTTCAGTGCTCTCTCTTTCCCTTTCTCTCTCACCGCGCCCCCCCCCCCCCCCCCTCGTTAAATTAAGACTTTAGACACTGTTTTACTGTCTGTTGTTGTCATTGTCTTCACTATGTCAAGACTTATAGTTTACACGTGGAATTGGCAGTTTTCTGTTGCTTTGCTTAAATCACTAATGAGGAATGTTTCATTTATTTCATATCTTTTGGACAAAATCCATTCTGCCCATATGAGCACCTCGGCTTTTTTGAAAAAAAACAATATCACAATTGATCAAAGACCCCATCAGACATATTTTTCCCTAAACGAGTAAAATCGGGTAAAAAAATTACCAGTCAATAAGTTTGTTATAACTGTCAGTGGTAACGGTCACAAAAAACACCTTTACTTCACTGCGGTTTGACCAACAGTTACCATCCGTATTTGTACCATGCTTTTTTTTTTTTTTGGTTCACTTCAAAGCAATTTTTATGCCTGGGTCCAATCCTGCTCCCTCACCCAATTCTTTTTTTTTATCAGAAAGAAATCTATCCATTCCTTTTTTCAGATTTTCTTTCTTCTTTCTTTTTTACCACCAAGCCTGATTTAGCATAAGCCAAATATTATTCTTTTTAGGGAAAAAAATATGGTTTTCATTTTTTATCCCCTTCGCAAAAAAACGATATAAGGCTTACTTTGAAAAGTGTATTTTTCTCCATGCTTTTGAAGGTATCGACTCTTCCAAATTGCTGGAAGATACCACGGCTAATAGTTGGTACGGTGTACATTAAAATTATGTGGAACCAGAAGAAAAGGAGACAATCTGGGTGTGGCACATGTATCTTTTTTCTGTGGAAAGCGTATTGACAGAAGGCCAGACTGGCACACTAACACACTGACATAATTTTTGAAAGCCTTGATAGGACTGAAAGAAATGGTAGATAATATTATAATGTACATATGCAACTCAGACAGCCTTCGGCACGTTGAAGAGAGAAAGTGGGGGGGGGGGGACACACAGAGAGAGAGAGAGAGAGAGAGAGAGAGAGAGAGAGAGAGAGAGAAGAGAGAGAGGGAGGAGAGAGGAGAGAGAGAGAGAGAGAGGAGGAGAGAGAGGGAGAGAGGAGAGAGAGAGAGAGAGAGAGAGAGAGAGAGAAGAGAGAGGAGAGAGAGAGAGAGAGAGAGGAGAGAGAGAAGAGAGAGGCAAGGCAAGCATGGCAAGGCAAGGCAAGGCAAGGCAAATTCTTTTATTCGAGGATTATGAATAAACACTCGTGTGCTTGTTTACATCCAATCCCCGCCCTTATCAGGGATAAAATCAAGATAAAAAACTCCTTAAACTAAACAATAACACAGAGAGAGAGAGACAGACAGAGACAGAGAAAGAAACAGAGACAGAAAGAGACAGACAGACAGATGCAGAGGCAGAGACAGAAACAGAGATAAGCAGACAGTAAAAACAGAGACAGAAGCATGTGATACACATAAACAAACAAAAAATATATATTAAATTTTTTTTAAAGATTTTTCCACCTTAGTTAAAGACAGTCTCAGACCTTGTTCCATGAGGAAGTGATTCAGACCCTAACACAACAGTCGCAAACAGTCTACATCCGGTATGCCAAACTCTTTTACTAACCATTTCTTTCCAGATTTTGTTAAAAGAAATATATATATATATATATATATATATATATATATATATATATATATATATATATATATATATATATATATATTATATATATATATATAAAACCCATATCTATCCGGATTTTGTTCTTATCACAGTTCAAGTATTGCCTTTTACCTACCTTTACCACAGTTCTTAGAAAAGTACGAGGAACAAAACTATGTAGACAGTGGATACTAGGAACCAAACAGTCTTGAAAACTTGCCATATGAAAATGGCTAGATCAAAACTACTAACAAAAGACACTGCAAAACTTTCTAAAAAGTGTGCTAATCTTTTTGTGCGTATTATCTGTGATCACAGCCGTCTGTTCTTAATGTCGATAAATGGACACCCTCCAAAACAAAACATTAAAGGATTAGGAAAAGGAGGAAGAGGCCTGGGGACGAACAGAGGAAGAATAAGAAGAAGAATTGCGGAGAAGAATTGCGAAAAGAAGAAGAATTGAGAAGAAGTGGAAGAATTGCGAAGAAGAAATGCGAGGTGGAAGAATTGCGAAGAAGAAATGCGAGGTGGAAGAATTGCGAAGAAAAGGAATTTCGAAGAATTGCGAGAAGAAGAAAGAAAGAAAGAAAGAAAGAAGAAAGAAAAAGAAGAAAAAGAAAGGAAAGACGAAAGAAGAAAGAAAGAAAGAGAAAGAAAAGAAAAGAGAAAGACAGAAAGACAGAAGAGAAGACAGAAAGACAGAAAGAAAGAAAGAAAGAAAAGAAGAAAGAAAAAAAGAAAGAAGAAAGAAAGAAAGAAAGAAAGAAGAGAAAGAAAGAAATACGGAAGACAGAAGCAAAGAGAGAAGATAGATAACAAAAACCAACATCATCAGAAGAGAGAAAGAAGAAAGAGAGAGAGAAAGGAGAGTGAAGAGAGGAAGAAGAGAAATGAAGAGAGAGAGAGAGAGAGAGAGAGAGAGAGAGAGAGAGAGAGAGAGAGGAGAGAGAGAGGAGTGAGAGGAGAGAGAGAGAGAGAGAGGAGATTCATAATGGAGCACGGAGACAGATTAAAATGTTTACAAGTACATGACGTGGATAAAGCAGATGGGACAAAAAAGGAAAAAAAGGAAGGTCAGTTGAGAATCTGAGTACTATGAAACATCCCAGGTCTGAAAGAAATAATACCAGTACTAGTAGCAAAACAAGCGGAACAACAGACAGACAATAATAGCAGTCTAATACCTATTCCATGCGCCGTGAACATCACGAAGGGCTGGAAATACTCCCCAGTTTCTGCTGGATACCCCCAGCAGCGGAGAGGTCGATCGCCAGTCGTGTTCTTCTTATCGCTGTGGCCATAACACACCTACGTCACAACTAGCTACCGGCAATGTGATCGCTCCACGCGCATTTTATTTTGGGGTTTTCCTATCTTTTATGTTTTTTTTCCTTTCTTTTCATGTGTTGGGGTGTTGGTCTTTCGTCTGGTTTGTTCATGTTTTTCCATACCTCAATTACCCCTCCTCTCTCTCTCTCTTCTCTCTCGCAGGCGCTCGCTCTCTCCACACACACACACACACACACAAGCACGCGCAAACACGCGCGCGCGCGTGCACACACTCACACACACACGCACGCACGCGCGCGCACACACACACACACAAGCACACGCGCGCACGCACGCGCAACACACACACACACACACACACACACACACACACACACACACACACACACACACACACACACACGCACAAGGAAATTTGATCAATTTGTGAAAACTTTCAAATCATTTGAAAATTTAGAAGAAAGGTGATGTTTGACCTCTATTAATAGCAAACTGGTATCACTTGTTTTACCATTATATTCATGGGCATAACTGGGAAATTTTGTACATCAACAACTATAGTATTTCTGATGACCAAATCTTCTGTGAAACTGACAATTAACTGAAGGGAACGTGTTCGTTGAGCTTTTTAAAGAAAACGTATTTTTGAGGTCACCAATATGCTCATGTATGGCCAAATTTGATACTGAAAGACACCTTTTACCACGTATTTATTTCACTGCTAATGTACACTGTAGTCTAGTCGACTGCTGGGGCACCACTGAATATTTTGCAACCGATTTCCTCCACTCCTCGCGGTTCTCAGCTTTCCGCAGTGTGTCGATCCACTCAAGGCCAGTTCACTTTGTTCTGATGTTATCCCATCGGGGTTGTTTTTTTCCTCACCGAAGTCAGTGAGCTCTTTGTTACAGCCCTATGGCGTTTTCAATCCTGGTTTCCACTTCCTTGTTGGTTATCTGATCTCTGTACGACATGTCAAGAAGTGTGCGAAGTTTGCCAAAGCATCTCATCTTCATTGCTTGCATCCTTCTTTCAATATCTGCTAGCTAAACTTGACTTCCTTCATGTGATTTGAGCGATATGTGCAGGAAACCCTTGATCGACTGTGACTCTCTGACTAGGAGGCTTGACTTGCACAGTCCTTATGTACTGCAGCCCAGGGAGCTGGTTGGCCTTTGAAGAACACCTCCAACGTTGACTGTCCTTATGCCCACTTGGCCGAGAGAGTGGGGGTGTGCTGTGGGCAAGGCATCTCCACTATGTCCAAACTTCTGCCTAATTTCCGAAACAGTAGCTGCCTCCTCTGCTGTTTTGGAGGTCATCGTCGAACACGACAAAGAACAAGCAGGACCCCTTAGTGCTGCTTTAGCTGTCTTCCTGTCCAGATTGTGTCACTTTTTTCAGCATTGAGTTGGGTGCAGAGAAAATAATTATCATCATCCTGCCAGTCTGTCGGTTTAAATAGGCTTATTAATTATACAGAGCGTATTGCATAATTATACACGAACAACAATCAGCAGCAGCATAAGGAACAAAAGCTTAAAGCATATAGTATGCTCAAAAGACAACAATAGTATGACGACTGGTGGACAATAATTATTTCTGCCAGACAGTTAATTCTGGTCGATCTAAGGACACCACAAGATGCATAGTAATATTCACGTCTTGACTGCTTGCGAACTTGATTTTAGATGCGAACGTAGCCCTATAATTATTATACTCAGAGAGTTACATGAGATCAATTGAATAAAACGCAATAATCTCATTTCCTCTGCTGTAGAGGAGTGTGTGTGTGTGTGTGTGTGTGGTGTTGTGTGTGTGTGTGTGTGTGTGTGTGCACGCGCGCGCGCGCACGTGTGTGTGTATATTATGTGTGTATTTGTGTGCGTGTGTTTGAGTGTTTGTGTGTATGTGCTTGCGTGTGTGTGTGTGTGTGTGTGTGTGTGTGTGTGTGTGTGTGTGTGTGTGTGTGTGTGTGTGTGTGTGTGTGTGTTTGAGCGTTTGTGT
>CM060320.1:58396673-58404173 GCA_030674155.1 Stramonita haemastoma | reverse complement strand
AACATTGCCGCCCTTTTTTTATCCTTAAAAAGAAAAAAAAATCTGCTTTTCACCCAGTTTCTCAACAGACCAGGGGGCTGGGGACAATATGCTGTGAATGGGTGCAGGATGGGGCTATAAATCATTGAATAATGGCAAGGTGCCAATTCCTATATAGATCTGTAGTATTTAGTATTCTTCTCCCTCTGGTGCTGCTTCTCTCTGTGTCTGTCTGTATCTCCGGGTATGTGTGCGCGCGCGCGCGCGCGTGTGTGTGTGGGTTGTATCGTGTGAGGTGTGTGTGTGTTGTGTGTTATGTGTGTGTGTGCTATGTGTGTGGTGTGTGTGGTTGTGTTGTGTGGTGTTGGTGTGTGTGGTGTGTTGTGGTGTGTGTGTGTTGTGTGTGGTGTTGTGTGTGTGTGTGTGTGTGAGTGCGTGCTTGTGTGTGTGTGTGTGTGTGTGTGTGTGTGTGTGTGGGTTGTGTTGTGGTGTGTTGTGTGGTTTGTGTGGGTAGTGTGTGTGCGGTGTGTCTTTGTGTGTGTGTGTGTTGTGTGTGTGTATGGGGTGGTGTGTGTGTGGTGTGTGTGTGTGTGTGTGTGTGTGTGTGTGTGTGTGTGGTGTGTTGTGTGTGTGTGTGTGTGTGTGGTGTGTGTGTGTGTGGTGTGTGTGTGTATCGTTGTGTGTGTTGTGTGCGTTGTGGTGGTAGTGTGTGGTGTGTGTGTCACTTGTGTGTGTGTGTGGTGTGTGTGTGGTGTGTGTGTGTGTGTGTGTGTGTGTGTGAGATAGAGGGAGGGAGGGAGGGAGGGAGAAAGAGAGAATGTGTGTGTGTGTGTGTGTGTGTGTGTGTTGTGTGTGTGTGTGTGTGTGTGTGTGTGTGTGTGTGTGTGTGTGTGTGTGTGTGTGTGTGTGCGTGCGCGCGCTTGGGAGGGAGAGAGGGTAAATAGGATTGAATTTTGGGGAGTAGAGAGTTGGGTGGCAAAAGAATGTGGTAGGTGACCTTTTATTTTTTTTCTTTTGTTTGTTTTGCGTTTGTAATATGACATGCAACGTAGGGATCATGGAGTTTTGTGTGTTTTGGAAAAAAAAATGGTTTGGGATGTAGAGTTGCGTGTGCTTGTGCTTCAAACAGACGGTCCATTGGTTTTGGGGGGTAATTGAGGAGGGGGGAAGGTTTAGTGTCTTGTTAAGGGGGGGGGGGGGATTCTTTCTTTATAAGTTTATTTGCGTTCTTCTTATTTTTATTTACTTTTTCCGTATTTTGTTTAACATGGGCTTCAGAGGCATGCAGTACACATGCTACTACCTTTTCGTTCACTGACTGGTTTACAGGACTTTTGTCATTTACTGATTTGTACCTTTAAAAAAAAACCAAACAAAAACAAAATAACAAAAAACACTCTATCAGAAGACAGTTTAGTAACAGCAATATTATTACTAGTAATTCACATAGAAAAAGTTGGAAACCGTACAAAGTACTATCAAATAGAAGCAACTGAGGTCAGGAGATGGGGATGGGGAGGGGGGAGGGGGTACAGGGGAGGATGAGTAGTGAATTTCATTTCATCAGAGCAAGAAGGATGAGGTTAAAGAGAGTAGGTTACTAACATCGTAAGACTGTTACAAAATGTCCAGAGCACATACCGTCAGTATATAATTATATTTCATTGGAACTTTTTTCACACGTTCGAAACTGTGCTCCAGCCTGAAAGTCTGCGAGAAAGGTAAGATAGATCTATATGACCCCTGGATTTTTTTAAATCCTTTTTTCACCCAAATCATAGAGATATGTAAGAAATTGCTGGTACATTTGAAGAAACAAATCAAAGTGTTTACAAAATGCATTAAGATGATCTAGTTTTATTCTGTAAACAAGAAACAACATGGATTTGATTTGAATATTTATTTAAATTTATGGATCATAACAACAATGATGATGATGATGATTACTACAATGATAGCAATATTTAATAACAACAATAATGATGATAATAATAATTTTAACGATAATAGCAATAATGGCAATAATAGTAATATAAATAACAATAAAAGCAATAATGACAACAATAATAATAGTTATCATCATATCATCATCATCATCATCATTCATCATCATCATCATCATAATTCGAAAGTTCAAAACTACCACAACAAAAATGTATCCGGTGGTCGGGGGGAGGTGGTATGTTGTTGTTGTTTTTTTCTCCTGATTTTGTTTGATTTTTCCCTTTTCTTTCTATCCTCCAAATTTTTATCGCATGATGTCAACATGAGTATTTCCCACTTCGCACCAAACCCCTTTTCCTCCACTAGATCTATGTCAAAAGCAATTGCGCCTGATCCACCGTCGTAAAAAAAAAAAAGTATTAAAAAAACCCTCCAAAACATTCTTCCTCCAAAATAAAATCTCCAAAACAAAACAAAAAATCCCTATCTCCCTCCTTCTTAATAGCCCACTAATTTTTCTTCAACAACACTTCACACACAATTGTGTTCTCGTAAAACAAGCCAACTGGGAGTTTACACGAGCTAATTTTCGCGTGAAAAGGAGCCGAGCATGGGATTGCTAGTTGGTTTTGCTAGCCTTTCTCGGCCCCTGCTGTTTCGTTTTCCACTGCACCGTAACTAATCCGCAAGAGCTACCATGAGACAACTGTGACTGACCACTGAAAGAGATCGTCTGTACTGTCGTCTGCTCTCAGCATGCAGACGACAAAAACATTGAAACTAAAAGATTTGGGTACTTACGTTTGAGTGTCTCAGTCGAAATGTGTAGTAGGAGATATTCAAAACATTGATAATAAAAACCCACTCGACTTCTTTCTAAAGAGATGAAATTTGAAATAAGCCGTACACTTAAATCCGACAGAAGCACACGCACACACCAGCACTGCGTCTCAACGAGACTGCAAGACAGTGACTTGACATCATCGCCTGCCACATGCCGCAGACGCAGCGAATAAGGGACATAACTCCCATCACTTTACGCAGACAGCAGACACCTTCGACCGAAATTCTCTCTCTCTCTCTCTCTCTCTCTCTCTCTCTCTCTCTCTCTCTCTCTCTCTCTCTCTCTCTCTCTCTCTCTCTCTCTCTCTCTCTCTCTCGTCGTCTCTTGTGTGTGTGTGTGTGTGTGTGTGTGTGTGTGTGTGTGGTGTGTGAGTGTATGAGGTACAGCTGATCAACTGATTTCACCGGTGATTTTGTCAGTTTACTTTTATTTAGTGTACAAACTTCAGTTTGTACATAAACTCTGGTAGTAAAATATTCCCATTATAATATTATTTACAGCTACCGATATTTATATAACTTTTGTTTTTAAAGATAAACCTAGGCCTAAAAATGTTCTAAAAACATTTCGTAAATTGACGACACCATGAAATAGTAATGAAAGATCAATTCACAGCGACATTTTAAATGTCAACAATTAATACGAACTATTTGAATCTCGATCTTCAAAATGTGCGAAAAACTCTTGTTTGGTCTTAAAAACTTTCAGGCTGTTTTTGTTTTCGTTTTAGTTGCTGCCCCTGCTACAACTGTTATTATTGCTACTGCTCTGTAACTGCTGCTACTAGGCCTACTATTACTGATGTCGCTACTACTACTAATACTACTACTACTACTTTCTACTACTACTACTACTACTACTACTACTACTACTACTACTACTACGGCTAACGGCTATTGCTGCTGCTCTACTACTACTACTACTACTACTACTACTACTACTACTACTACTACTACTACTACTACTACTACTATTACTACTGTTGCTGCTGCTGTTGCTACTACTACTACTACTGCTACTACTATTGCTGCTGCTGCTGCTGTTCTTCCTCTTACTAATATTCTATTGGTCTAGTGGATGTTTAACAAAGCCTAACCTCAAAAGTGGAGGGGGTTATTCATTTATTTTATTTTATTTATTTTATTTTATCCTTTTATATCGATACCTGTTGAAGGGTTTTCCCCTGGGGTTGTTAACATTTGTGCCGACTTTACTTCCCCCTCAAGAGCCCTTCTGAAGAGAATATAAACCGAAGTCCCATGTGCGAATGCACGCAGAACATCTTGCGTACACGCGCACTTTTTAAAAACCTGTTCCGCCCTTTTGGAAGTGTAGGGTATTGTGTGCTGATGGGAACGGATGACAAAATTTAAAACCTGCTTGCACACGGGGACTCGATTTTTAAAAAAAAGAAGAAAACCCTGCATGAGTGTCAATCCATTATCCTCGAAAAAAAAAAGGATTAATATTGAAATATTAATCATTAATGACACAATTATTTTACAAACACCATACAGCCTGACCCCGTTTTCTTTTTCTCTTTTTTAAAGCAAAAAAAAAAAAGCAAAACTTTCAAACTTTCACCAGCTTTGAAAAAGACCAGAAAAAAGGACAGAAAATGTGAATGGACTTTGTCTCCACCTTGCACTGAACCAGATAAAAACCAAAGAGTTAATCAGCAGACTTTGATCCCAGTTTCCCCCGTGGGGATACAGGGGGCCTGTCAGTACAAATAGCATCCCCACCTTCTGGAAATTCTGTCTACAAATTCCCTCTTTCCAATCCCTCTTTTCTATTTCTGCTCGTTTCTTTTGTCTTCCTCTCACCTCCTACTTTCTGTGTCTATTTTCATCCTCCTGCCTTTTTTCTTCTCTCCTCACACACAAAGACTTAATCAGAAAGAAACAATTCTCTTTCACGCCGAAGTCGGATGCGCTGGGCCTGACTTGTCAAGGCGCTGAACGGCAGCAGCGCAACGCATTAACTTTTCGCTTAGATGAGAAACAACAATAGGTGCTGTCTGAGCGTTCGATGCCAACGAAGAAGAAAAAATATCTGTCAGTATGTTATTAAGGATGGATACTCCTGGGCTGTATTAGCTAGCTGTCAAAGCCGTCCTAATTAGCTTTTGTGACGTGAAGGACATAAGTCTATGACTAAGCTAGCTGCTGATCAAGGCTAGTATTATTGACACCAGAAGATCTCTTATTTTTAGATCTTGTGCGTGTCAGTGTTGTTTGGATTTGTGCATAAAGCATGATGGTTTTCATCATCTTTAGGCCTAGGTTTTTTTTAGTTTGTTTCTTTTTGTTTTGTTTTGTATGTTGTAGTTTTTGGTCTGTGGGGAGGGAGGAGAGAGAGAGAGAGAGAGAGAGAGAGGAGAGAGAGGAGAGAGAGAGAGGAGAGAGAGAGAGAGAGAGAGAGAGAGAGAGAGAGAGAGAGAGAGAGAGAGAGGCAGGCAGGCAGGCAGCCAGGTACACACACACACACACACACACGCGCACACACACATACACACACACACACACAACACACAATATTTTATATATATATATGTATATACTATATATTAATACATATATATATATATATTTAATATATATATTAATATATATATATATATATATATATATATATTATTTAATTATATATTATATAATTATATATGTGAACTGAAAGTATGGCGATATTGTAACCTGATATAACTTCTTTGATTGACATTTCTTTTTTTTAACTCTCAAATAATCGTATTGGTGATATTGTAACTGATATAATTTGTTTGTTTGACACCTTACTATTTTTTAAACTCTAAGCGTGTGCACGCACATACGTGCATACGTGCTCGTGTGGGCGAGCGCGCGCGTGTGCGTGTGTATGTGTATGTGTATGTATGAGAGAGACTTTCGAGTGCATCTTTTTTTTTGGTTGGGGGGGTTGCTTGTTTTTATCAATATGTATATTTTATTTTTTTAAGGCTGTTGAAATCATGCTAGTTAATTAGTATTGGTAAAATGCGCAGGGGGGAGGGGGGGGGGGGGGGGGAAGAAGAGGGTGTTGTTGTTTTTGTGTTGTTGGGTTTTTTTTCCTATATAGATGGCTTGATGAAAAAAAGTAAATCAATGCTTATTCAATGTACCATCTGGAAATAAAAATTTGACTTTGGCTTTGACTTTGACTTTGACTTTGACTTTCACACACACACACACACACACACACACACCACACACACACACACACACACACACACACACACAACACCACAACACCACACACACACACACACACACACACACACACACCACACAACACACACACACACACACACACACACACACAACACACACACACACACACCACACACAAAGAGATTAACAGGGGCAAAACAAACCGAAAGCAAACCGATAACCGACACGTACCGCACAATAGCTTGTAAATTATGTATGTATACTGCATTGGAAAATATGTCCGTCTTCTTTCCTGCGATTGTCTTGTTGTCATCAAAATTGACACGTTCTTTCCTGGAGACGATGGATTGGTAGACTAGTAGGCCTACTTACGTGCTTTTTTGTATGTACTCTCTTCTTTGTCCGCACACAATGGACAGATCCACACAAAGGAAAGATCAACACAAAGGCGATGTCCACACAAAGGACAAATCCACACAAAGGAGATATCCATACAAAGGACACATCCACACAAAGGACAGATAGGAGAGATCCACGCAAAGGACAGATCCTCGCAAAGGATAGATCCTCGCAAAGGACAGATCCTCGCAAAGGACAGATCCACACAAATGACACATCCAAGCAAAGGACACATCCACACAGAGGACAGATAGGAGAGATCTACGCAAAGGAGAGATCCACACAAATGACACATCCACACAAAGGACACAAAGGACAGACTCACACAACGAACAGATAGGACAAGTCCACACAAAGACCATATCCACACAAAGGACAGATCCACATAAAGAATAGATGGGACAGATTCACACAAAGGAGAGATCCACACACAGGACACATCCACACAAAGGACACAAAGGACAGACCCACAAAGAATAAATAAGGACAGATCCACCCAAAGGACAAAACCACACAAAGACAGATAGGACAGATCCACGCAAAGGGACAGATCCCACAAAGATAGGACAGATTCACACAAAGACAGATAAGACAGATCCTCACAAAGGACAATCCACACAAAGACAGATAGGACAGATCCACGCAAAGGACATATCCACACAAAGACAGATAGGACAGATCCACACAAAGACAGATAAGACAGATCCTCACAAAGGACACATCCACACAAAGATCCACCGAAGGAAAAATAAGATCACAAGGATAATCCACACAAAGGACAATCCACACAAAACAGATCACACAGGGACAGATCCACCAAAGGGACAGATCCACACAACAATATCCACAAAGGTACAGATCCACACAATAACAGATACACACAAGGGACAGATCCACACAATAACAATACACACAAGGGACAGATCCACACAAAACAGATACACACAGGGACAGATCCACACAAAGGACAGATCACACAAAACATATCCACACAAGGGACAGATCCACACAATAACAATACAAAGGGACAGATCCACACAATAACATATCCACACAAGGGACAGATCCACACAAAGGACAGATCACACAATAACAGATCCACACAAGGGACAGATCCACACAAAGGACAGATCCACACAATAACAAATA
>CM060320.1:58386673-58389173 GCA_030674155.1 Stramonita haemastoma | reverse complement strand
AAAAGCAAACAAACAACTCCTCCAAAAAAAAAGCCCCAACCCAACCACCCCCAACCCCCCCCCCCCAAAAAACCACAACAAACGAACAAACCTGTCCTAATTGAGTCGACATGAATACAATTTCAACATAATAACCAAAAATTTCTATCTAATGATAAGTTTAAAAGAGAGAGAGAGAGAGAGGAGAGGAGAGAGAGAGAGAGAGAGAGAGAGAGAGAGAGAGAGACAGACAGACAGACAGACAGACAGACAGACAGAAGACAGACAGACAGACAGACAGACAGACAGACAGACAGACAGACAGACAGAGACATAGAGAGACAGAGAGAGAGAGACAGAGAGAGACAGAGACAGAGACAGAGACAGACAGACAGACAAGAGAGAGAGAGACAGAGAGAGAGAGAGACACAGAGAGAGAGAGAGCACACAACACACACACACACAACACACACACATACACACACGCGCGCGGCGCGCGCGCACGCACACGCACACACACATACATACACACACGCACGCACGCACGATTGTAAAATGTCACCAATTCATGCATTCAGGAAATTCCTAATCATCTTTGAAATATCGTCGGATCCAGCTTAGGTTTACAACCTTTATTTGAGATGGTGTACATACCAGCATTGTTGGCCCCGAAGTGTCAATATTAACCTAAGTACGATCAGAGGTGCGTTCAGCTACAAAGAACGTTTTAAACCCAAGAAATCATTCATGTTGGTCAGCAAGTGTATATATCAAGGCGTTCCACTGTCTGTGAGAAGTCTGTGGACGGAAATCGAGAGTTCTGGCCCCTGATGAGAGTACAGACATTGTTACCTGTTACTTGTTACTTATGCCGTAATCAGGCTGGCAGCTGGGGCACCACTGAAGATTTTGCAACCAGCTTCCTCCACTCCTCGCGGTTCTCAGCTTTCCGCAGTACGTCGTTTCACTTCAAGGCCAGTCCATTCTCTGATCTGCATACACACGGGGACTGGATGTAAAAAAATGAGCACATAAGGCTTATTCTATCATCCTCGAAATAAAAGAATTTAAAAGAGATGTCTTCCAATCGTTCCCTATGTCTACCTCTTTCATTTCCCTCCTTTTACTGTTCCCTGTAGGACAGTCTTGGCCAGTCCAGATGTTCGTGTGACGTGCCCGAACTAATTTAGTTTGCGTCTTGTCACTGAAGTCATACTACCCGATGACGTTTTTCAGTCCTGGTTTTCCCTTCCTCGTTGGTTACAAGGCACTAAATATAACTAGAACTGGCAAATGTATAGGTCGAATGCAAGCGCTTTGATTTGTTTATGCAAGACACAGCGTATATAAATTCCATGTATTATCATTTTCTTCTTCTTCTTCTTCTTCTTCTTCTTCTTCTTCTTCTTCTTCTTCTTCTTCTTCTTACTCAATATGAAAAAAGTTAACTCTATACACAAAACAATACAGCACAATACAATTCTCCTGTAGGCTTTACAGACTTTTGCTTGGTGTTTTAAAAAGAAGCTGCTGGAATTTTTCCCCCCAAAGCTTTCGCTGCGCATCACTCATGTTGAGCTAGAAAGGGTATTTCAGTTATAGTCCCAAGTCGGACATTTCCATTACGGCTTTGATATAATAGTTATACTGAAAATAATAATGATGATAAAGATGACGACAAGAACGACGACGACGATGAATGATGATGATGATGATGATGATGATGATGATGATGATGATGATGATGATGATGATGATGATGATCATCATCATCATCATCATCATCATCATCATCATCATCATCATCATCATCATCATCATCATCATCCTCATCCCATCAACAACAACAACAACAACAACAACTTAACATAAGGAGTTTACACAGCGGTACATCATGTGAAAAGCAAATCAAAGCGCTTGCATTCAAATCATTCATATACAGCCAACCATTTAGAAAGAACATCAATGTATTTTAAGTCACACACACACACACACACACACACACACACACACACACACACACACACACACACACACACACACACACACACACACACACGAAAAAAAACCGCACTTTTGGATGTGTTGGGATATACATCAAAGGGATTGATCAATCTTAGCTGTTACAGCATGCGTTTGAAGGCCAAATTTAAAAGCGTCTAATGTAGGCTAAACAACAGCAACACAACAACAACAACAACAACAGCAACACACAAACAGTATCAAGTTGAACACATCAGAAGACTGTATGTATGTGTTATCAGTTGGCGTTGTTAGAGCGAAGCTGTGTGTGGGTGCAATGCCCGCAAGGAGAGCGTCTGTGTATTGATAAGAGTGTGTTCCCTGCACTTCTTTTCATCCCCGTGAAACACTCTCAGAAACACAGCTGGGAGTGAATGGAATGCCTATGCATATTAAGTATTTAATCAGAGCTGTTCGACCCCGTGCAATATTATGTGACGCGACCCTCCATCACATAACAAGTCACATTGCAAAAAGGTAAACGGTGTCCCATAACCTA
>CM060320.1:58376673-58379173 GCA_030674155.1 Stramonita haemastoma | reverse complement strand
AGGGTGAGGGTGAGGGTGAGGGGGTTGCGAATGTTGCCTGTGGCGTCTCCACTGACCTATTGACCAGACCTCTGGAGACCTCGACATATGCCAAATACTGCTCCATATGGGAAACGCATCTGACCTTAGATTCAAACAGGTGACCACTGAAAGCTTCAAATATCTGACCCGCTGACCCCCCCCCCCCCCCCCCCTCCTCTGAGTAGAAAGAAATGACACAGGGGTCACTTGGTAATCAGGTGACAGCTTTATTTAAAAATTGCTCCAAGTCTTTTCCTCTAGTCGTGGCCCCTGACAAGAGATCGAAATCAGGATCGCCTTTGGCAAGTGGCCTTACAGCGCCGTGATTGATACATTTCTTTTTGTGTGCGTTATCAGTTGGGGCATGCTAGTGATTCTCGTTGTGTGTGGTGTGTGTGTGTGTGTGTGTGTGTGTGTTGTGTGTGTGTGTGTTGTGTGTGTGTGTGTGTGGTGTGTGTGTGTGTGTTGTGGTGTGTGTGTGTGTTGTGGTGTGTGTGTTGTGTGTGTGTTTGTTTGGTGTGGTTGAGTTGGTTATTTTTCTTTTGTTGGTTGGTTGTTATTTCCTTTTCTTTCTTTTTCTTTTTTTCTTTTTTTTGTTTTTGTTTTTGGTCGCAATAAAATGAGGTCCTCTTATTCGATGTTGCATTACGTACTGCTTTTCTAAATATACCGCGTATTACATATAAATACTCCACGAAATGATGTATTACATATAGGTACTCCACGAAATGATGTAATGCTTTGTCTTTGGAGTACACGCTATAAGCCGTTGGCTTGCTGTTGCTGGTAATGTGTCTGTGTATGATCAATAACCAGGTTGTTTTCTTCCTCTCAATACACATCTCTTTAAATCAAGTATTGAAAATGTAATGGGTACTTGGCCCACGCTGATCTCATAAGTTACACTAAATGCCTGGGAAAGAAATGCTTGTAATGTCTATACAGAGAGAGAGAGAGAGAGAGAGAGAGAGAGAGAGAGAGAGAGAGAGAGAGAGAGAGAGGAGAGAGAGAGAGAGAGAGAGAGAGAGAGAGAGAGAGAGAGAGAGAGAGAGAGAGAGAGGGAGAGAGTGTAAAAGACTAAAGGATTAAGGAAGGTTTGAGCTTTATTTTTTTTATTCATAAGCAGCCCCCCAGGCAAAAACATGATCATATCAGTTCACTGCAATAAAATCTATGTAAAGCAAGGGAGCAGTTAGACACACATTTATATTAGCAGGCAAATCAATCAACTGGGGGATCAGATCATGAAAGAAAAATGATTTATATTAAAATATACCGGAAGGGGGGGGGGTGCATGACCGAAAATAACACAGAGGTGAGGGGGAGAAAGGAGGAGGAGGAGGAGGAGGAGGAGGAGGAGGAGAGGAGGAGGAGGAGGAGCAGAAGAAGAAGAAGAAGAAGAAGAAGAAGAAGAAGAAGAAGAAGAAGAAGAGAGAGAGAGAGAGAGAGAGAGAGAGAGAGAGAGAAGAGAGAGAGAGAGAGAGAGAGAGAGAGAGAGAGAAGAAGAGAGAGACAGACAGACAGACAGACAGACAGACAGACAGACAGACAGACAGACAGGCAGACAGACAGATAATCAGGCGGACAGACAGACAGAGTCCATATTTAAATGACTTGAGTTGTTAAGTGGCCAATCATAAGTTACGTACATCTTCAGTGACGTGGCTGTGAGGGGATTATCAATGAACCTTCCTTCCAAACTTCCTTACCTTCCTCACCTACACGTGATGTAACAGATAGGGGTGTGACGTGACGTGGGTAACATAGTTTCAGCGCAGTGATGCGTGACACCACCGTCACCTCACTGAAACAGAAAGATTCGGCACATTACTGGTCAGAGCAAGAGGACGGGGTAGCTCAGTGATCAGAGCACTCGCTTTCTCCAAGCTAAGGTTAAGCAGCATTGAGTGCCGTCATCAAGTGGATGGGTGACCTTTTGCGCGTTTTAGCTTTACAGTCCCCCAGTTCACCCAGCTGTCAATGAGAACCTGCCCCTCTTTTAATGTCAGGGAAGGTAAAGCAGCAAAGGAGAGGAGATGGGCGCGCCCTCAATATGCTGGCCCCAAGAGAAGCTGAGGTCTCTCGACATCTCTCTCCCCAACGACTGTATAGGTTATAGGAACACCTTTACCTTACTGACAAGAGTACGTTTTTGCTGGGCATTTCTCAGATGTACACAAGGGTGAGGGTGGGCACCCTGTTTCGTTTGTTGTGTCCTAAAGCGCTTGTTGTCGTAAAGTGGACAAACTCAAGGGGATAAAACCTTCTCTTTGGATCTGAAAACCTCCCTCCCTCCCCCTCCCCTTCCCTCCGACCTTCTTTTTTTTCCCTCACCAGGTGGGCTGCCAATGCACAGACTGCAAATCGCAAGATAAACGATTCAAAATCTGACAATTCTTGTTGTTTTTGTGAGTGGATGAATGGGTATAACACCAGATTGTTTCCTCGAAAGTTAGGGAGTGCTTGTTTTTACGTTTGC